>PVKB01002195.1:0-310086 GCA_004027205.1 Ctenodactylus gundi | reverse complement strand
TCTAAAAAGATAAAATAAAAATCCAAAAAAAGCAACCGAGAGCAAAATGTCGCTATCCTGTTAGTGTAATCCTTTCCTAATTAGCCATACTTTTCTTCAAAAAAGTTAGACGATTCGGATTATTTTTTAGACATAACTTTTTGAAAGGAATCATTCTTTGGTACTTCATGTGACATAATTAATTAAAAAAGAATGAAAATAAAATAGTTTATGCAAGAAAATTTATCTGTCACTACTAAAGCTCTAATGAGTAGTGTTTGTGCTTTGAGAATGTTATCTGAAAAAGAAATGCTCTTAATTGCTGTGATATTGAAATCAAGCTTCTCTTATAGATGAATTAGCAGCATTTGATACAAATATTGAGTCATTGTTTTATAATGTCATAGTACGGTAAGCTAAGTGAAAATGTGAGTCCAGTTTCTTGCAGGTGGAATGAACTTGTAAACTACCAATACATCTGATGGGTGCAACTTGGACTGAGCTTGTGAAAGATACAGGAGAAGTTACCAAAGAAACAAGTTGCTGAAACCTCATTCTAGTTCTACAGAGAGGAAAGAAATTAAAAATTTGAATCATGGACAATAACTTTATTTAAAAATATTTTAAATATTAGAGTATTTTGGGGAGAAAATATTTCTAAATGGAATGTTTATCATGTGGTATATTGTTGGCTACTGATTACTCTTAATCACTGAGGAGGAATCCTTTCCTAAGAATATAATGCAGATGGCCAAGGTATGGAAGGCTAAACTTTCAGATGCCAGAGGAAAAAAATTAGCTTTCAAGTTTTGGTCTGAGTAAAGAAGCATTTGAAAAAGACAGGGAATTTTTCCTCGTTGACTGCCGGAATCTAAATTGAATCCTTATATAGTTTATTTAAGAATGCTTGAGCACTTTATTTTTTATTTGCCAGTGTCTAGTGATGTTCTTTTAATGCATGTTTTTCAGTTATAAACTATAATTTTATATTGTTTTGTATGATCTATATATGAGAGAGATGTACCTAATGAATCTGGAAATACATTTCCATAGTTAAGCTTTAAGACATATGCTTCCTTTTTCTCCTATTCCTTATTTTCTTTAATTTTTTCATTTTGAGTTTTCTTCTTTATCAGAAATATAATTAATTTATTCCTGTAAGAGGGAGCATGGCTTTTAGATGATAATGAAGCTTAATTTTTAGCTGAAACATTTTTATGAATATTTTAAACATTAAGAGATGCATAACTGATTTCAGCGAGAAAAGGTACTACATCTGTCATGACCTTGGCAGCTATTGACTGCACAGCTATTTCCTGTATGCTTACAATATGCAAGGCACAGGGCACACCTCAGCAGACTAACTAGAAATTGGTCATACCTTCCTGTAGGACAAATAAGTATTGACACTAGAATTATGCAGTTTTCAAATCTGTTTTAGAGGAAATGATTCTCCCTGGGAAATAGGTGCCATTTAAGCTTTCTCTGTAATATACAAAACAATGTCACTATGGGAAGAATAAAGAAATGGACATCCCAGGAAGAAGGGGATTGTGTGCAAAGGGAGAGAAATAGGATCTTAAGAAAATATCACAAATGTGATATATTACATTATGTATTTGAACTTTTTATTAGAACCAGACACATCCTCCTGATTTCTCATTCAGAACAAACCACACTGTTATTACCTTACTAAACTACTACCTTGACTTGGGCTATTCCTGACTAGAGTAAAAGTTTTGAACAATGACTTTGGTTTCAGCAACAGAAAGAGTGTGGCGTCAGGGCAGTTAAACTGACCCAGGGTCACTGCTGGAAATTCAGCTCTGGGATCTCTGGCATCTCTTCTTTTGGATGGGGGAATGGTTCTACTGTCCTTTTTTCAACTGACCTATTCTTTGGCAGGAGCTCATAGCCAGATAGTGACCACGTGGTTTCTCATGTAGAAACATGCCTCTTGCTGTTTGTTCTCCTTCCGATGTACATTCTCTCCTAGAGTAACCTCTGCCTAGCCTTGGCAGAGCGTAACAGGACAGAGTAGTACTCCAGACAAAACGTCAGCGCTGTATACAGAAACAAAGTTTGAGTGGATATTAGAAAAAATATATAAACAAAAACAAGAAAACAAAAGTTATTCCTATTCAGCACCTTCATTTTCTGCAATTTATCATTTCTTTCTAATGAGCCCATGCTATTTGGGTACAGTGTGGTTTGAGGCTCACCATTTCTAATTTTTGACGATGTCAGAAGCTCCAACACTTCTCTTTTTATATGGCCTCTTCTCAGAAGCTTCTTATTTACTGTTTGATCAGATTTGAGTTATTTTTCTAGTATAATCAGAACTCATAATTCTAGCCAAGGTATCAAATGTATGTTATACTTGATGGAACTGAGAGAAATAACAAGATGTAAAATCATATCTATCTGTAGTTATAAAACTGTAGTCATATTTAAGAATATTAAAGCTTCAAGGAATATTAAGTTTCTTTAGGCTGAATATTTAGACTTGACTAAAATTAATTATAGTTGTTTCCTCTAATTCATGGTATCCTTTCTGTGGTTTCAGTTACCCATAGTCAGCCTTTCATAGGACTGAATCATATATTCAGTATTCAGTACAGTATATTTTGAAACACCACATGCATATCACACTTAATACAGTATATAGTTATATAAGATTGTTCCATTTTAATAGTAGCTATTATATTAATATCATAATATGTTTTGCTGATTTGACAAATTATATTTTATTATAGCTATACATTATACTTTGTCATAGATAAGCATCTATAAGGAAAAAGCATACCATGTTATCAGAGTTTGGTAGTACTGTTTTATGCATATACTGGGGTATTGGAAAATAATCCTTGTGAATAAGGTGTGTATACTGTATAATTAATTCTGATAATGTCTACTGTGGCCCCAAAATAAAGAAAATAATTTTAATGCAGGTTTTATCTGTGCCTGTTGTAGTTTTATATTTTTATAAACATGAGCTATTTAGTTAATTAGATTTTGTTCTTAGTGTTTAATTTAAAATTCAATGAATATTTCCAGAAAAATCTTTCTTAAATTATAATGTTCTAACATTTTAAGTCATTTATTAGAAAGGATATTTCTAGTATATGTTCTAAGGTAACTGCCATTCTTTTCATCCTCCTCAGCACCGAGTTCATCTAGTTTGTTTTTACTTGAACACATAAAGAGAAGATGATATTTAAAGACTTTAGGTGCAGCAGGTGATTCGCTGATTTTATGGCTCTTTATTATGTGGTTTATGTTTACTTCCTTGTGTTGAAATCTTGTTATCAAAGTGCTTAATTCAATAAATTGTATATTGCTGAGTTCAGTTCAGTGATACTAGATTGTTTAAAATAATTGACTTTAACATGTAAAACAAAAAGTTTTACAGAGGTTATTTTTCTCCTTTTGTCAGTCTGCAAGTACATATGCCCATTGAGTCACTCTGTAGATTCCAGTGTATGTTGCTGTTGTAGAGGATCATGAGTATCAGGCCAGCTGAGCAACCCAGCATCACCTATGACTGAGAACATGAAAAGGAGCAGCCATACTATTTTTATGTCCTATAACTATATGCCTGCAATATTATCTCAGCTGTTGGACAGTCTTGTAAGGGTTGCATAGTAGAATTTTCAGAACCTAAATAAAAACTGTAAAAAAGCAAAAAGAATAAAGATGAGTTCAATGTATTTGTTTTATTTTAACTACTATTTACAACAATAATAAGTTGGTGTACTTGGTACACTTCAACTTTTTATGTAATGAATTTTAGAAATATACTATGAGAAGAAATAGTATCAAATAATTTTATGTGAAAGGACAGTGTATATATTTTGGGAAGGGGGAGGCAAAAAGAAGCCACTGATATTAAATATAACAAGTTTTACAACTCAACTTCTTCAAAAACCAATGAAGCATCCTTATTTCAAGATCAGCTCCATTGCTTTCAATGAAGAATTTTTAATATAAATGCACTGGATCAATCTGTATTCAATTTCTGACAACACTTCAATATGTAGAACATTTTCTCAAGTCTTTTGCTGTCAATGAAGCAGTTCATGATAGAATGCACTATTGGTTTTAATAAAAATGGCTATTAAGTAGACTGTGAGTATGTAAAAGCATAAAATTTGAAAAATGTTAATGTAAGAAGTAGTAAAAATAATATTTGCAATTATTGATAAATGTATTAGACTACTTCAAAAGATGACTTTTGAAACTCATGATTCTTTTTTACAAGGAGCAAAATATGGAATAGAGGACACTTATCTAGGGATGACATAAATGCAACGGATTCTTGGAAAGCCCTTGTAAAGTAATGAAAATCCATATTAAATGACTACTGTAGCTCATAGTAGCCATAGCTTTGTGTTAACATGTTAGAGTAGTGAATTCTCAAGGATAATAATAATAAAGATATAGTAGAAAATATCATGAATTTTTCAAATAATTTTCCTGGAGAGTTATATCAGTGTCTGAAAATACATGACACCTGATAATTGCAAACATTGAAGTCCTTGACCTGAATCAATTCACAAGGCATGGCAGGACCTTACATTTTGAGATGACTTGGATTAAGGAACCATATTCCCAAATATCCAATCATAAGTAATACATAATTCTTACACAGGTCTTAATGATATAACCAGTCTCAAGAACTAAACGTTCAAAATAAAAGCTACTCATCACCATGACCTACAAAACAAGTAACATATAAGACACACAAGATTTTGAGACAGGGTCTAGTTTCATAGTCCAGGCTGGTCCTGAACTCACTATACAGCCTGGGCTGGCCTCAAAATCACCACAGTCCTTCTACCCCAGTCTACCCAGTGCTAGAATTACAGGATATGTCACCACAGTCCGCAGATTTTCGTGTTGTATTGGGAAACCAAACCCAGGGCCTCGTGCACGCTAGGCAAGCATTCGAACCACTGAGGTGTGCTTCCAAATTATTCAATTTTAATCTCATGAGAGATGTTATATTTTATGAACATAGGAACTAAATTTCTTCTCTCCAAGGTAAATCCTAAGTTTATATTTATGTGATATAAATTTGATGGAATTCTAGGCTTTTAGCCTGCTTAAGGTGTCCTCTAATTTCTAAACATAGATTCATATCAAGCATAAGATTTCAAGTACTTGGATTAGTCCATGTGATGGTTCAGGAAGGATGCAGGGTTATGTGGAGACTTGAGATGACTCCTTAAGTATAAAAATTAAATTAGAAAAGAAAAAAAAGAGTGAATGAAAGAATTGTGAGTTATTTTCTCAGACTTTGTGTGTATTTTGTGAAGTGCTTTTGTTTCAGTGAACTGGAATTTGAGGGCAGTGAATCGTACAGATGCACATGTTGCCAAACTTCCAATTAGTATTTTTGATGTATAATACAAAGAAAAGAAAGAAACAAGGTATGTCTTTTTTTCTCTCTCTCTCTCTAGGTCCTTAATCAAGACATCTGATCACTCTCATGAACTAGATGAACAGTCTGTTCATCTTGACTGGACACATTAGTTTGAAGATGACTTGAACCCATGCCAAGAAGGCAAGTCACCCTTCAGTGTAAACATTCTCGTAAATTACTTTCATTATAGATACTGTGGTTTAGATTTGGAATGCCCCCAAAGTCTCATGTGTTTGGAGGTTGTGGATTGTCTATGGAACTCTGTGCTATTGGGATATTGGAGCATGGTGTGAAAGGTTGGATTGCAGGCGTGTGGATTGGATTATAGGTGTGTGGTAGATTAGAACCACACCTGGAAGGGGTAGGTCACTGAGACAATTCCTGGGAGTATGTATATTCGGCTACCTTCCTCTGGGACTTGTCCTGACTTTACTAGTGTTGGCTTCCTATTTGCAGTGTTGTGAGGACCTGCCTCCACCTCTACCTCTGCCATGTGCCTCCACTGTTGCTGGCCTCTTCAGAGATGACTGTGACTCTGAAACTGTGAGTAGAAATGAAATTTTTCCTCTCCTAACTTGTGGATGTCAAGTATTTAATAACAGTGATGACAAAGTAACTCTGACAACAGATTAATGATCTGTGAAGATTCCAGTCTTTTGAACCTTTGAACATCTTGTAAGATGATGCATGCAGCTGGAAGCTACAGTAGTTTTAAAATTTCAGTCATTTAGAGGACACCATTTAATAGCCTATCAAAATACTACTTAATTTCTCTTTTTCTGATTTGATATTTTGTGGGCATTAGTGCAGAAGAGCATTACTTCTTTCACAAATATTATGTATGATGAATATTTCATTATCTAATTTATTTGTTGATTTGAGGTTGAATTAAATAATTTTCACTTATAATATTCTGTCATTTTTCTGCTACATCCCACTGGCCATAACTCAGTCACTATGATAAATGCCTTTCACTTTTTGGTTTGGTTTAGTACTTTTCAAGATTTTTTGAGAAAAAATAACTAAAGAAATCTTAATAGCTTACCTGATGTAATGAAACTGATAAATGAAGATTTCAGAATTCAAACTCAGATGTACTTGGTCAAAACTTGCTTTTTAAATTTCTCTTCTGCTAAATGAATATAACCTTATCTTCCTAAAGTCACATGGTAGGTATGTTCATTAGGATGTTTTTAGCAAATGATAGATAAATTAAAGAAATGTATTGAGAAGATATGTGGAAGGTTTACTGAATTAACAAGAAAAGCTGAAAATTATAACTAGCTTAGAGGCCAGGGACAACAGGATCTGCCATAATGATAGATCTTTCTTTCTTGTAGTATAGACCCAGAATTTTACATATACTATATTGTTTCTTCAAAAATTCCTTATAGAAGATGCCACCATTTTTGACAGCTCTGATGACTAACACGCAGTGAATTAAACCATCCAAAATTAGGGGCTAATCAGTGACAAAGGCAGGACCACAGCTCAGGCTTCCCAGACGTGCGTACCATGGTCTGCTCATCTAGTTGTGTGTTAGGAAAGCATGCTGTATCAGAAGTTCTCTAAGTGTTCTACTTTTTTTTTTTATGTTCACAGATAGGCTGATTAATGGAGGTCTTAATACTTTCAAAACAAAGCCAACTTGATATTTGAAATTCTAATATGCCCAGGATATTCTTAATGAACATTAACTTTATGCAATGCAAGAACAATACATGGATGATCAATAATCAGTCTAAATTTTATTTAAAGTATTGAGAACTATATTATAGCAGTAAATGAAGTTTATTTTTACTAATAGAGATTTCATTGATTCTCTGTAGAAAAAAATATTATAATGCAAATACTTACTTTGGAATATAACATTTGGTCTATAACAGATATACACCGAAAAAGTTTTTTTAATGAAAGTTATTCAGTATTCTTTACCTTAATCTATGTAGAAATGCTGATAAGTATAAGAGAAAGCCGTTGATTGATTTTTGATCCTGCTAATATGAAATTTTACCTCTTACTAAAGGATATCAGGCAGACTTTCAAATTAGGTGTCATATCCACAAGATGGTGTCCTAACATTAATAACCAAAAGGTTGAGGTTATGAATGAAATCTTTATTTGGCAAAGATGCTTTTCTAGTTGAAAATGCTAAGTGGCCTGGATATCAGCAGAAACATACCTAAGAACATCTGATTTTCATCACTTAAAAAAAATTCTGAAGCTGTTTGCTGTTTCAAAAAACATGGATGGTAACATCTAGTTAATCTTGCCCTAATTATGCTAACTTGCTATTGCTAATTTTGAAACTATAGGAATTTTATAATACACAACTGTAGGCATAAAAATGTATATGTATTTTGTTGCTTTTAAGAGAGTCTGAATTTAAAAAGAAAGCAGTTTAGAAAACTGTGTAGATTAATTATTACCTCTACATTCATTTTGAAACTAAGTTAAGATAAAGCTATCCAGATTCCCTCTACTATTGAAAGTGGTGTTTTTTGATTTTAAAGTGGTATTTTCTGTTTTTATGTTATCCCAGTTCAACTACCTGGTGAGTTGTTTAAAATTAATATATATTTTTTCTTTTTTGGAGAGCAGGAGGGAACTTTTTTATTTTCTTCTCATCATACTTTCATTTATCTATTAATTTTAATTTATAAATACATAAGACAGAAAAATGATGTTTTGGAATATGTATACTTAACATACTTATTGTCTCAAATACTAATTTTTTGTGGTTAGAACATTTAAAATCTACTCCTATAGCAATTTGCATGAACATAATACATTGTTATTAACTATAGACACTATATTTTATTATACTAAACTCATACAGCCTGAACATTTATGCCCTTTGACCGATATTTTTTATCCACCCTCCGAACAACTTCAAATAACCTCCATTCCACTCTCTCTTACCATATAAGTTATTCTTTTTTCCCCCATTTTATTGATATGTACAAGTGCAGAATTTAAGGTTTACAATGGAGTTGAGTAAATGGTTCTTTTCTTAGATTTCACATTCAAGTGAATTCAGGCACTGTTTTTCTGTGCCTGATTTATTTCAAATAACGTATAATCTAGGTTTGTCCATGTTATCACCAATGACATAATTTTCCTTTTCTAGAGGTTATTTTTTGTGTGTTTTTGTATGTCTGTAGATGTACACACATGCATGTGTACTTGTGTATGTGTTTTTAAATCCATTTGTTCATTCATGTAAACTTAGGCTTCTTTTATGTTTTGGCCATTATGAGTAATGCAGCAACAAATGTGAGAGTGCAGTGTCCTCTTCAAAAAGCTGCTGTCATTTCCTTCGGATATATATCTACAGTGGAATTGCTGGATCACATTATACTTTATTTTTAAGTTTTTGAGAAGTGTCTATGATATTTTTGTATGCTGCACAATTACATTTATTTTTGTAAATAAATCTAGCAATATCCATTAAAACAAAAATACATAGTATTTAATCGAGTTCTACTTTGGAAACTTACAAAAATAAAAGTGCCAATGTGTATGTATATAGATAGATGTAAAAATAGATATAGATGTAGTTTTGGGGATAGATATGGATACATGTATTTGCTCCAGCATTTTTAACTGAAATGCAGAAAACAACAAAAGTTTAAATAAAATGAATGCCTACAAAAATATCAGTGATTGAATACATACTAAATCTGTATTATGAAATGTTATTCAGCTATTAAAAAAGACTGATCTATAGCTATACTGCTGTACAAGTTATGTTGGAGGAATTTACATTGTTTGTTGTAGAATGGTATAACTAAATAATTTACAATAAGATCTCATTTTTAAACAACAGAAAAATCTTGCATATTTACAATATATATACACACGTGCAGTTGTCTACATATGGTTTTCATGATCAAATAGTCATGGCAGCAAGCATGGAAGAATTCATGTTGGTTATCATGTGATCCTTGTCATTTGGTCTCATAATCAAATCATTCACTAAGCAGAACCTGAGATAAAGATTCAAGGACTTTGTAGGGAAAATGCCATATCTTATCCTTAGATCAGCTATTAAAGGGCTGTGGTTTTTATGCACAACAAAGACCCCAAATGTTAACGAAGAAGTTTTCTGAAGCTGGGATTTTGTCGACAGCCATTTCAAGCTAGAGGAAGGTGTCCTTTTAACCAGTACTGTCTGTGGTGCCCTCCCCTTAGGTATGGACTGACCATTGGTATGGACTTTCCTCATAGAGAAGGTGTGATGTGGCCATAGCTGTCTCTGGCTGAGAGTAATCCTCAGAATGGAGAAATTAGCAATGAGCTCCCAACAGTCAATAGTCTTAGCAACTGAAATCATAACCTTTGCAGCCCTGAAATAGGTTATAGAAATCTTGTAGGCAGAATAACTTCGTGTGTGTGTGTGTGTGTGTGTGTGTGTGTGTGTGTGTGTGTGTTCACACTTTATTCTTAGTGAAAAATGCCAACTATATTTCAGAATCTACATACCAACTTTTAAAAATGTGTACATACAAACATATGTCTGTTTTTACAAAAAGAATATATATTGATCTTTTTTGTTTTTTTAATAGCCCTTGGCTCTTTTAAAATATTTTTATAATGCATGAACTACAGATGCAATAACATGTTGAAAACATATGGCCGGGGGATACAGTGACCATGTACATCACTTTTGGACTCCTTTCCCTCCCTCTTACCTTGCTTTATGCCCTCCCCCTCCCACTCCCAGAGAGTCATCCTTTTTATAGCAATCCATAGCCCTTCCTTCTACCTTCTCTCTCATCTTGGGGTCTTTTATACAATTATTTTTTGTGAATTTCATAAGAAGGACACCTGTTGATAGTCTTTTGTATTTGGTCGATATCACTGAGCATTATTGATTTAAGGTGGCTGTATTTTATTTCCTTTGCTTTATATCTCTCTGTCTTTGTGGCTGCAAAGTCTTCCATTGTGTATAGATTCCATATCTTCCTCTGTTGATGGGTAAGTTGTTTCCAGGACTGTGCTGTTAGGAATTGTGCTGCTATAAACATGGATACACATGTGTCTTCATAATAGGTTGATTTTATTTTTTTGAGAGCATTCCTAGTAGAGTAGTAGCTGGATTAAATGGACTTTCTATTCTTAGCTTTCTAAGGCAACTCCAGTCTGTAGGGGTCTCCTCATGCGGGGATCCCTGGAACAGCCTAGGAGGGATCCAATGACAGAGTAACACACTCTGGGAGTCGTTTCAGTGAACACCACCTCATTTATTTGGGAAGTACAGAGGCTTAAATAGACTGAGGAAGCTATCTTGGGCCAATCAACAAGGCCTCAACTAGTGGGGGGTCGCCCAGGTGGAGAGAAGGAGTAGAGGAAAGAGGATGCAATAAGGAGCAGTTCCAGGAGCAGTTCCCGAGGTTTAAGAAAAACAACACCTGACTTAAATTACAAGTAGTAACATTTGTTAGTGGGAAGGAAGGAACTCGGCCAAGGTCAGCGATGCTGAGGCTCTCAGGCCCTGAAGACCCCAATACCAGTCCACTTTCCATAATGATTGAATCAGATTGCAGCCCCACCAGCACTGGAGAAGGGTTTCTTTTTATCCACAGCTTCACCAACAATTGTTGCTTTCTGAGCTCTTAATGTAGGCCATTCTCAGTGGAGCAAGATAAAACTTCCATATTATTTTAATTTGCATTTCTTTAATGACCAGTGATATTCGACATTTTTAAAATGTGCTTGTTGGCTATTTGTACTTCCCCTTCTGAGAAATTTCTTTTTGTTTCAGCTGCTCATTTCTTGATGAGGTCATTTATTTTAGGAGAGATTTTTTAAAGTTCTTTATATATGTAGATATCAATCTTCTGTTTGCAGAATTTCTGGAAAAGATTTTTGTCCCATTCTGTGGGTTGTCTCTTCAGCCTGTTGGCTGTTTTCTTTGCTGTGCAAAAGCTTTGTAATTTGATGTGCTCCCATTTGCTGATGCTTGATGTTGTTTCTTGTGTAGCTGACGTTCTATTCAAGAAATCTTTTCCTGTCCCTATGTCCTCTAGAGTTTTGTCTCTTTTGTCTTCTAGCACATTCCATATTTCTGCTTTGGTATCCAGCTTTTAGATCCATTTTGATCTGGTTTTAGTATGTGGTGACAGATGTGGATCAGTTGAATTTTGTTCTGCTGTGTGTGGTAATCAAGTTTTCCCAGCACCGTTTTTTGAGGAATCTGTCTTTTCTCCAGTGGATTGTTTTGGCCCTTTTGTCCAAAATCTGGTGACTGAAGTTGTTTGAGTTTGTTTCAGTATCCTCAGTTCTGTTCCACTGGTCCTACTGTATGTTTCTGTTCCAGGACCATCAAGATTTAATCATTGTTCCTTTGTAGTATTTTTTGAAGTCTGGAATTATGATTCCTCCAGATTTTTCTTTGTTGCTTAGGATTGCTTTTCTGAATTTTTTTATGGTTTCATATAAATTTTAGAGTTGTTTTTTCTAATTCTGTGAAAAATGCTGTTCGTATTTTGGTTGGCATTGTATTGAGTCTATATTATAGCTTTGGAAGTAAGGCCATATTAAACAACATCAGTTCTTCCAATCCAGGAGCATGGGATGTCTTTTTATTCTCTCTTTAGTCTCTTTCTTCAGGGTTCTGTAGTTTTCTGTGTATAGGTCTTTCACTTATTTTGGAAAATTTATTCCTGAGTATTCTGCTTTTTGTTTTGTTGTTGCTGCTATTATGAAGTGGGTTGATTTATTGATTTCCTTATCATTGGATTTGTTATTGGTGTATAGAAATGCCAGTGATTTGTGGGTATTGATGTTATAACCTGCCACTTCACTGAATTTATTTATTAGTTCAAAGAGTCTTCTGGTGGAATTTTTGGGGTCTTCAATGTAGAGCAGTATATTAAACACAAATAGGGATATCTTTACTTCTTCCCCTCCAGTTGGTATTTCTTGTATTTCCTTCTCTTGCCTGATCATTCTTGCCAATATATCAGTCAGGCACTATGTTGAATACTAGGGGTGACAGGGAGCATCCCGGTCTTCTTCCTTATTTTAATGTGAATGCTTTTGGTCTTTGTCCATTTAGGATAATGTTGCCAGAGGGATTGTTGTAAATAGCTTGGATCTGGTTGAGGTAAGGTCCTTCTATTCTTATTTTCTTCAGAGTCTTCATCGTAAGTGGGTATGGGATTTTTTAGATGTTTTTCTGTGTCTGTTGAGATTATCATATGATTTTTCTTTTGCATCTCTTAATTTGTGTATTATACAAATTGATATTCATATGTTGAACCATCTCTGCATTTCTGGGATGAAGCCAATTTGCTCATGGTAAATAAACTTTCTTATGATTTGCTGCATTCTAAGGCCAAGGATTTTCTTCAGTATTTTTTTTTTTTTGGTTCAATATTCATTATGGATATTGGCTAGTAGTTTTCTTTTTTTTGGGGGGGGGTCTTTGGTTTTGGTATTAAAGTTATGTGAGCTTTGAGAAAAGATTTTGGCAACTTTCCTTCCTTTTTGGTTTCTTGAGTTTGCTGAATATAATCATTAAATCTTCTGTGAACTTATGGTGGAATTCTACTCTGAACCCATCAGGTCCTGGGATCTTCTTCGTTGAAGGTGTTTTTAAAGAACTGAGTAAAAAGCAATGTTGTTGAAGTGAGAAAAGAGAGTTGAAGAGGTAGCTATATAATAAAGAAAACCAATTTAACAAAATAATATAAACACATTATACATGTCCATCAAAACTGCAAATGCCACGAGAGAAGGAATTTTATGAAAAATTCATGTATGACCTGGAAAAAAATCTTCAGAAGCTTTTCTTGACCCATTTTTCTGGTTCATATTTACTTTTCATTGTAACACATATTTTTGACAATACTGTAAAAGTCCAATGCTCAGTAATGGAATTTAAAAATTCTTCACCTTAAAGATTTTATTTTGGGAAGGATTATAAATGTCAGATGAAGGCAGATATGTTTTCTCTACAGTTACTTTAGCCTTTTGGCTGTGGTAACTAAATTCACACTAAGATGCTGTATTTGAAAAATATTCGTTTTAGGTATATAATTTTGTTGATAATATATTGTGCCTGAATGGATTGTAGAATGGCTTCAAACTTCTTTAGCTAGACCACACAGATATCTTTCCAGTTTGATGCATTTGTGGAACAACTGTCAGGTACCTGGTAGCATATTAACCTCTAGGGATGAGAAACTAAGAACATAATGGTCCAGAAGTTCACAAAACAGATGGACACAGAGATAAGCAGCCATAATAATAAGGCCTGTGGTACAGATCAGCCATCCTCAACATTTTTGGCACTAGTGATTGGTTTCACAGAATACCTTTTCTATGTCTTAATTACTTTTTCATTGTTGTGATTCTATACCTGACATGCAAAAATTAAGGGAGGAAAAGTTTATTTTACTCCACAGTTTCAGAAGGTCACAGTCCATTCACGGGAGCCCAGAAACAGTGGAAGCACATGGTGGAGGCAGCTCCTTATGGCATTGCAAACAGGAAGCCAAGTTCATGAGGAAGGGAGGGAGTCATATATATTCTTCTAGGTCCTGTCCCAGTGATTTGCCTGTTGTGGGTCCTGCTTCAGTGTTCCACCCTTTCCAGGATTAAGGCCATATTCCACCACACACCTGGAATTCATAATCTACCTCAAACCTGTCTTCTACCATGTGCTCATAATCCACCCTGTCAGACCAGGCCTCCAACTTCTAACAGCACATGCTTCTATAGATAATCTCTAACATCCAAATACGTGAGACTTTTGGGGACAATCCAGATCCCAACGACTATATTCCTTCCCTGAGCCCCAAAAGACTCATGCCTGTCTCCTCATGCAAATGCATTTAGTTGTTCTCTGCTATGGTTTGGATCGGGAGTGACCCTCTGAAGCCTCATTTATTTGGACATTGTGAGATAACTGTGGAACCACAAGCTGTTAGGAGGTAGCATCTGGCTGGAAGGGGCAGATCCTTAGGGCTTGACCTGAAGGAATTGCATCTGTTTGTTAAGATTGGGGGAGAAGACACCTAGCTCAAAGCTTTTGGGTGTGTGCTATAACTTGTGGACTAGGAAGTGATGGAGGGACACTCTCCCTGGGTGTGGTGGGAAGAACTGGCAACTTGAGCTATGTAAAGGAAGGAAGAAGAAACACTGATACTGGTTCTTCCTGGCAAAGCTCTGGCCATGCACTAGTCTCCAGGTATCCACTGCCTTCTCATTTACTTGGTTTTCTACAATGGGGTGAGCAGCTCTCTGACCTCTGCCATGTGCCTTCACTGTTGTCAACTGCCCCATGAATATACTGTGTATGACTTTCTGAAACGATCAGCTAAAAAATCTTTCCTCTCATATATTATGGATGTTGAGTATTCTGTCCTAGTAAAGAATAAGCAATTAGACCACCTCAGAGAATTGAGAAACAGAAGATGAGTCCAGGAGGAAGGGAGGAAGTACAATATATCCTTCCAGGTCCTGTCCCAGTGACCCATCATTTCTGGATCCAGCCTTAGTGTTCCTCCACTTCCAGATTTAAGCCTCTAATCTGCCACAAGCCTGTCTCCAACAACACACCTATAATCCACTATGTGCCCATGATACCACCCATCAGATCAGTCTCCCATCTCATATAGATAATCCATAACGTCCAAATACTTCAGACTTTTGGGGATCATTTTAGATCCAAACCCCAACATTCCTCCCCATGCTCCCAAAAGACTGATATTTCTTCATGTAAAATACATTTATTCCTTCTCTAAGAGTTGCCAAAGTCTTAACAGTTCCAACACTTTTAAAAACATCCTAGTCCACAGTCTTCTCTGAGGTGCAAGGCAAACTCTTAGCTATGTGTACAATGGCATAGAGTATTCATTTTCATTCTGAAAGGAAGGAATAGGGGGATAGACAGAATTTGGAACAAAGTAAGTTCTAAACCTGGCAGGGCAAGGTTAAAATCCATACCTAGCTCAATGTCCAGAACTCAAGGTAAACTGTGGCCACAGCAAGATGTGAACTACAGAGGGTTTGAGTGGCACTGCTCCACAGCACTCCTGCTGGCTGTAATCTCCATCTTCTCTTCTTTGGGCTGAATCTGCTCATGGCCTGCAACTTTGCTCAGCTGACAATCCATGACCCTGGCTTCTCTACTCTAAGCATTGTATCTTTGGGTTCTCCTTTACAATTTCACACAGTTTCTTCCCGGGTACACACTGCCTGGTCTCCAAGCCCTTCCTCTGAAACTTCCATGAACTTCCATGGAAACTTCCATGAACTCACAGCTCTTGCTCTCTGCAAGCTCATAAATCCAGGACTGTGTAAAGGTCACCAGGTCAGCCACAGGCTTGAACAGTAGCCTAAATCCCATGGACAATTGCTGCCAAGGCCTCTGAGTTCTTAGGTGCTGAACGCCTTGGGGATTTATTTTCCTAGGTCACCCTTCAGGATACCCTGGGTGTCTCTTTTCAAAGCAAAGTCCTTTATCTTTTCACTCTTTATTTGATAAAGGGTGAGGGCTTGCTGACTCCTGAGACATTATCAAGAATTCTTTTTTATTGTCCTGATTGTAAGTGCTTGGCCTATTTTTTACTACTAATCTTCTTAACGACCGCACCTGCTATTTCCCCCAGTTTCTTAGTGTAAATATGGCTGAAAGTCACAATCAGAATACAAGTAACAGCCTGAACATTAGGGTGCTCTGAAATTTCTTTTGCCAGATTAAGTAGTCCGATAAGGTGGAGGGAAGTTCATCAGTGGGGCCACAAGCCAAGTGCATTATGTCACTCTAACCCATGTCCCTTGGGAAAGTCTCAGACAAGGGCAACAGTGCCCCTAACAAGGCCCTCCCTGATCCTTGGGGAGGTGAGTTCCCAGAGAGCAGGGCTTTTCAAAGCATTCCAAGCTCTTAGGCAGAGCTTGGAACAGACTCATGACCAGCATATTAAGTAGGTCACCTCATTTAATCCCAGATTTAGGTAAAGTCTCTGGACAAGGGCAAAATGCCAACAAATTTTCTGCCAGAGCATAGCATGCATGATTTTTATACCAATTGTCAATACCATTCTCCTTCCCATCTGAAACGTCTGGAGCCTGGCCCTTCCAATCAACACTTCTGTCAGAATTCTGGTCCTCTGAGCTCTGACCAGAACCTTCTATCAAGCTTGGCTCAGAACACGTCAAGGCTTCTCCAGCTGACGTGCCCAAACCTTTGAAAACTCTACTGGCAAACCAGTTCCGAAGGCTGCCAAACGACATGGTCACGTAAAATCATAGCAATGACCCTACTTCTTTGGTGCCAATTTCTGTCTTATTCTTTTCATCACTGTGACTCAATAGCTTACATCCACAACTTTAAAGAGGAAAAGTTTATTTTAGCTTACAGTTTCAGAAAGTCACAGTTCTTTCATGGGAGGCTGGCAATAGTGGAAGCACATGGTGGAGGTAGAAGTAGAGAGAGCTCCTCGTAGCATTGCAAACAGGACGCTAGGTGCAAGAGAAAGGGTGGAAGTTGCATATACCCTTCCGGGTCCTGTCCCAGTGATCTGCCTCTTCTGGTTCCAATCTCTGTGGTCTGCTTCTTCTAGATTTAAGGCCCTCATCCACGATACATCTGGAATCTATAATCTATCTTATACCTGTTTTCCACCACATACCAATAATCTACCACATTTCATAATCCACCCCTCCAGACTAGGCCCCATATCCTACCTAACAGTACATGTGCCTTAGATAATCCATAGCATCCAAATATAAGACTTTTGTGGGACATTCCAAATGAAAACCACAATAAGTGAGGATAGTTAGCATCCCCGCCTCTTATCAGGCATTATGTTCTTATAAGAAGCATGACCTAGAACTCTCCAATGCTCATGATAATAGAGTTCACACTTCCATGAGAATTTAATGTTTCTGCTGATCTAACAGGAATTTGAGCTCAGGCAATTATGAAAGCAATGGGGAACAGCTGCAAATCTAGATGAGTGTTGGCTTCCTGGCCTGCCACTCACCTACAGCTGTGTGTAGTGTCTTCTGGGCCACTGACCAAGGTACTGCTCTGTGGATGGAGGCTGGGAACCTGGATAGATATTATCATGGAAGCCCAAATGATTACCCAAACACAAACCAGACATTGGCAAATTGAGGATGTTAAAGCTTCCAGAAAGAGGATTTTCTAAATTGTAGGGTGGATTTTGGAGCAGGTGAATAATGAAGTAAAACATCCGAACATTACAAAGGTACACTCCCAGAACTGTAACTAGCTCAGTATGTTTTAATGTTTGGGATGAAGGCAAGAATATTAGATCACACTGGGGGAAAGGCAGGGGCAAGATCACAGCCCGTGGCCGGACAGGAAACACATCACAGAGTCAAAGAGAGTAATTTGAAGAGAGCATAGTAAAGCTGTTATTCACAGAGACAGAGAGGTGGAGCAAAGAATGGGAATGTGTATTCCAGGACTAATGCATAAAGAGTTAGTTAAAAGTAACTAAGTAGTGGGAGCTTCCTTACATGACATGTCACTTCTTTGGTAATTCCTAGTAAAATTCAGGGTTTGCTATAATTGAAGTTCTTTGAGGTTGATGACATTGAATTTTCCATTTAGAGCTGCCATTTGTATCTATCCTTCTCATCATATTTTATTTAGAAATATTTGTCTGAATTGCAGAGCAACTTGTATTATTTGTCCATTGAACATTATAAACAATATGCAGTTCATCCTAAAGTTATTTTTCCAACATTATTTGTATTTATCTGTAAAGTTTCAAACATAGTTACTAAATATTTTTCACTTTCAATGATGTGAACCTCTCCTTACTTCAGGCCTTTCTCCAAAATTCAAGGAGAAAGGGGAAGATTTCAATTATACGTGGATGCCCAATCACCGAAAATTTTCTTTATATGATTATATGAACCTAGTAGTCTGTGTACTTTATATATGATAATGGAATACTAGCAAGGAAGACATTGAACTCAGAGACTGTTAATATTTGTAGTATTTTCAGTGCCATTGAGATTGAGCATACATCTAATAATTTAAAAATTAACATTATTATATTCCATTAATGACTATAATTATTTTCATAAGTTATTTTCTTCAAGATTAGGCATGTAGTTTACATTATCTGGCAGGGAAAAATATGTTGTGTTTAATTTCTCAGGAGGGGAGTTCTGTATGGCCTTGGTTTTGAAACCTTTTCTAAAGAAAGCATAATGATATAGTTGAACTATCCATAAACTGAAGTTGGACCCCCAGGTCCTGAGTTTGGCCTAGATTCTTGCAAGTATTATGATTTGCAGTCTCAGTTTTCTTATCACTGAGGTGGAAGTAACACCCAAATAATAGGGCCGTTATGAAATATGGGTAATGTATATAATGCAGTCATTTTATAAATGCCATCGTACAATACCATTTTAATTGTTAGGTTTTAAACAGAAATATTGTCCTTCTACTCTTTTTGCATTTGCAATAATTTGCTTTCTATATTACTGCCTTCACAATTCAGAGATGCTTATATAAGTAAGAAAAATGCCAGCAAAATTAAAAATATCTTTAGAATGATAATAACAGAAAAATGATGTTTTTTACTTTAATTAGTACATATGTAGTCCTTGTTTTGCATTGTAGTGCAGGTCCATAAAAGTGCTCTTGCGATTTTAAACTTCAAAAAATGATATTGATAGGAAATATTGTGACTTTTAAAAATACTTTTTTTACTACTTCTTATCAATGTGAAGCGAAATTTTTAAAAAGCTAAACTAATGTTTATTTAGTATAATTTAATTAAAACCTAAAATATTGATCATAAGTAATGTTTTATTTTTCTAATCTTTTATTTCCTTGAAAGAGTATCAAAAATAACTTTAAAAATGCTTGCTTGCTTTTTTATTATTAGTTTTAACTTAGCTTGGGAAGCCAACGCCTTATTTTATGTGTTGGTGAATTGTCATGTTCCTTTCTAAATTTGGGTCCCTTTTCAAAATTTTAACTTTTGTATGTTTATTGTTTGGAAACATCACCAAAGAACATTTAAGAAGGTGTAAGGAGGTTATTTTAATTCTGTTTATTTTTATGTTTTCAGGATATTTGCTCGTTTATGTCAATAAAATCTAACAATATCAAATTTCACTTCCAGTGTTGTCAATTTTCCTACCTTTTCTGTGTTTCTGTCATTTAACTACTTTGGTCTTGGATTATCTATGTGTATAAAACGCTGACTGTGTTCATTACTGGGCGACAGGGGACAGCACAACTCCATAGTATGCTATCAGGCACAGTGGGATGAAGATGTGACATGATTTTCACTTCAAATGCTCTTTATGTAGTGATTTGTAGGTTGAAGAGCTAGCAGCAAAATTTGTTCTATTTAGAGCAGATTTGTTCTGTTTGTTCTATTTGTTCACAGTAAATATATTGTGGTAATTGAAATTTGAATTCAAATATGAATACTCCATGTTGTTACAGTATTACTATTACTTAAGCCCTCTATAGTAGCAGAAATTATTCATTTTGGAATAACATAAAGATAGAACTGCCTGTATATCTAATCAGTAGCTTAGGAGAAAGTAAAAAAAAAAAAAGTTGGGAAATTCTTTAGGCTGGATAAAAATGAGAATACTAGTTCTCTTCCTCTAACTCCACCTCCTTGGTACTGAATTACTTCTTGCTGTAGGAACACATAATTGTGGAGTGTGGTATATATGCATAGTGTAGGAGGAAAATTAACGGCAGGTGGAATTTTTATTTATATATTTATATTGAAATTTCATCATTTTTGATTAGGAAAAATTTAAGTGGCTAACATTTCAAGAGTTATAAAAGACCACATAATGGTAGATTCTTAGAGCGACTCTTTTTCTAAAATGCCAAGTTATTTTCATTGAGGGCAATTAAAATTATCCTCCCTGAGATAACTGAGGAGTATGTTCATCAGCACAATACAAAGAAATTCTCATTATTTTTTCTCCTTTTAAAACATACATTCTAGGGCTCGGGGCTAGTGATTAGAGCACTTGCCAAGAAAGAATGAAGCTCCGAGTTTGATCACTGAGCACCACATTGTAGCTGGACATGGTGTCACAGGTATATTATCCCAGCACTTGGGAGGCTGAGGCAGGAGGATTGCCAGGAGTTCTAGGGCAGCCTGGGCTACATTGTAAGTTCAGGACCATCCTGAATTACAACGTGAGACCCTGTCTCAAAAACCAAAAATGATCCCGAGCAGCTAATATTAATTGAGAATTTTCTATGCACCAGAGAATTGTAGTAACTTTATAGAGATTATCTCATTCAATCTCATAATGAGCTCTGAGGTAGGTTATTATTATGGTTGAGAAAAAAGAATGTGAAAGTTTAACTTCTTTTCTCTAAATTGCAGCCAGTTTGTGGTGGGAACAATATTCTCATATAGCTTTTCCTTCTTCCCAAGGGCAGTCTCTTAATGAGCTAAACCGCACTGCTTAGTATCTACATGTAAGTCTTGCAGTAGCTTTTAAATTCTATGAAGTCCTTTTATGGTAATGGAAATTTCTTTTGCTATTTCAGCCTAAGAAAATATAGTGCTTCGAGCATTTGAGAGAGACTAAGGTATCTCCAAAAGCCGCCATGTCTCTTAGGGGAATGTTTGGCTGCCATCTGTACTGGGAAGTTGGCCATTTTGCTTGGAAGGAGCCCAACGCAGAGTGCATGGCTATAGTGTGTTTCCTTGAATTGCCAGGGAGCCTTCTCCTGTTTGTCATTGTAATTTCACCTGGTGCTCACTACATAGGTGTTTGCATATGCTCCTTCACACACAAACACTCCTATATGCATGCCACGTGAGCGCACACACACACACACACACACACACACACGCATCACATCTGTTCCTTTTTCATTCATCAACAAACATACCTGTTATGTGTCCTAATCTTGCATAATTAAAATATCGCATTTAGGAAAACTAACAAAACATCTCAAAGCTTGCATGCCTTTCAGGTTTTAAAAACTGAGTTCTGCTTAACAGCTTATGATATACTTGCAAGTTCTAGTTAGGAATTATGCTTGATGTTCATTTCTTGAAAGTTTCTTCTGGTGTAGTCTTGGAAGAATTAGAGGACAAGTGTTTAGTGAAGGAGTCTGCGTTGCTCTCTCTTCCCCAGTACATACTCACTTTGTTAAAGTGAGGGTGCTGAATGTTTTGTCTTCCTTTTACCAGATTAGGGAAAGCTGGAGACTGAATTTCATATTTTTAAAAGGTCATGTCATGTGAACATATACACATTCACAGAAATATTCAGTTCTGGGAGTTATTGGCATGCAGATTAAGTGCTTTTGCAGGAACCTCTACTTTTTTAAATGAAGTGCACAAAACTTGGTTAACAATTGAAGGTGAAGGATGATAGTTTTTATTTGCTGCTAGTGAGTTTTGAGGGACTTTGCTACACATTTTCTACAAGTCATTGACCTTGAGCACAGCGAAGATTTATGTTCAGAATTAATATACTCTATTGTTATATGTTGACTTTATAATCACTTCTTTTTGAGTACTAGGTTTTGTTTAGACATGCACCTTCCATTTAGTATAGTTCTAGAGTGTGTGCTGTTTAATCGTGAGATTTCCTCTTTTCAAGTAGAAGGCATAAGGTAGAGACCTATTTTCCTCTAGTAAAGTGACGTGTATTTACTTATTTTTGTAATAATATTTGATAATGTCAATAAAATATTTCTGTGGACAGGGAATCATAACTCAGTCAATGATCTAATTGTATTTGCAACTTCACTTAGGAATTTGAACTTGACCAACATTAGCACTGTCTGTTTACCTTTTTCTCCATTTTAAAATTTACGCCCATCTTCCCTATGCTGTGTCTGTTGGCTTGGGAGACACATTGAGGTCATAACTCTGCTCTCTATTTTGTGCTACACTCCCCCCTGCAGAGTTTCTTTATCAGCTGTTTCTCAAATCTCTCTTTTTTTCTGGCTTATTTCCTTGGCCAACAACCTGACAACCATATTCCACCCTCTTCTGCTTTTGATTAATCTAAAAACAAAACTTCTCAAAGGATCGTTCTTTACCTCATTTACCTTAAACTTATTTGACAGTCTATCTCCACCTCTCTGAAAGAAGTTATTCTGTGCCAAATCTCATGGACTTTCAGTCCATAATCTAAATAACCTCTACAGCATTTGATGGGAATTCTCCTCTCCTGGCTTCTAAGACCACTGTGTTAACACTTTCACATTTATGTTTTTATGTTCTCTTTCTGTACTCCTTATGTAATATTCACTTTCTTAGGCTAGAGTTCCAATCTTCTAAGTTTCTTATGGGCCTACTTTGTCGCTCTTTTGTCTCCTGTTTCCTTTGTTAGTTCACAGTTTTACTTATCTCCATGTGTAGCATCCAGATGCATTTCTCTGATAACTTTTGAAATGTCCAGACTAGCACTTTTAGCTAGTTTCAGAATATTTTAGATTTTTCATTCACTCATTCATTCATTTTCCTTGCAAACCTACTAGGAGATAGGTACTTCTATGGAGGCAATTGTGAACAGAAGCCAAAAATATTTCGAGTGAGTATAAGTGTTACAGAGAAAAATATGTTAAATAAGGGAAAATATATGGTGAGCAAGAGAAAGTGACAAGAACTATAGTGATTTAGATTGTGTAATACATGAAATCTCCATACAATAATAATAAACATCTGAGGGACATGAGAGTGAAAACTCTGTTCAGGTTTGGGAACACAGTGCTTCTCTTAGAGGGAAGCAGCCCCTGATGAACAGAGGATAAATAGGGGAAAATGTGACTTGAATATAGTGAACAAAACATACTCTTCTTCATCTCCTGTTTTTCTCTTTCTCCATTGCCTCCTCCTTTCTTATTATAGAGAACAACAGAGATGCTCTCAACTTTAGAGATCATCAAGGGGGTCTTAATACTTCTTTCCATGTACACATGTACACACCCACACACAAACTTAAAGTCAAAGAGATGCCAGGTTCACAGAGTGCCTGTGAGTCCAGGTAGACATCTTTTTCCACAAATTAAGAGTTTTAAGTAGAGGAGCACTATGATCTGACTTATACCTAAAAAGATACATTTTGGCCACTTTGTGGAAAAAATCAATGAATCTAGTCACATATAGAAGCTGACCTGTTAGAGTGTGACGTAAAATGTAATAGTGCAGGAAAAGTTAAAAGCATAAATGACAATGGAATTGATGAAGGTTGTAGGAAATGACAATATGCAAAATGTGTTGTGAAGGAAGACTTGGAGAAACTTGCTGAAGGACTGGACTACCATATGAAAGAGTCAAGAAGCTGATAGAATAGTGTTACATTTATTTTAAAGCATAAGTTGAGATAAACAGTTTTTAGAGGGTGATGTAAATATGTTATGTCATCAAATAAAAGTCACTGGGCCAGATGACATTTTCTAGAAAGCAAGTAGATATAAAGATGAGAAGTCCAGATTCAAGACTGAGGTCCAGCAAAGCCGAGTATTTAAAAGTCAGGCAAATGAGAGGAGATAAGCAAGTTTGACTGAGACATCACAAGTGAGTGTTTGAAGAGAAAATTTACTGTTGCTCCTAGTTGGCTGAGTATGAGGACTGCTGAGAAATGGTTTCACCAAGTTGAACCCACAGGTGACCTTGACAGAAAAAAGAAAAAAGATCCTGTGGTGATATACAGAGAAGTTAGGTGAGAGCAGCCTAAGAAGAGACTGGAATAAACAACTTCTAGTTCGCTGTAAAAATGATGAGTAAAGGATGATTCCTTGGGATTTACTGGAAGTAGTGTGAGTCCAACTCTGGCACTGGGTGAGGAGAAATAACACAAAGTTTGCATTCTTAAAGAATGACCAATGAAAAGGACAAGCTTAATGCTAGAGAAAGGACTATTGTAATTTTTCTTGTGTCCTTGAGTGTGAGAGAGTGTTTAAATTCAGGACCTTTAGGCCAGTTGATTTTAGGTGGCAACCTGGATCCTTCAACCACTGTAGCAGAACAGAAAACACTCTGAATGCAGATGGGGTATGATTAATTCAGTGCAGGAAAAGTGTGACATTCTCCTGTGATTACTCCTCACTTCTCAGTGAAGTAAGAAGATTATCAGGTGACAGTAGGTAGTGAGAGAAGATTTGGAGATTTGAGAAAGAGAGTGTATCTAGGAAAGTGACTCTTGAATGTTGTTTATAGCAACACAGAATAAGAAACTTCACTAACCAGGATGTAAATACACAAGAACAAACATACATGCACATCCACAGAAGCAAGTTTTAGGTGCTAATTCCCTTCCTTCCTTTACTTTCAATGCTGTCATTTTTGCAAAAGGCAAATAGTGACTCAATAAACAATTTCTTTTTATATTGGGTTGCAATGCGCTGCTCTAAAAACATTTATCTAGAGAAAATTGCAGAGAGAAAATTTTACAGAAATGTAATAGAATTCTTATGCAGCCAAGTAGTCCTATTTAAGGGCACAATATAAAGTGAGACTGATCAGGTAATCAAACCAAAATCATAATGCACTCCTCAACCTTCCCGCAATCTTACTGCTGGGATCCCTATTTGTTCTTATGTCTCCTATGCTCCAGTAGCTTAGGTATTCCACTCATCATTTTCACAAACCCCATTTCTATAATTCTCTCTGGTCAAGAGATCACAAAACTTAAATGATTCTGCCTCTCAACTCTTACTAGCATTTTGTTTCTAATCCCATTGGTTTCACCATAGTCCAGTCCTTTATTGCTCTTTTTCTCCATTTTATATTTTGCTTTTCTTTTCTTATTAATAATAGCTATTTATGATATATTTCATTTTACAAGTATATAAAAAATCTACCCCAGTCTCAATATTTACGATTGCCTAGCTAAACATTTTATTACGTATATGTTACATGTTTTGTATGGTCCTATATATATGTAGTCCAGGCTGGGTTCAGTTGTGCCGCAATCCTTCTGTCTCAGCCTTCACAGTGCTGCAATTACAGGCATTGTCACCATGCCCAGTTAAATCCCGAATTTCTTGTGCACTGAAACTAACCATGGCATCAGTTTGAAGAGGACCCTAACTGACCATAGACATTCAGATCATTTCAGATTATTATTATAGGCTATCATATTAAATTTCTGATTGCTCAACTTTAATGCATTCTTCTGTAGAAAGCCCTTGAAGGCATTACCTTTGCCTAATAAATTAAACCCAAACTCCCTCTTACCTACGCACCATGCTCCACTCCTTCCTTCCAAATACTCCACACTCTCAAATTCTGGCCCAATTCCTGTTCACTAACTTTTCTCCCACTCATCTCACTTCCAATCTTTCTAAAGAAAATAGCTTTCCAGTGGATGCTTCCCTCATTCTGAATTCTTTCTTGTCTCCTGACTCTGATGCTCTTTCCTTCCATCCTAAAGACAGTGGAAAGATGTTTCAGCATTTTCACTCTTGGGTTTGCTAAAAGGAAGGCTTTGTAGCACAATGTGCTGGTGTGAAGTGTACATGTAGAGTCTGGAACCAAAGAAACGTACTCTGCCATTACCTTTTTTAAAAGTAAAAACTATCTTCATTTGCATGTGCTTGGAAATACTTAGCTAAATAAAAATCAAGCTTTTTATTTGTTCATTTTTAATTCGAACATTTCTCAGAGCCCTTAAAATAGTTGTATGGACTGTGAGTTCCCAAGGCCTGCACTGACACTTGGGGCAGCTTGTCTCAAATTTATTTATGAAATCTTTTAAAAATTGTATTTTGGCCAGCCATTACAAAATCTTCTTTCCACGCTGAAAAAAGTAAAGATTCTCATACAATTTTGCATGCAAGATTTTCACAGTACTATATTGTACGGTTTTTAGTCTATAGTTCTTTTTATGTTTGCTACATATGCTTTCTCGCTAAACCTTAGAATAATATCAGGAAGACAGTCCATCATTAAAAAGAAAAATCACGACATTATAGTGTAGGCTCATGTTTAAGATAATATTTGATAATGTGTAGTATTTGGTAAGATTTTGGTACCTTTCTGAGATCTTTTTCATACCATAATGACATGCATGGGCTATCTTTCAGGATAGGAAAAATTAGCACATTGCTGTGGACCGAAGGCTGTTGTCAATGTGGGCTGGGATGTTTTCTCTACAGATCACTTTATTGGAGGAAGAGTGTAGCAGGAGACGAATGTAAAGATGGAGATAAATTTTAACGAAAGGAACAGGAGACACCTGCCTCTAGGTCATGGCACCCACCAGGCTGTAGGAAAAGAAGCCTGTGGCTTAGTTTGGGTTATGTTCACTTCCAAGGGTGTGCTTGTCGAAAAGGTACTCTGCTAAGCCCGAGTCCGGGGCCCCCAGGGTAACCAGGTTTTGCACATGGTCTCCTAGTTCTTTGATAGACTTCACTTGCTCATTCAAGTAGTGGGTTTCCAGGAAGTCACACAAATGGGGGTCCTTTTTGTCCGAGGCGAGAGTATGCAAATCAAGCAATGACTGGTTCACCTTCTTCTCCAAGAGCAGAGCGCACTCCATGGCGTGCAGGCCACTCTCCCAGTCATCCTTGTCCGGCTTCATGATGTCCTGCAGGTGGAGTCGGCCTCCTCTGTGGTTCTGGAACCTCATCAGTTTCTCTGCGTGCTCCCTCTCCTCTCGTGATTGGCGAAGGAAATACCTGGAGAAGTTGTTCAAAGCCACATCATCTCGGGAAAAGTAATAAGCCATGGATAAGTACACGTAGGACGCATAAAGCTCAAGGTTGATCTGGTGGTTAATGGCGGCCTCGGAGTCTGGATCAAAGTTCTGGCGGACCCGAGGAGGGCCGGCAGAGTCCCAGGAGTAGAAAGCTCTAGCCAGCGGGCATCCGAGTTTGGTGAGCTGGGGACCTGTAGGGCTCCTGAGAACCCGGCGCTCCGAGAGCACAAAGCTGCAGCTCACTTTACTCAGGGACTTCAGCGACGGGCCAGTGTACTTGGAGAGGAGCCAGAAACACGACTGCATGGCTCCTTCTTTTTAGAAAACGGGACGCTGAAGCCAAAGGAGCTCACAGCATGGCCTAGCACAGGAGACGTCAGGTCAGAGTCAGAATGCTGGCTGAGGAGACAGAGATGCGTCACACACCCTTTCTTTTCCGCAAGCGCAGGATTCCACTGGCAGAAGGTTGGGGTGTCGGCACCGTTTCCGGTTAGCTCTGAAGGAGCAGCGGGCTTCTGGGAAAAACTTTTTTAGAATATTACTTATGTTTTGTTAACTCATTCTGCCAATATATTTTCTATTATTTTCATTATTAACGTGGTCCACCTACATCAAAAATGTAGTGAAATGAAGATATTTTACCTACATCGTTTTTTCCTGAGGTTAAAATAATAAAAATTTCAGTTCGGTAACATGCACAATAATGTTTTGCTGCCTTTGAGCATAAATCAATTTCTGTCTAAAAATATGCAATGAATTTTAATAAATGAGAGTTCTGTGATTCATTTAATTATAGGCCCAAAGCTAACTGTAAATGTATCTTTGTGATACAGAAAATGGTGTTGTGAAACTTCTCATTAAGCCAATGGGTGATAAGCACTCATGCATGCTGCCTGGAAAATACCAAGATAAAGAAAATATAGGACTATTTTAGGTTACTATATACCAGGGAACTTTTGAAACCTTCTCACCAACCAATACGTGTTTCTACGGAGAATAAAACATCATTTCACCTACAATTCTGCTGGAAATAAAATTTTCCAGTGCATAAAGGGCACTGGGGTGAATGTATATATATCAAACTGCTAATACCTCTAGGTTAGACCATTAAAAAAAATGAGTGCCAAAATAGTGTTTTACTAAAGAAAAAATTAAAGTTTTTTTCCATAGGCTGAAAAATATGTAATTATCAAAAAAGAAACATAAATTTCTATTTGAATCCCTGGTAAAAAATAGCTTTTCTAACAATTATGTGAATTCATCAACTAAACATGGCTGGTTTTCTCTCTGGAGGCACATTCTTAGTGTGAAAATAGAATCTTATTCAAGATCTGGTTTTTAAAAAAATGAAGTTTGTGCCTGGGCTTTGCCCTGTGTCTATAGAGTATCATATTTATAAGCACTCTGACAGAGACATAGAATGAGTTTGTGCAAATTAAATAATGGAAAGCCCTCTGTTCTAAGATTAGCACATGAACTACTCTCTTTATCTAGTAGATGGTACCTAGTATTTAGTGGATAGCAAGCAGTAAATAAAAGATGTGTTTCAATCACGCAAAGACCTCTCATTTGCACTTATCTGTACAAAGAACACAAAGTGCAAAACTATAAGTGGCAATCTTTTTTCAGGTGATATGAATCAGAATGCCTGTGAGAGGAACATGATCTGTCATTTTAACATAATTAACGTTTACTGTGATTTGAATGCTGTCTCTCCCAAACAGACTTTGGATCTTGTGATTGTTATGATGTTGGGAACTAGGATTTCTAAGAAGTGTTTAAGTCGTGAGAACTCCGAATCTCTTGAGTGCACTAACAGTATTACTGCAGAGGTACCTCTGTCTCTTCTGCCTAAGGTCATGTGTTGACTTCCACAATGCTATAACACAGCAAAAATGTCATCACCACATGACTGTGCCTGAATGACAGACTAACTCCAGACAATGAGCTAATGAATTTCTGTTTATTAGAAATTACCCACTCTCAGATATTGCTATTACAGCACAAAGCAAACCAAGGTAGAAACTGATACCAGGAACTGGGTTGTTGCTACAACAAATAACAAAAAATTATTAAGCACTTTGGAATTGTGCAACAGAGACATGAGAAACTATGAGTTGAATGCTGAAAAAAAGCCTAGAATGCCTTAGAATATCTTAGTTACTGTCTGGGACAGAATACCCAGCTTAAAGAAAGGTTTTTGTTGGTTAACAGTTTCAGGTCTCAGTACATTCTTGAGTGCCCAGCAATGGTGGAAGGACTTGGCAGAGACCAAGCCAGACAGAAGCTGTTTACAGCATCACAGCAGGAAGCAGAATGAGCAAGGCAGGGCGGAGTTGGCAAATACATTTTCAGGTTGTGTCCCAGTGATCTGTCCCTTCCACATTAAACTCTAATGGATCTGCCCCTTCTGACTAGAGCTCACCTTTTAACAACACATGGAATCAATCCACAGATAGTTGATATCCAATACATGAGGCATTTGGGGAATGTTTCAGATCCAAACCACCAAAGATCATTAATAGTATGTATGGTGAGGACTCAGAACATGTGATTAGCCAAATTCAGAAATTAATTACATTGTACTTAAGTGGTCATGGCCAAATTGTTGGTAGAACTATGAATTGTAAAGGTAATTCTGATTGATGGGGTTTTAGGCAGTTATCAGGAACAAGCAGTAGAAACTGATATAAAGGCTATTCCTGTTATAAAATGCCGAATGAATTGACAGAATTGTGTCCAAATTCAAGGATTGTGTAGAAAGAATAACTAAAGAGCAATAAGCGAAGGCATTTGGAAGAAGAAATAAATAAATGAAAAGCATTCGGTTTGCTATATTCCTTCTTTTAACTGCACATATTAAAACTCAAAAATGAAGAAATTTATTTTAAAGACAGAATTTATATTTAAAAGGGAAGCAAAATGGTAGGACCTGGAAAATTCCTAGCCTAGTGAAGTATAAGTAATTAATTGCACAGAATGCAGCTAAACAGTCACTTGATAACAAAATTCAAAGATTAATACTGATAGAAGTACTCATGTACTACTCAGCAAGACAATGAAAAGTGGCCCAACGACATTTTAGAGAACTCTGATGTACGCTGGAGCCTTTGGGCAGAAAGAGCTTCCTGACCAGATTTACCTCAAGCGCAGCGCTCTGTGGCTGCTTCAGCTATGGCTCAACCTCTTCGATCACTCCACAGCATAAAAGAAACAAAAGTTGCTGACATCCATGTGATGGTAAATCTGCAGTTGCCCATAATTTCCAAGTTGTGCAAACACCATTACCTCTACATAAATTTCAAAGGATGCTTCAAGCAACCTTAGGAACCAACCATAGCTTGTAAAAAGATAACCTGAGATAGTCCCTGCTAGATCAGGCTGGATCAGGGTGGTCGCATACCTGATGGAGCTAGAGTTTTAACACTCAAATCCATGAAAACTACATTTTGGGTTGAATTCAGCAAAGCCGTGGGAGTGTGGTTTCCTCAGAAGCTGGTGGATAAGTCCCTGGTTTACAGTGTCCAGGAAGTAGAACATGAAGTCAAGGAGATTGTTCTGGATTCTGAAGATGTATCAAAGATTTTCCAGTTGAGTTTCTAATTTACTTGGAACCAATCACCTCCTTTTCTTACTTATTTTTAACTTTTGGAATAGCAATGTATAACCTACTCCTCTCCCACCATCCTATTTTGGTATGAAATAATTTGTTCTGGTTTCACAGGCTTAACGATAGAAAGGAATTTGTACCAGGAGGAATTCTATTTTGAGCCTCACCTATATGTGATTTAGATAAGACTAAGGACTTTGAATTTTTAAGTTAAAGGTAGATGAATTAAAAATTGGGGGGCAATTACAACAGTACAAATGCATTTTCCTCATTTTCTTAACATGCATGTATGTGATACATAATGTGTACGCTGAACTTAAGTATTCTGTGCATATACATATTGTGTCCGAGTTACAAATGCTTCTCCTTTCCATTTTTGACCCTCCCACACCCTCCTATCCCTCCTTCTCTAACTATCCTCCTCCCCATTTAATTCTATGAAGTGACTGTATTCTGAGTTTCTCAAATTAGAGAAACCATTCAATATTTGACCTTCTGTGTCCGACTCATTTTTACTGATCATGATAATTTCAAGTTGCTTCCTTTTATCTACAAAAACATAAAAAGTATCTGTCTTTAGGGATGAGTAGTACTCCACTGTGTACATATAATACAATTTATGTATCCATTGCTCTATTGGTGGGCATTTTGGTGTCTTCCACATTTTAACTATTCTTAGTTGTGCTTCTATGAACATGGGGATGCATATATCTTTTATATGATACTTTTAACTCTTTTGGAAAGATTCTCAGAAGGAATATCACTGGGTCAAAAGGTATATTTATTTTTAGCCTCTTGAGAAATTTTTATACTGCCTTTCATAGTGGTTGTATCACTTTACATTCCCACCAGCAGTGTAAGAGGGTTTCTTTTTCCACACAGCCTCACCAGCATTGATTGCTGTTCTATTTCTTGATATGTGGCATTCTCTCTGGGGCTAAATGATATCTTAGTGATGCTTTGATTTGCATTTCTCTAATGGCTAAAGATGCTGAACTTTTTTCATGTATTTACTGGCCATTTGGACGTCTTCATCTGAGAATTGCCTATTCATTTCTGTTGCCTGTTGTTTAATCAAGTCTTGGAATTTGAGGCATCAGTTTTTCTTCAGTTTCTTGAGTATTCTAATTATTAGCTTCCTGTCTGAGGTACAGGTAGTGAAAATTTTTTCCTATTTTGTCAATTCTCTCTTTACTCTTGATAGTTTCCTTTACTGTGCAGAAATTTTTTAGTTTGATACAGCCCCATTTGTTGATCATAGAGGCTATTTCTCTTGGATTGCGTGTCTTATTAAGGGTGTCTTTACCCTACACCTATATCTTTTAGATTTTTGCCTAGTTTGTCTTTCTGAAGGTTTAGTGTTTCAGTTTTAGTATCTAGGCCTTACTTTGATCTGATTTTGGTGCAAAGTGACAGGTGTGTGTCTAGATTCATTCCTCTGTATGTGGATGTCCAATTTTCCCAGCACCATTTATTGAAGGTATTATCCTTTTTCCAATGTATGCTTTTGGATCCTTTATCAAAGATTAGGTAGCTGAGATACTTGAGTTTGTCTCAGCATCCTCAGTTGTGTTTTATTGGTCAACCTATCTGTTTTTGTCCAAGTATCTTGTAATTTTTATAATTGTTCCTTTTTAAATATAACTTGGATGTCTGGAAATGTAATGTCACCTGCCTTTGTCTTGTTACTCAGTATTGTTTTGGCTATTCTTGATCTACTTTGGTTCCATATGGATTTAAGGATTGTTTTTTCAAGTTCTATGAAAACACATAATAGCAACACTGTCTTTTCATGTTTCTTTCATAATTTTCTGTGTGCTGTGTACATTTTTATACCCTCATCTCAGTGCTGCTGTGGGTTTCTAATTTGCAACGGGGCACTGAAATGTCAGGCTTAATGAGAAGGGGAAACGTCACATGGAGTGTGGGCACTTTGACACGCTTGGAAAAAGCACTTGCTAGCCAGACTAATCAGGCCTGAGGTGACAGCAGAGAAGGCTTCATGTGTCCTTGAGATAACAGAAGAATATGAAAGCATTTTTAGTCTTCCTGTCTCCTAACACACTGAATGAGCTGTAAAAGGTCACAGGAAGCTGCCTAGAAGAAACAATTAAATAAATGATTAAATTTCTTTCTATAACATGAAATAAAATGCAATCGTTACAATTCTCTGAATATAATTTTAGTTTTCTTCCACTACCATTAGGAGCTTCCCCCATTATCTCCCTGGATGATGTGGGTTTACTAAAATAAAGAACAGTGGAGTACTTGGAGTCATAGTTATGGAAGAATAGCAAGGAGGCATTCTAGCACTTCTCTAATAATATTGCCAAAAGCCTGTCATGTTTTGTCATTATATTAAGATACAACTTTGAATTGTGAGCAGGTGGTGGTAGATGTGGGGAATGAGTCACCTATCTTTTGAATGAGTTTTGTTTAGATTTAAGATGTGCAGTTAAAGAAAGTTTCATTGGCCCCTTTGAAAATTTAGTTATCGCTTTTGAAGCACTCTAGTATTGGTTAATAAGTTGGAAAAAGCATCTAGTTGTTCATGTGAATTCCTTAAGAATAAGCTTGAGAACATCATGCTTAGTGAAGTGAGTCAGAAGCAGAAGGTGAAACATCGAATGGTCTCTCTGATATGAGAGTCCCAGATCACAGCTATCTCATGGAACTTAAAACGAAAAACAAAGTGAACCAGGGGGGTAGGGTGGGGTGAGAGGGAGGGGTGAGGAGGCGGAGGGACAAAATGAGAATGGGAAAGTCCTTGTCACCTTGACAAGATCCGTAGGTGCACAGAATGCTCAACTTCATTGTAAACCTTAAATTTTGCGCTTATACATAAAGAATATCAAACGCTATTGCTCATAGTCCCGATTATCAGAGGTCCCTTTTGAAAACACTCTTATTGCCTTTCAGGGCTTAAGAGCTCGTAACTGTAGAATTCTAGGGAGAGATTAGGCCTCTCAGGTTGATTTAGAATATTCTCTTTAATTGGAAAGCTGCACATAAACTTGGCGAAGATAAGTCTTTTTTATTCATTGAAGTTCTATAAAGTCTATGCTTTTCTAATGCTGTAGGTACCTATATTTAAAGGTTGCTAAAGAGAGAAGAAAGTGATCAGAAAGCTATCTGTGGCTGCTAAAATTTTATAGAAAATGTAGGATATTGTAATCTTAATTTTGTGCTTCAGAATCTCCCTGGCCTGACAATGTATGTTTCCTAGCACTGACAAAAGCCCTGAAAAATATGGTATTGTCATTCCTTAGCATTTTCAGGGGATTAGTTCCATGTTCTCCTTTGATATCAAAATCTATAGGTGCTCAAGTGCCTTATAGAAAATGATGCAGTAATCGCATGCCACGTACACCTCTTCTTTAATACTTAAATCACCTCTCAATTACATGTAAGAAACAATACAAGGTAAGTGCTGTGTATAGCATGTATACTCTGTTGTTTAGAGAATAATGAAAAGGAAAATCTGTACATAAAATGTATACTATTTAGTCAAATTTTGTTTTGAGTATTTTCAGTTCATGGTTTGTTGAACTTGCAGATATGAAGCCCTCAGATACAGAGAACTGTTTGTGTATTGTTTTCTGTAAATATGCAATAGAAAAATATTCTTCTTAAATATTTTCCAAACATACATTTTAAACTAACTTTTGATGATGTCTTGGGAAGTAACATTACAGTTTGGATCCAAACTGATCCCCAAAGTCTCATGTGTTGATGGCTTGGTTCCCGGAATGTGTTTATTCTAAGGTGGGGGCCTTTAAGAGATAATTGGATCACGAGGGCTGAAACTTTTATTAGTATCTTAATCTATCGATAGATTTTATAGCTTAATGGGCTATCAGAAGGTGGCAGAAACGTAAGAAGGTGAGGTACAGCCTGAGAAAGTAGGTCACTGATGGGTCTCCGTGGGTCTCTGTCTCTCTCTTCCCTCTCTCGCCACCTTCCCTCCAGGCTGCCATGAGATCAGCCTCCACCGCAGGGTCTTCCCCATCATGTTCTGCCTCATCACACTTCAGAAAATACAGAGCGATGGAAGCAAGTGACTATGAATGGAAACCTCTGAAACTGTGAACCCAAACTAATCTTTCCTCTTAAATTTATTTTTTTTTTCAGATTTTTTTCACAGCAATTAACACATGAAGATGACAGTAGTGATAGTTTGCAGAAACTGTGACTTTTAAAAGTGACATTTTTAGCAGGTACTTTGTAAACATATGCAAAAGAGTAGCTCAGGAGTCCTGTCATTGTACTTCTATGGTGATGGTCATAAAAAATACTGATTTTTTTTGTAGAGATCTATGGGCTGGTTTGTACTTTTCTTTTCACTTTAGTCTTATAGAAGCCAAATATGGTAGTGAGATAAGTAAACAATTGAAAGAAAGAATAACACTTATCTGTGATAAGGTTTTGAACACTATTTGTGATGGTTGCAGATCACAATTGGAAAAAATAAGATTCCCAGTACTGGTTAGTAATTGGTAAGAGTAAAAATGAAATTATAAATTTACTCCAAAAATCTTCAATTTTCTTGCCTAAGGATTTTATTTTCTGTGAATATTGATAGTGCAATGCTTGCCTCTCACATTATTTTTCTACCAGATCTTGATAGCTGTGTCTTCTTGGAGCAAGAAAAAAATGTCTCTATTTAAGAGGGGAAAATTGGGACAACCACAAAACGTTCTCAGCAACAAGGCAAGCTGACCAGAATTGTGGTATCACTTGCTGGTTATGAATGATCAACCTTAAGTGCTTCCTAACTCAACTATTCTTTAAAAAGTCATAAAGAAACTTTATGAGAGATGGCACTTTCCCAAAAGATAAAAGATATATTTGTTAATTTCAAGTAACTCCACACTCATCGTCTCTGCTGGCACTGCAAGTTGCATGCTTCTTGTAGCTATGGACCACTGAGGACAAGGGACAAGTTTGCTCTGTTACTCCCACTTATGGACTGTGCCTATTCCTATCGATCTTTTATTATTATTATTATTTTTGAGACAGGGTCTTGCTCAGTAGCCCAGGCTGGTCCTGAACTCACTGTGGAGCCCAGGCTGGCCTTGGACTCATGGCAATCCTCCTTCCTCAGCTGCCCGAGTGCTGGGATTACAGGCGTGCACCACCGTGCCCAGCTTCTGTGGTGCTGGGGAACCGAACTCGGGTACTTAACACTTGACATAGCACTTGCTAGGCAAGCGCTTTAACCGCTGAGCCATTCCTCCAGCCCCCTGTCAATCTTCATCACTCGGTGACAGCTCAGTTATGGTAAGCACACATACAATGCACCGAAAGAATAAATGTAAATCAAATTGACGTAAGTCCAATTCAAAATCATGAATCAGTTTGACAAAAGTTGAGTTTAAAAACAGTAAGAGTAATATGAAATTGGCTGTTATTCTTTGAAGCAGCTTAAATAAAATGATTTGAGTACTGTGCAAAATTTGGGGAAGATTTTAGAGAAGATTGAGAGAAATGCCAGAAGTTTGCATAGATAGCTAGAAAACTACCTGTATTTAGATATTTTTAATAAAAATTTGTTCATTTTAAATGTTTTTATTAATCTTTTGATACATCTCTCTTTTGCCAATGTCCTTTATTTTTTTATGTCAGACTTTTACTCTCACATATAGTTATTTTCCTAGAAGAAAAAAATAATCTTTCAAATGCAAGGTTTTAATCTCTCAAATCTTCCTACACTTTCTGAAAAAAATCACTTTGTGCTAGTGAGTTTTCTCTAGGGACTGAAGATGTATACTTGTATTGGAGGATGTAATTTTAAACGGCTATATAAAACACACTTCCGAGAATGTTGTCCTGTAAATGATTAAATGCTGTGTTAATATTGATTTTTTAAAGCCATTTAGGTCATTTCCTAGAAGTTCATGAAACATCTATCTTTAGAGAAATTTTGTCTCCACTGTATACAACTTATTTGAAACATTACTACTGTATGATTGCGTTCACAAATTTAGACTGTTACTTAATGAGACATCCAGTTTTATTCACTTCTTATATGTTACATACCTTAGCGCACATTAACACAATAGCAATACTCTGTGTTATTTTTAGCCCTTCAAAAAGAGTAGAAGCTATGAAAATGGAGAAAAGTGAATTTTTGTTAAATAGAGGCTTCCTAATACAGGATATATTTTGAGATGGCCTTTAAATTGATTTTCTGGGAGCTGCTTGTGACCTATCTGGGCTGCAGATGGTCATTGTCTTCCTCCTTTATTTATTCTAATTTTTCTCAATCCCGAAGTGACAGTGAAACTTTGAACAATTTACATGTAAAGTGTAAAGTAACAGTTGAAGTACTTAGTGCTAAAATGCTGTGAATCTATGAATTACATGTGAGAATGATAAGGCAGCAGCTGTCCCCAAACCCTTCACCTTGCTTTGTAGCCCATCCCCTCCAGAAGTAGCTTTTGACAGTATCTTCATTTGTTTCTCACTCAGCTCAATGAATCCACTCAATTAAATATGGTATTGAACACTGTGCCCTACCTACATCCTCCCTTCAGCTAGTGTCAAAGTTTGCTCGCAGGAAGAGTACCAGTGGCTTTGCTGGAGATACTATGGGCTTCAGGGAGTGGCTGTGCTTGCACCTGGGTCAGTCTGGTTGTACTCCCTCCCTAATGAAGGGTGGTTAGTGATAAAAATCCTCCAGCTTCCTTGCCTCATGGGAGACAATTCCAACATTGTGTTTTATACTGTGTCTTTAAGGATCTTCTGTAGAAATAAGTCCCAGCTGCCCAGAGAGCACTACAGCATTTGCTAGCTTTTTTTCTTTTCCCTGAATTAACTTTACTGTGCTTCTTACAGTAACTTTCTAAATGAACTTTTTGGATCCAAATACTAACCTTGGTCTCTGTATTGGGAGACATTCTAGGTTTGCTCTTTATGTGCTTCTGTGCTGTTCCCTGAACCTGGGACAGCAGTATTGGCTGCTCACAGTCGCCTGCGTCAGTCAGACCCATTTTCTTTCCCTCTAAGTTTATTACTATTAGATGTACATTGCTTATGCAAACCACATAAGTTCAAGAGAGAATATTGTGGCTCGTATTCTTCCTTTCACCTTAGATAGATAGATATGATAGAAAGACTTACAGAAAGTAAGAGAGAAAAGTGGAAAACAAATTATGACTGACCACTGGCCCATCCTTGCAAGTCATACATACCACTTCTTTCTCATTCTGTGTTGGAAATTTTCTGTGAAGTTATTCAAAAAGGCTAATTCCTGTTCAAAAGAAATTTAGATTTGACCTTCTGATGAGAGGCCTGCCAAATAACTGGTTTAAAATATTTTAAAACAACCATATTCACTGCACTGATTAAATTTTTGAAAAATATGAGGCAGCTCTTCTAATATTCTAGAGGACTTGAAAAAAAAGAGAGACAGATGTGTTCTTACTCTTGACTTGTCAATAATATAGTCCTTCAGGGTGGGACATCTTTCTTCGTAAAATGTCCCCGATACTCACAGTCAATTATCTTTGTGACTTGGTTTCAGTCTTTCTTTCAAGCTTATTTAGTGATAAAATTAGATTATTTTTTCCATGTTTGTATTTCTCTTTTTTATGATTGCACTCCATTTTTATTGTGAATCTTCCTTTAGTAGGTTGTGCTGTTAACTTGAAATGTCTTTTTGTAATTTTCTGTCTATCCAGATGATATTGGAATAAAAGTTTATCTCACATCTTTGATCTCTCTGAGACAAAGGGTTTAAGTATCTGCTTTTGTACAATGGAGTCTAGAAAACTGCACTGATTTCCCAAGATGAACATAACTAATATGTACTGCAAACACCCTCATAAAATGTAATTATGGAAAAAATAACAGACTGAATTGACAATGTTTGCTTATAGAAAACATAACTGTTAATTTTTATGACCCCTATAAAATCTGCACCATACCCCTCATTTTTATACACGTCTGATTGTTTGACCCATAAGAGCCAACATAGCAAAGCATGGAGAGTGGACTTAGAACTCAAGTGTACTTGTGCTTTATTTAAGTACTATTTCCAGCTATTGAGCTTGGGAAAGTAAGTTAATGCTCTGGTCTTTGTCACTTAGGCATCTTGATATCTATCTTTGACAGTATTGGAGAAAATTTAAGATAAGTTATATATTAAATAGCTTTCCTTTCCATGGGACACCTTAAATACCTTAAACTCACAATTTAAAGAAGAGGTTCAATTTGGCTCACAGTTTGTAATTGGCTGGCTGCAGGGTAGAAACCTCCTGGTACAAGGATGGGATGAAGCAAATATGCTTAGCTCATGGCTGTCTGGAGGAAGGGATGGGGGGTGGGATATTGACCCCTAAGGCTATGAGTTCATGACTCACCAGGACACACCCAGAATTGTGTTCCATGAGTTCCTTGGGCAGGTTCCAAAGCCAATCAAATTGACATTGTATGCTCACCACCACAATATGTGTATCACTCTTTTGTTAGATAGGATTAGAAAACATTCAAGAATGTGAATAATGCATCATCCCATTCTTCTCACTGGAATATTTTCTTTGAACTGAATGTAATCTATTGTGATATTTGGCATAATGTTTTATTAATTTGCTATCATTAACCAAAAGAAAACATAGAATGGTAAATATCAAACATATCTGGATATGGACAAACTTCATCTGATTTTTATTTTACCTGCTTAGTGTTATACATGAGCTTAAATGGATTATTTCTGCATCATGGCTGTGGAAGTGAAAGGCCCATTTGTGTTTGTTAAGTGGGAAAGTCCTTGTCACCATGACAAGATACGTATGTGCACAAAATGCTCAACTTCATGGTAAACCTTAAATTTTCACTTATACATGTCAATAAAATGGAAAAAAATAAAAAAGATAAAACTTCCTTACTACTGTCAAAGGACATGGGAGTATTGGAGGAGGTGACAAGTGACATTTATTTGTTAATAAATTCATGATGATGTTTTTGTGTATGTGATACCATAGATTTAGCGTAGCACCTTCTTGAAGCTACATCCCAACCCATTTTAAAATTTTAATTTTGAGGCATGGTCTTGTTAAGTTGCTAAGTTTCCAATGATTAAGTTAAACTTTTGATACTCCTGCCTCAGCCTTTCAGAGAGCTAGAATTACAGGCTTGCCTCACCAGGCTCAGCTCAAAATAACTTTATTTTTATGTGCCCCATAATATCTAAATATTATTTATTGTCACTTAAATCTTTTTTTATGAGATAAATACTAAAACCTTTGTTAGGGTATTTGGTATTGTGCTTTCTTTTCTTATATGCTATTTCTGGTTGGTAAATGAACACAATCCTTTAAGGCACTGGTTTTCTGCTTTGAAAGTAGAGATAACAAAATTTAGTGCAAGGTTTAATAGTAAATGTTTAGAGTGCCTAATGTGTTTGTTAGGCCTATACCACCATCATTTTATCTAATAGAAAATCTAGTTTTGTGACCCAATTGGAAAGGGGGTATAGAATTGTTTCTTGGAATTCAGTATTTTAACTCTACTTGCTAAAATTTAATTTCTGTGTTTCTCTTAAGGCTTTTAAATGGGCATTTTAAAGCAAAGTAGATAAAATGTATCTTGTTTAAGTTGTGATCTCTGTGAAACAAAGGAGCTGTATTCACTTAGGTAGCCTCAGAGAAGAGAAAGGGAATCAACTAAATGAATACCACTGTGTTTACACTTTCCAGTTCTCTCCTCATTGATCTCTCCTATTGATCTGACCTTAGAGAAATGATAGGGATCAAAAAATCATTTACTGAATTCTGAGTAATACACCTCTTAGTGAGGTGACAGGACAGGCCTGGAAGAACCAATAGTAGATACTTCCAGCTGATTCCACATATTTGATACTTAGTGTCACAGGTGATTTGCAGCAACTGTGGCATGGATCTGTCTCACTAGAATAGTATCAAAATTGTGTTTGCTCTGCCGGATTAAGTCTCTGCCATTTTGAGTGGTTAGGGCTCAAATTTGATTTGTTAGCTGTGACAGAATTTCTTAAAGTTACATACTGCTTATAATATGTATTTTTTTGCTTATAGGAGATTATGTTATTGGAAACAAACATGCTTATCTATAGAAGATATGTGGAAATTTCATACATGGAAAAGTAACTCTTAAGGAAATGTGAAAGGATTGGAAAAAGTTCATCACCAGATGTATGAAAAAAATATTTAGTGATTAAACTTTAAAGACTACTAAGAAAATATTTTAGAGGTCATTTATCTGCTATAAATAACAAAATTTATGTTTAAACGTGAACATATGATAAACTTATGATTTAGACTACAAATATTTTGACAAGTTTTGTGACACTAACTTCTTTTTGAATCTATTGACAGACACCTTCTTTCCAGAAAGAAGTCCTTCTATAAAATTTCACAACATATACACTTCTAGAATGATGTCTGTGAACTTTAAGTAAACAATTTTGCTCTAGAAAATTGTAATTAGAGCAATAAGTTTTAAGGCTATAGTGTCTTTGGTGCTAATATCCTTAGTTGTAGTAATTTTAGGGTAATCTCAATGACCAAGTTCCTCAAATATTGGGACACCTGGTAGACTTTGTCTAAGGAGAAAGTACCTTAATCTAGAGAATTTCTTATCTGTCTTGTCTAGCTAACAAAACCTAAGGTACCTGTAAAGTTATTAAATTGCTGAACAGATCATTTTCTTCTGAGTTTGTAGCAATTTAGCTGTGTATGACTTTGAATCAGAAAATATAATTTACTTTTAAATTCTTGAGCTGCAGCAAGTCACACATTTCCTGGAGTCTATATGAGCAAGATTATAAAAGCTGGCAAAATTCAGACAATTTTGGGAAACTATATTGAATATGAACCACTGAATTTATGTGAAATTGTGTTTTACATTTTATAACTGTGAATAACAGAAAGCAAATAAATGTAGTCAGGAAAATATAGACATAAATGTTTATTATGAGTGCAGTTTGAGTGTTCTGTTTGTCATTTTTAAATCAGCCATTAGCAATATATCTTCAGTGACAAAAATACAAAAAAATCTATTTTAAATAATCTTGGGTCAAGTAACCAAGTGTCTGATACTTAGAAGTATTTTTCTCCATACCTCTACAAGCTCACCATCTGGACTCAAGTTGGTTTCTGGTGGCTGAATAACTTTTGTTCTGTTTCTTTTTATTTTGCCCATGGTGTTTTGCTAACCATGAAGATAAAGATAAAAAGAAAAAAATATAGAATCATGTAACAATAGAAAGTGCTTTTCGGACTGGAATTTAAATTGGAAATTACAAGAATAAGAGGTATAGTTGAGAAATGCAATACTTAACAGTTAGTTGGTAATAGCGGCTCCTACTTTCCTAAGAAACTTAATGTTTTTAATTGAAAAGATAAGCATTTAAGGCACCATTGTAGTCTTATAGTGCTGTCTTTTTGTTTATTTAAATTTCAAAAGACAATGAATTTTTTAATCATAAGCTTTTAAATTGTCCAGTCTGCTGATTTATTGTCCTGTCTGTTGCAGCACTGATCTTAAACTATAACTTATTCCTTTGAGGAAAAAAAAAACAAGCTTTTATCAGCAAATATTTTATATTAAGGTTTTATCTTTTTAAGAAAAACGGGATTCATTTTATGAGAGGAAGAAAAAACAGTAAAAGATGGAACTTGAAACTAACTTTTTAATACAAAACCCTTGTCATAATTCAAGGCCACATCATATGTAAAAAGCAGAAATCTGACCTACAGTCTTGAGCAGCCAGGTCAGTATGTGAACTAGTAACCCCAGTAGCATTTGGTCCAAAATAGCCAGGACTTGAATGATAGGTGACAGCTTTCATATTTTATTCCCTCCATTTCCAATTTAGCATTAAAGGAAGCTATAAATATGCTTCCCTACCCCATCACAGAGATACTTCACTTCTAATGGACTCAGTTTCCCCGAGCCATCAGCCTCCAATCAAGGCTTTCCAGAAGCTTCCCTCCATTTCCGGAATGCTTTCCCACTCCTCTTCCTGCCTTTGAGGACTGGCCAACTACTATAATGGCTGGCTCCCTCTTTATGACAAGATCTGCTAAATTGACCTCTGTATCTGTCATTGGTATAGGCAGAAAGACTCCATTAGCCTTCCTTCCTTTCCCATGATATCACATGCCCAGGGCAGAATGGCACCTCGCTGTGTGTGGCAATGTCCTCAACAGGGTAGTCCATTTTGTTGTCAGATGACTGGACTCATATTTACAACTTTATTAGTAGTAGAATACCAAATGGTGTGATACATGAATCTAATCTGGAATTAAAATTTCCCATGAATTTTCCTGGTAAAATATAGTTATGCAACTTTCTATAATGCTCACAGATGATTGAATAGCTTCTAAACACACACACACACACACACACACACACACACACACACACAACATCCTTTGGAATCCAACAGCGGCTACATATTCAGGGCATTTTTACTAGTTTCCTAAATTTTTATATCACTAGGCCATTTTACTTTTGCTCATTTTACATCAACACCCTCTCGATTAAATTAATGAAATGGAGTTGAGCACTTAAAGTGTTATTTTTACCACCTTATTTGGTAGTACCTTACAAATTTCAATTTACCCCATCCTCACTACTTGTGACAATTTATATCAAATATAATATTGGTGGTGGTGAATAAAAAAGAAATTAGATCAGGCATATGCATTACTTTAGAAAATTTATGTTAGCTATTTTACCCTAAGATTCAAGAGGAAGAGGACTTTTTTTTTCATGTGCACATATTCATCTATGAACTTAAAATTGACAAAATGTGCAAATGACTATATTTATGATACAGTTTTTAATTTTAGAAGTTTATTTATGGCAAGCAGTATCTTTTCAGTCATTTTCTGTGGAAGAACAATTATACTTTATGGTTCAAATTTTGTAAAAACGTCATTAAGTAACTATTTCAACATGCCTGATTTCTATCTGCTATCCAGGTGATAAAATTTACACATTGTACCATTTGTTGATAAGTTTGTCAGAATTTTACTGCTATTCTATTGATTGATGTTCATAGCTATTTTGATGAGAGGTAAAGACAGTTAATAAATAGTATGGTACAATGTATTAACAGATTTTCATAGTCTAGAATCTGTGCTGCAAGTATTCTTTATGTAAGTAGAAAAAAGTCACCTAGTCTGATAAATTCTAATGTTGTGTATAAAAATCTCTTCTGAAGTGTCTATTTTGCATAGATCTTTTTGGAATTAAACAGCTTTTTCTATTCAACTGAGAAATCAATGTTCAGAATGTATCTAATGTTAAATTTGGCTGTCAATTTAATCCTGAGATGAATTGAATTATTCCATGTATTTATTTTTTATTATCCTTTGAAATTATATACACAAATAATATTCATAAATATTTCATCATATAATTAAAATAAGATAATTTGAAGCAGAATATGTATAACAAAAATGCAGAATGTTCGTGTGAAGTTTCATTATGCAATTTGCTCAGCCACACTTTAATCAGGAAAGCAATCCCTCCAGCTTTCCTGTTCCTGTGCGGACTAGTTCCTCATTTTGCATATGACCTTAAAATATCTCACAAGATAAATGTGACAGTGTGTGAAAAAAAGAGAAGAAAAGAGGGCTTGAAGGGAGGTATAGTGTTCTTCCAAATTTACTTATCCTTTGTGTAGAAGAATTAGGACTTTCATTGATTTCTTTGTAATTTATAAAGTAGAGGTCTCTTTTTTATCAGCTGGTTTTAGTAAATGTCAAGAAACAAAAATGTTGATCTGTTTAAATTAAACATTCTATTTCTGGTATTTAACGCTGCAGAAATAATTCAACAACAGTATAAAACTGTACCAAGTGTTCACTGAAATGTTATAGAAATAGGAAAAATACAGAAATAACCATTATTCTATTGACATTAAGAATGATGAGGTGAATTATGTAGCATCAACGTAATGGTAATCATTCAGCTGTTAAAGTCAGAGTGGTGAAGTCACTGTAGAAACATGGACAACTATACTCTAAGAGTAACATAAAATGGCAGATTACAAATTTCCTTGTACCTGAGATTATAATTATGTGACATATTTTTATTGTGCAAAAGCATAAATTAAATTTGCAAGAGTGATAATAGTTCATGTAATTGGTTATAATTACTTCCTTTTTCTCAAAAGTCTGATATTATAAAAATTTATGGAAGAAAATGACATTACAGGTATAAAATATTCATTTTTCTGCTGTCTTCTGAGTTTTAATAAAACAAAATATGCCAGGGTCTTTGAGCTAGCCATTGTAGTCTTGTGATCATCATGGTTAACTTAATCCTCAAGTTGCAAACACCAAAGAACATATGAAGTGAGACAGGGTACTAAATGTCCTCCTGTATGCTTTAATTTCTGTCATCTGAAAATCATTCATTTGGGACTTAAGACTGTCTTTAACCAGTTTCTACTAATATATAAACAGTCATGGGAAGCATAACTCCTGATGACATTATTGACTAGCATCTTTACTGAACATAGGCTGACTTTGTAATTCAATGACAAAAAGATAAGACAAACTCTCAGCGGACATGGAAAAGAAGCGCACTTAGGTGGACAGCAGCAAGACAATGCTGAAACTATGCAAATGATCAAGAAATGGTATCTCCTTTAGTGTTTGTGTCTTAGAATTAGGGCCGCACTTTTATTTTCTAAAAAAAAAAAATACATGTCAACATCTGTCTACCAATCTATTACAGATCAGTGTTCTTATTTTCAATGAACTACCCCTGAGATTCACAATAAGGCATTGTATTTAAAATGAAGTAAAAATAGGGAATTGAAATCAGCAAAAACAACGATTAGTAGAACATCAAATCACTACAGAAGAAAAACCACAATGATGTTAATTATACAAACCACCAAATATATCACAACTGATATATCTCTAAATTTTCAGGAATCCAAATGAGCACATGTTTTATTGCATATTGCTGATTATAAAGACACCTGAGAGAGCTACTAGTTTGAGTAGAATCAAAGGATGAGATTCAACTTACAGTGAAATATGTATTTTATTCCTAGGAGGGTGAACCTGATTTAATTTTTTTGCTTCTGGCTCCTTTTGTTTTGAGATAAACTAGACAGGTAAGTGCAAATCAAAGTTTGCACAATGGGAGGATTTTCCCTTACCACTGTATTAAAGTCATCCTTGAATGATACTGTAACTGTGACACCTTTTTCACTTGCATCTGTGTACAAAGCTAACCCATCTTGGACCCAAGCTCAGGTTTATTTATTTATTTTTTTTCTTGGTTATCTGGTTCTAAGAGATTTCCCACAGGGCCATAAGTATTAACTGTGGAAGAGTTAACTGATACCACAACAATGATGTGGTGGTCTAGGCTAAATGCTTATGCAGTTTGTTTATGATTTGTGATTTTACTTGTGTTAGAGCTCAGATATATCATTTCCACCTTATGATAGAATGATGTTGGCCTATCTATACATATAACTTTGTGAGTCTCAAAAATATCAAAATCATGATGGGAAAATATGGCCACTTGATCACTCAATACCCTTTGGACAGGCTCACTATCTTAGCAGTGTGCCAAGAGCTATTTTTCATAGAATATAATTTCAACTGCAAGTAGGATGGCATTGCTCAAGGTCTCCAGTGATTTGTTTCTTTGGGATTCTCTCATCGCAGTATTTCACAAGTTTGAGCATCTTTTCCCTCCTGTGCTGTGGTGTCTTTCAATTCATTTACTCAAGCAGCTGATTTGCTTACAACACAGCTTGTGTATTCAGTAGGGCTCTCTTTGCTGAGTTCACATGAAAATCAAAGATTCTGGACTCTCACTCAATGACGAGTCTCCTTTTTAATTTTTTTTCTTTCAGATCTTTGGTCTGTGATACTTCCTCAGCCAGTTTTTGGGTTTGATTTTGACACAGTGTTTCCCCAAGTTACTAAGTTGCCCATGCTGGGCTTGAATTTACTCTTACTGTTTCAAAATTCCAGAGTGGTGGGATTAAGTGGGTCTCATCTTTCATAAACAGTGCTTTTATCTTGATAGACAGATCTGCCTTTCTTAAAGCTTAATGTCTCTTGGAGTTATATTCTTAAATTTCAAGTGGTATATCTCCTCCTTAAAGAGACTGAGATACTGGGGAATTCATCTGGCTTTCACTCTTGACTCTCAATTGGTGACCAGTTCTCTCACTTTTCCTTTGTCTTATAACCCAGTTCTTGGTAATAACCCCTATGAAGTACATCATCCTCATACCCCCTATTTTGCCTTCTATTTCCCAGGTGCTGACCACAATGCACCGTTTAATGTCTCCTTTCACTTGCATACCATCCCAGGGTGTGGGTGGTGGTGTCTTTTAGTAATGGAATAGTTTCGTGTGTTGTATTGTCTCTGCTAGTAGCAATGAAAGTCCTTATTGTTAGCAGGTAGCAAGAGATCCAGTTGGAAACATTCGTTTCAATGCCTTTGCTTGGACCCTTTGCCAATTTCTTGAGAAACACATCCTGAGACGCACTTTTTACAAATTCTCTTTCTCCTCTAGGGCAGTTCACCTTCCCTCTTTCATTGATGCGTTCCCATCTTTCCGATTGAAGCTTTGCAAGTTTTGCTGTAAATGCATTAACCATAGAGAACTTCCAGATTACTGAACTAAAATCCTAGAAAAATTAAAGCATTGAAATTAATAAAAAAATTGTTTCAGATTAACACTTTCCTTACAAAGAAACCAGAAAGATATCACTGAATATGAAGATCAATTTTATAGTAATTACAAGCATAAATACAGCCTTCCAACATAAAGATTTCAAGAAGCTTTTTAAATTTATAGAAACTCCTCTGTCTTACCACATGGGCCTTATCAGACTGTCCAGGCAGTGTGGTCTAGTGTGGGTTCTATTTATAGTTTAGAAAAGTTTGTTCCTTATGAAAGTGGCTAAATATTTGAGTGACTGCCTTGGGTATCCAGCTGCATAGCAGAGAAATTGACAATGTTTACTCATCTGTCAACAGTAATATAAACATTAATTATAATGTTACTCATAAGCTATTTGGGACTTAAGATAAACGTAATATTTATAGGAAGAATTTTATTTTATTACTATTGTTTTACAAGCCTAGGCTAATAGTGAGCTTTATCAGTAAAACAATTTTAAAAAACAGTATGTTGTTGCTAGGCCTTATTACCTTTCTCTGATTAATCTTATTTCTTGGTTTAAGAACTTACCTTTTAAATTAGTTCAAGTTAAAACACACTCTAATATTAAAAACTGAAACCTTGAAATTGCAAAAAAATTGAAAAGAAATCATTAATCGAAGAGATGTTATTTAAATGAAAGTGGAAAAATGCATTCTGTGCTTTTTTTTTTGAAGAGTTTAGGTTGGTGAATTGAGTAATATATCAAAATGAATAATAGTAAAAGGATAAGGAGAGTCAGAGTAGAGCAAAATACACAGCTCCTGAGAGATAAAAAATAATCGCGGAAAGCAGCTGTAAACAAGATCAGGTTGCAATCCTATTTTGTTTAACTTATTCTGGTGGAGCTGGCCAAATGGCTGATGATCTCCCTTCTTGATTTAATTTCGGGTAATAGTAAGTGCCATGAAAAGAAGCAGAGAGCGTGAAGAGGAAGGATGTTGTATATAGTGGAGTGGTTCAGGAAGGGGTCATTGATGAGATGACATCTAGGTAGGGACTTGTTGGAGTGAGGTGCCAGGGCAGGCGGTAGGCCAGGTGAAGCAGGTTCTGCATACAGTGACTTGGGAATCCAAGTAGTATTTGTCCCCAGGTTCTATTTTTGGGTACCGTGCTGACATTGTGGGGGGCAAGGAACAGTTGGAAAAACCCCAAATTTATTCTTTCTTCCTGAAGGAAGAAATGATGTGGAAGATTATACAATGCATGGAGTAACTGTGGTATCATGGTTTTTTCATTACTGTTCCAGAAACAACACAGACGCCCTGATGCTATTGCTTTGATAACATTCTCGACAGGCTCCTCCTTACTGACTGGGCTGAACAGCCCTCTCTGGCAAGGCTTCCCCAGTTTTTTCACCATGCTCCTGTCACTTATGGAAGATTTTTTTCCCACAAATATCCTCTATTCAGAGTGTGGTGGTCTAATAACTTTTGAAATTATGAGTCAAAATAAATCTTCCCTCCTCTAAGTTCTTCCCCCCCGCCAGATAGTTGTCACAGCAATGAAGGATAACCTATATACCCTTTCAATTGTATCTTCATGTACCCTTCTCAGAAAATCATCAACAGCTTTCACTGCATATAGAACAAGATCTAAATCCTGTTTGTAATTCCATGTAATTCAGTACCCATCTGCCTAACCACTCTCATTTTGTGGCAACTGCTTATTTGAGCTAATGCTATTGTCTACAGTACTAGATATCTTCCATTTGCCACCATATGTCTTCTCCTTTCCCCAACAGGCCTCTCTGGGCTAAAGCAGCGGTTTTCTCCCCTCTGCTTTCTGGGTTGACTGACAGGTACCTCCAGCAGACTGACCTGAGAGGGAAGGCGCTTCTCTCCTGACTTCCTCTCTCTGTGATCACTTCTTACTGCTCTTTGGCACGTCAAGGCCTCTCAGGTGATCTCACCTGCAGGTATTTTTTTCTAGGCTTTGATAACAAAGCCTGTCTTTTGGCAGAGAAGTGGTTACAGATCCACTATCATTAGACCCAAGATACTATGTTTTCTGCTCCATATTTTCCAAATAATACCTTCAAAAATCTCCTGAACGTACCCTGATGTGAGCAGACTGCTTGTTCTTCCTGAGACCTTAGCTTTCTAAGTTCTTTTTTTCAATTTTAAGAAATTTTCATGTCCTTTTCCTTTATCTGGAATGTACTTTTCCACATTCTTCATGTAATTGACATCTATGTGTTTGTTAAACATCAGTTCAAATCTCTTCTTTGACATGGGTTTAACCAACCTTGATGCAGTGAGATCCTATTAAATTCTCCATGGCAGCATTCTTTTTCCATGACAGCATCAATACTTGTATTTATTTCTTTTGTCTGTGTCTTTCTCCAAGTGAATTCCTAGCATCCTGAGGTCAGAGGGTTGGTCTGTTTTCTGCACCACTATAGACATCCTTAGTAACTAGTATAATATTTCCAGATAAACATGCTACTGATAATACCTAGATCGTATTGGATATTTACTCCATACCAAGAATTATATTAAATGATTTATGCATGTTGACTCATTTAATTCTCACAATGACTTTATGGTATATACCTTTGTTATTATTTTTTCAGCTTTACTTATGGCTTTGACCCTGTGAGTCACTTAAGTAGAAGCCTAATATATTTTTAAAAAGGACTTATTTGACTAACATATTTAGTACTTTTTTTTTGACTACCTGAGCATTAAATGCGCAAACAAACTCTTTGAACAGCTAAGAGGAATCTTAAAGCGAAAATGATAATTGATTTATTTAATGTTAGTTTATTTTATAGCTTTGAACCAATTTGCAAAAATCTTCATGCAACAATCTTTATATGCTTTAAACTTTATTGGGTTGTAATTTCCCAAATAAGCTTTCATTTTAAATAATACTGTGACCAAAACCACATCTCATTATATAAAATTCTTAGCCATTTGCCTAATTTTTTTCCTTTTTCTTTTTTCTCTCATACTTTCTTGTTTTAAACAGAGATGTAGATTAAAAGTGCCAAGCGCACTTCATATTGGTCTATGGAAATTCCTGAGCAAAAAATGTAGTTCTTTTCTGGAAGAATCTGCCATGAATTAGTTTCCATCAATGTACAGATTGTAACTGAACTTCCCATGTGCAGAGAAAAGACTATTTTGGGTAACGTATAAAGGAGCAGATTTACTGTGTTTTGCGATGTCCAACACAAAACACCCTAAGATAAAATTATTTATATTTATCATAGCACATTAAGTTACAAATACTCATTATGTGAATTAATTGAATACCACATAGCAAAGCATGTTGTGCTCAGCACTAATTTCACAGGAGAGATACTCAGCGCAATGATTTCCTGATCAGAGAAAATGTGGAACTCTCCACAGTTTATTCTTTACAAATTCACCAAATGCTCAGGTGCACCAGTTCTATTAAAACAAAAAACCCTATTATTCTGATTCTTTTAAACAATGTGTATTGTTCTGTAGAAATCCACTAAGAGATCACAGAAAAATTCCATAGAACATGTCATGAGAAATGCTGTTGTAGCCTCTTCCAAGTCTTTATTTATTTACTAGTATCTTATAACTGTGAGAACAGAAGTTGACCTTAAAATAACCTGTAAAAAGTCCTGAGGAATTTCCTCTACCATTGTAGGAGAAGAAGTAAATTATTTACCTATGATTTTATTATTCTCAGTGTTCAGATCCTCCTGGTAGTAGTTATGCATTCTGGTTCCTATGAAACATGACAGTTACCTTTAATAAATTTCACATACATAATAGAGGTGTTCTGCTGTGTGAAAATGTGAAAGTGGATGAATTGCTAGTGGTAAAGATGTCAGGTCGGTTCCTAAATATTGCAAACTAAGACATTTTGTTTAAACTGCTACCAAAGAACCCTACTATTGACAAAACACTTTGATTTTCTTCATTTATCATTTGGAATAACTTGTGAGAAAAGGAAAGAGAGAATTATTATTATGGGTTATTATATTAAATATTTAAATACTGATACTCAACCTCAATATCTGAAGAATGACCATTTTTTTCCACATAGTGCAACCAGCACCCTTTGTAGTTAGTCAGTTACCTTTTGCTATATTTGGTTTCTATACTATGTCGATTTTTGAAAATTCTAAATTCTTTCTCTACTGCACAAATTGTTTAAACAACCATTACTGTATCTTTTCATTGGATCTGTATGTCTTAAAATAAGCGTGTCTCAAAATTATTTTGTGTGGAATCTGTGAAGGACAGTCTTTCTTAGTGTAGATAGGCTGACTTAGTTTGTTCTTTAAGCTCTCCCTTTTCCCATTCTCCCTTAGTTCGCAATAGGTGCACCTGTGCCAAGTGAAACTCACTTTCAGGAAGCACAAACTGTGTGTTTTGAATTTGTATGACTGTCAGACTCTGTGTAACTTTTCCTAGATATCAAAAGCCTGCTTATATAAAGTTGTACTTAGGTAATTAGATGAATAGTGCATTTTTTGACTTGAATGAAGGTAAATTTAGAACATACAATTATTGGAGAGCAGCACAAATCTTTTAAGGTAAGGAAAATGACTCTTGTATTTAGCTTTGTGCTATTTTGTCTACAGTGAAATATCTTCAACTTTGAGATAAGAGAGCACGTTCCCAGCTGAATCCCAAATCATCATTGGGAATATTATTTGGCATGATTTTATTAGAGGGATGAATCTTGATTAAAGGAATAAGGGAATTTCACTTCTTTCATATTTCTAGGGCCTGCTTAAATGGAGTGAATGTGTTATCCTAACAGAATAAAAAGTTACTGAGAATTAACTATATACAGAAATAATTATCCAATTATCCAAAAAAACCCTTTTGTCTTGGATATGTTGCACAATTATCATTTGGGCATAACCATCCAACAAACAAATTCTATTGGTAATTCTTAGTTTTATAAATGAATTTTCTAAGTGTGCTATTTCAATTGTCACAGTTATTTTATTGTGGGACAATAAAATAGCCTTTTTGATAAAAAACAAAGAGTGATGGCATGAATCCTGAAAATAGGGTGGACCTCAGAGTACCTAATCCAGATGGCAGCATTTGCTCTGTCACTCCCTCAATCCCTGTCAATGCCATGCCCATACAAAAGCCAGGCCTGTTCATTTTCCTAAGAAATCAGACATGAAGGTGTAACTATTACTAACAATTCATCTTTTAATAAGATATCATGGAGAGGGGGTGAATTAGGAGTACACATCACAGCAAACTACTGGAAAGAGCATACCCTTATTCTCTACCACGTCTTCTCTGACAAGTTTTTCTTTCTCCTTGTAGGGCTCATATTCAATTTTTCCTCTCTTTTAGTTAACATCTCCCTTATCTTCCATCCTTTTCTGTTTTATAAATCTCTGCCACATCTCACATGTCTCTTTTGATTTTACTATTTCTTTCATTCATTCAAGTGGAAGGTTTTACCACAATAAAGCCACACTTCACACACATGGAAGCTAAAAGTAGAAACCCAAAAGTGAGTTTTGAGTGATGCTATTCTTGATGTAATACTATTCTTGTATGGCACAAGATATATATGCTTCTCTTCAGAAATTTGTTCTGAGGATATTAATAACCAAATCCAAATATAAATTGGTTGTTCTTCTAGCATCATTGGATAAATTAAGTCGACTAGAACTATGATTCTGTAAATAGTAATGACTTAAAAAGGAACACCAATGAGCTTTGCAAAATCAACTGATATTTGACATTAACTTACTTTGATTTTGATTTCTGTTCATTAAATGTTGGAAATTCTATTGTGGGGAGAAACAAAAGTCTCATTTAAAAATCTTTCTTTGTGATTATGAAAATGAATTGAAATTCCTCAAAAATAGTCACCGGCCATTATTACCTTACTATTACAAGACAATAAAAGAATGTTATGGAACTCATCAGGAACTGAATCACTGCTTGATAATGTACTCAGTAGGTGTGCACACATTGGTGCATTGCAGATGTGCTCTAGAATTGTGCTCACTATGTAGCTCAAGCTTAGCACAGCCTATTTGAATGGAAAAAAATGGTCATCTACTTTAAGTAATGAATACTTAGGAGGTATGAAATTAGATTTTTGTGATATTATTTCTACTTACTTTAGAAATATTTTCTATTACATAGTTTGATTCAGAGAAAGGAATTATTTCGATTTATAGAAAATGGCTACAGAATGACAAATGCTTATGAAGTCATTTTGTATTTCAGTAGGCCATTTCTATGCTTACAAACTTCAAATTTCACAAAAGCATTCAGTTAACCAACACTTTTGTTTGAATAATGACCGTTTCCACTTTTATTTTGTTTTATTTACCAAAAATGCTGAAATTATTTTACTGCACTGTTTATGATTGCATGCTTAAAGTCTTAGTTGTGAACACGAGTTAGCTAATAAGTCTTGTGTTTGATTCTGGAAGTATTTGTGTCTTCAACAGATGAATTGTGTCTCCTTTGTGGCAATGACATTTTTAAACACTCAAAATATATCTGTATTTAACATAATTAACACTAAGCTAGTGGTTACATTTTTAAACAGAATAAAATAATTCTGTGAAATAATATTAGGCATTAAGTGATATATAAAACACATTAAAAATAAAGACCATAATTTTTTAACTTTCTGGTAGAGCAGGAAGTGACTACTCCTGTGGGGGAGGGGGGCGGTGCAACATGAGCAGGAAGCTGACAGGATGGAAAGGCGGTCCCGTGAGCATCCGAAGAGGAGCACTGTGGGTGAAGGGAACTTCCAGGGAAAAGGCTTGAATCAAGATGTGCTTGTTGGATGCCTGAAGTAGTGACTAGATGACAATTGAGCAAAGGTATAAGAGCATAGGTCAGAGAGCTAAGAACCATGCCATCTATAATTTCAAAGGTCAAATTCAGAGTTCAGATTTAAATTTAAGCGTGAAGGGATATCGTTGAAGCCTTCTGTGCCAATGAATGATGTAATCTTACTTAGTTTGAAAATAGTCTTTATGCCTTTGCATGATATGTCGATTGAAGGTGAGGTAACATCAGTGAAGTGATCATTCCGAGACCTAATGGCACTTAGAATGGAGTAGAGATGAGGCTTGGTTAAATTCTGTATATATCTGAAAAAGAGACAGGCTTATGGATGTTTGGGGGGAATATAGTAGTGTGGTAAGGCAGCAGTAAGATCTTAGCTGCAGTTGTCATCGTTGACTTGAGCCAGCATGGCTAATTTATACTTTTGTCACATTAAGCTTCTCAGGAACAGATTTAGAGCAGTCTGAGAGGTGGACTTAATCAGAAATGGGATTTTCCCAGGTTGTTGGACCTCTGAGGAAGTGGACTTTCTCTTTTCGGTGACTATTTTTCTGGATTAGTTTTCTATGGTGCTTTCTCTCTACATCGGTTGCTATCAAGATGCAGAATTTTTTTGCAGGAAGGAAATCTAATTATGTTGTTATCTGTAACTCTGTTATATCTGTTATTTGCTATATAATTATTTAGAATTATTTAAAATTATAAAAAATTTGTTACATCTTAATGAGCTCTACATTTCTCTCATACTTGTTTACTTTTATTTTTAAAAAATCTTTCTCTTTTCCTCTCTTCCCCCAACTCTCTCTCTCCTTCATTATTAACATGTATTTTTGTGATGGACCATGGTCAAATGCTTCTCATGTTTTGTATCAAAAACATCCTCCCCAAGTCTGAGGTACTTGGAAGATGATTGGTTATAGGGGTATTATCAGTAATTTCATTCATCGATGATGTTAGTAGCTTATATACTTTTAGGAGCTAAGGTATGCTTGAAGGTATTAGGGCCTGACCTGAAAAGTTTATTATTATTTTTTTTTCTGGCTCCTTGCTTTTCTTTTTGTATCCATGAGTTTAAGCATTCCTCTCCCATTTCCTTCCATTATACTGTTTCTGCTTCTTCTCCTTTTATTTAGAAACAAAGAGTAGAGGGATAAAAGCTCTCATTCTCTGGAAGGGTGGCTGTGAGTGCATTGACCCTTATTCTGCCTCTAGTCAATTAACCACGAATGAATTTCTGGGCCACCAAAAGCAGACCTCTCTCTCTTTAAGTTTCTGGTACTGGGTATTTTGTCCAGCAATGGGAAAAGTGACTAGTAAAACTGGCACCAAGGAAGATGGTCATTGCTCTGATTGTACATTACCCATATAGTTTAGAAACATTTGGAGCAGGTCTGTGAGAGGCATTCTTATAACAGAACTCAAAGCTCTTGGAAAGGTTTGAAGATGCAACATAGAAAAGCATGGGAATGCTATAGACAGAGGCCAGGCTTAGGAAATTTTAGGTGGAAATGAACACTCCGTTAGCATTTTGGACTAGAGGCCATGTGCATTAGACTCTGGCAGAAAAGAGAGCTCAAAGCATTCAGCCATTAGGAAGCTACTTCTCAGAGTTCAAACTTCCAAGAATTCAGAGACCTTCACAGCATGGTCCAAGGAGGCCCTGGTTATTGCTTCCACTGGTTGCAGTCCTTGGTGACATACACATAGTGCTTTTTTTTCATACAGAATGCAAGGTTATGTTGTGACAAGACTTTCACCCAGATTGCAGGAGGACTGGAAAGTCGGGTGATGTGCTCTTGAGAGGACATTGTATGAAGGTGTGAGTGAAGCTGAAAATGCTGTGAAGGTTCCGGGAATGTGGATGTGCCAGGGACAGAGAATATCTGCTGAGGAAAGCTAAAAGCAGTGAGAGAAGCCAGCCCAACAGGAAGGGTGGCAACCACTCAGGCCATTGGAGCACGGCTGCCCGAGCCCTTTGGAGCTCACATCCCACCACAAGCTACACCTAGGTGCTATCAGCACTACAAGATTTAATTTTGCCTTTGGGTTTTTGGTTTTTCTTTGATATCATTTATTTATGTCCCTGCATTTCTCTTTTGTAAAATGGGTATGTTTATTCTGTCATAGTGTACGTTGAGATTTTTTTAATTAATTTGTTTTTTTGGACAGGTCTTCCAGCTAAGAGTTTGTCTTCAATTTGCCCTCAGAGCTTCTTATCAGGGATCTCATTTATTGATTAGGTCTGCAACTTAGGTCTGCTGTTAGGAAGTGAGTCAAGGCTGTAAGAGGTTGGCACTAGGCACATGGCATGAAGTTTATAGTCTTGTCCCTGGCTGCTCTCTTCTTTCCCTGCTTCCCAGCTGCCATGATGCTTCTACTCTGCTGTTGTTGCTGTGGAGCTGACCAAACATGGGCTGTGTTCCCAGATAAGCAAATGTAGTCCTTTTCTCAAGTGGCATGTGTTGGGTATTTTATCCAGCTTTGGGAGAGCTGGCCAATACAATGCTGTAAACAAAGATCTCTGGAGTTACAATGTTACAAAGAAGACATACTTCATTTTCTCTTAAAAAACAGGACTGGGGTAAATGGGCCAGGGTTTTCAAGGACACATTTTTTTTTAAGAGAAATACTAAAATTATTTGCTATTGACATAAAAGTGTAATAGGAAAAAAGCCATTTATGAAGATATTAACCCCTTTAAGACTTAAAAATAGGCAGGAACTAAAAGAAGAGTCTAAAATTTGCCTTACATGTAATTTTTCAGGATATGGAATAAATCATATTTACATATCTGTATGATATACTACCTTCCTATATTTTTATGCTTTAGTTTTTCATAATACTTATTGGAATTGCTGTTATTGGACATGATTTCGATAACCATTTTGAAACTATACACCAAAGTTTTCTTTTCATGCAAACTTTTGATTGTTTAGCAACATCACTACTAGTAAGATACATAAAGTAGACATTCAAAATAATTTGGTTGTGGAGCTGCCAGCATGAAAACATAAGGGAAGGAGCAATGCCGTTAGTGGGGTATGGCCCGAAACAGTGCACTGGGTGTCAGCTGTAGTGCTGAGTGCGACACAGGCCTCAGACTGGTGTAGCTCAGTGCCCTGTTTTTGGGCTATTGGCAGGGTGTTCCGCATTCCTCTCTTATACTCATCTGTTTACTCCCTGAGCAAACTCCAGTTAAGCAATAAAAAGAGCATTATTTATCTTCTATTCTGTTGATGTACTTTGCCCCTGTGAATGTTCAGTTAAGGATCTATAATCAAGCCAGCCCAATTAAAAAATTCTTTATGATTGTTTACTCAACTTGCTTTTTGTCCTTTGCTGTTCTTCCCATCTATCCGCAATGAAGTACTGCTCTGTTTAGGACAGTGCCTGACTGCTCCTTTTGCTAGGGAGCAAGTTTCAGTGTCTGTCCCTTCAAGCCTATCATTGTTCAAGGAATGGGGATCTGAGCAATTCCTGAGTCTCCCACTAGCTGTGTGAAATGAGAGTTGGTGTTCATGAGAGACACATAGATAATAAAGTGATGGATTGTGAAGTCAAAGAAAAAAATGAGATGACAAAAGTTGAATTATCATGTAGTATTTAACAATAATTTTATCTGAATAACTCAATTGTTTTTCTGTTCATAAGACATGACTCTGCAGTTTGTATTTCTCATTGCATGTCATGATCTCTCTTTCTTTTATGCTTTGTCCCCTGAAAGCAAAATAATTTCTAATCTTATTAATAGTCATTGTGAGAAAGGCAATTCAACACTCTGCTCTCCACTATACCCAGCATCCTACGCATTGCTACTAAGGATGTTAAGAAGATAAAGATTGCCTTAATATGATACAACAATTATGGAGTTATTTCGTGAGAGTAAATTATTTTGGGAGTTGCTAGGTATACATTTTCAAAATTTAAAACATTTTAATGTTATCTTTTTATCTGGACTCATAAAGGTAACTTGAGTATGTGGAAGAAACTGCCAGCTCAAGATTAATCCATTGGTTCTGTGGTTGACGTCTAAGCATTATGACATCTCTTGGAGTTGGATTTTTTTTTATGAAGTAAAGAATGCTATTACTAGATAATACTCAGGGCTAAATGTTCAAACATCTCTAGAGAGTAAGGAAAAATAAGAACTGTGGAATTTTGGATGTCTGAAGATGAAGGCCTGAGGCTGCAATACATGGCTGGTTCTCTGACACCACATGCAGCTTTGTATTTCTACTTGGTGCTCCAGTGGTGAGGCTGTCTGAGTGTCCGTGCTCACCACGGCACTGCAAGGCTCGCTACATTGATTTTTGGAACATCATAACAGATTGGTGTTTTTGTGTTACAGGATTGAAAGAGAAACCTTCAAAGTGTGAAAGCTGTTTATAATACATTCCCATACAAAGTGCTTATAAAGAGCTCCTATTCTTGTAAAGAAAAATGAGGGATTTTTCTTACTAAGAATATTTAGTTTTGTTGCATTGTACCTAGAAAAGGTATAAATAGGATTTTTGAATTATAATATCTGAAGTGAAAGACAATATTAAGTGTTGATGAAAATGTGGAGTAATGAGCACTCAAATACTGTTGAGAATGACAACAGGTAAAATTCTTTTGTGACACTGGTGTTATCTACAACATTGCAACCTAGTAAAACATACATGGATCACATCCCAGCAATCCCTCTTCTAGGTAAATAATCAATGGAAATAAATACTTAGTTTCACAAAGAAAATGTGAGAATGTTCATCAAAACATAGTTTGTGAAAGTACCAAATTTGAAACTGTCCAAATGCTTTTGACAGAGTAAAGAATCATTTATGATATACTCACAGAATGGGGCAGTGTTGTGTAGAATGAGAATTAAAGATCTACAATGACACTGGATGGTGCAGAAGAGTTTGCAAGTATGATGTTAGGTGAAAGGAATCAAACATAGGAGTGTAGATGCTATGTCTTCTCCTGTAAAGTACAAACACAACAGTTATTGTAATAGACATAATAGAGGTGAGCCTTCTGGTATTGTTGAGAAGAGGAACATGACATCTTCTGGAGTGTTGGCAGTGATCTTATTAATGTGACTATTGGTGGCATAAGTGCATGCAATTTGTAAAAATTCATAAATCTATCATATGTACTCTTAACATATGCCTATTGCACTTCAAAAGAAGTAACAAATTAAATTTTCATGGAAATAAAACTAGTATCTTTTAATCCTAAATTAAAGAATCTAAATGCATTGTCAAATTCCAGGACTTTATTTAGTGAAAGACAGCCACCCTGGAAAAGTTTAAATGTGCATGCTATTGACCTTCCTTTGCACAGTGGAATAGGAGGTGACGGTTTATCAGAAAGGAAGTTTCCTCAGAAAGACTTCTATAATGATGTGTGCTTCTGCAAAAATATTATTTGCTGAAATAAACACTTCAACTTCTCTGAGGATTTGGAGAAACTGTTCATTAAACTGCAAGGAGAATGACACAAGAATTTACTGAACAGAAAATAACTAGCCTGCTATGTGGCAATTCTTTCTTAGATAAGTTGGCAATTAATGAGATTAGATTGGTGAAAATTGCTCTGTTCTTCTCAACCAGTGCAAAGGTAAACAAACTAATTGAAAACATGTCATATCTGATGTGTTGCAAAGACTTTTTTATTCTAGGAAGAAAGTGAATTTATGTAGCCCTTTCAAGATGTATATTGCACTGGAAACATTTAGGAAAACTACCTGATGTCGAAGTGAGTAGGTGTGTTCAGAGGTGAACCACTGGGTTTATTAATGAAAACTTATTTAATAACTTTGGGGATATTAACAATTGGAGGAGCCCATGGAGCCCACTACACTCCTGGGAACAGCATCTAGAGGCACTGGCAATGGCTTCATCTGCAAAGCAGTTGCGGCCAAAACTCACAGAGGCAAAGCCTGGGAGTCTGCTGTTTGTCTCCAGAATGTCCAAAACTCCACCCTTTGGTGGTGATGCTATTGCTGTCACTGGGTATTTTATTGCTATTTGCTTGGAATATCTTGTATAGCTTTGGATCTTACTCATGGGGACTACATACTTTCTCAGATTTCTGTGCCTATTCCTCAATCTCAAAAGTTCCCAATATTCTCAGCCTTCACCTGAATCGCCTCTCATGATTCCTCTCTTGACTCCTCTGAATATCTGTTTTTCCTTATCACAACACATAATCTGCGTACATTTCCTTCTTTGCCACACACTAGAGCCTACGTAGAGGGAATTGGAAGTGTCTGGATAGATGGACATCAGTGGCCTCCCTTTTACAATAAGACTATGCAGAGCGGACCCTCCTTGGTACCTCATGACCTGACAGGCAAAAGATGCCATTAAGAAAGATATAGCAAAATATAGAAAAAAAAACCTTTTGGTAAATATCCCAATAAAGGGGTTGGTTGGATTCAGAGAGGAGGCATCAAGATTTAGCTACTGAGAACCCATTTGAGGAATAGAAAGCTGAGGTAGAGTGGTGACTTAAGTGAAATGACTTAGGTGCGGAAGATTAATATGTTAAACAGTGTATGGTTTCTCTGACTTGGAAAACCCAGAACACAGACATTCTTTAGAACCATATGAAGTGATAGCCGGAGCCGGGGGAAGGGACAAGGAGGGGGTGGGAGGGTAGAAAATGGGAAGGGATTGTAAACTCGATATGATACATAGGTGTACAAAGCACCCAAATTCATTGTGAATACTATGTATTACATTTGTATATTAATAAAAATAGCGGGGAAAAAAGAAACAATGGAATGGTTACTACAGTAGAGCGCCCATCTTCAAACATTGTCTTTTAAGAAAACATGCTTTGCTGAATGTTTAACAGGTAGCTTTGTTTTAAGATTAAAAACATGCTGTGTTTTTCCTAACACCTTAACCTCATTGTGACGTTATGACTGATTTATGTAACTGCACTTGCTGCCAGTCCTGACCACAATGTCTGGTGCTAGACTTGATATGATATGCTTGCTGTATGATTTCTTAGAAATAAGTTTAATGGTATGGGTAATTGGTCTCTGTAATAGATGGAAATGGGATGTAAAACACATATCAAGGTGGTTACAAAGAATAGATTCATGCATTCTGCTGAATATCTAAATATCCCCTGCTGTAACCCTCTGCAAACAAGGAAGGTGAAAATTGCATAAGAAAGCTGTATAAATAAACACAGCCACAGCTGATCAGTGACCATCTGATTCACTGCAATAATGGTCCAGAGTGATTTCTTTCACTGACACCACATATCCTTCAGGTACCCTGACTCTCCCTGGGGCTGGACCCAGGCAGCCAGGCAGTTTATGTGGTTCTTAAGCTATTTCTCAGAAGCAGCTTCTTTAAGGCCCGCTCCTTTTGGTAGCTTATGTTTGTGTGGTTCTTTCTGCTTGGTATGACCACTGTGTTTGTGTCTCAATTGCTTCCTATAGATCCTGCTGAGCAAAACCAACTTAAAAATTTGGTGTCCATTTTCATACATGTTAGTTGGTGAAGTTTCCACCGCTATTAAAGGAAGAGAATAATGCATTCTATATTCAAAAGTTTAAGGAAGCTAACTCATGAGAAGATAAATTAAGTTATATATTCTGTTATTTAGAACTAGGTACTGCATTGCCTATTCTAAAGTGTACAGTGAGGAACAAAACAATATAGTATATCTCGGGTAAAGAAGTAAGTTAGAAGAGGAAAATTTTCTTTTAAAATCTTGGAAAACATGCCAGTTTTATTTTTCAAAGTTTATGTAGTATGAGTTGTTACTAATGATTTTCTGAAACTTTTGTCTAAAAAATCTGGAGAATATTCCCTTTCACCTTTTCAAATATTGTTGGATAATACACCTTTGAAAATAATAACTAATCACTACTACTTGGAACAGAAACATGCACTGAACAGAGAAGGGACAAAATTTAACCAGTATGCCCAAGAAGGGATGTGAGGGGAAGCTGGTGACTCTGTGATAGCCGCGACTCTCAAACAGTAAGCCGGCCTCTCTGAGTAGAACTCAAAGGTCAAACAAGGGCAGAGTTTTCATCACTGGTTTCCCTGCCAACACATAAGATCCAGGTAATCCATGTATGTTAATATCCTTAGTCTGCACTAATAAACTACCAGAAACAGGGTATCAATTTATTCTCTTTCATATCTGGAGGTCAGAGTTTGATTCAAGGTATTAACAGACTGTCTCTTCTCGCTTTAGAGAAACCAGTCTTTGCATCCCATGTCTTCCGCCGTCTCAGCGGTTCCTTGACTAGCTGCCATGCCTCTTCGAGCTCTGCCTCTGTAGTTGCGTTGTGATCATATTGCTTATTCTCTTTCCTGCGTCTTCACCTTTGTGGATTCAAATGCCCTCTGCCTCTCTGTATGCAATTATATTTAAGGCTCACCTGAGTAATTCAAGAGAAATTCCTCCTCAAATATTTAATCACATGGTTCAGGGCTTCTTTTACAGTTATGGTCACATTCATGAGTTCCAGGGATGAGAATTTGAACATATTTTTGGTGGGTCCAAATTAGGCAACATTATTTGAAGTATAGTTTGTCATTTAGAAACCTGATTAGAAAAGCAATCTACTATTTCTTTAGTCTTGTATTATAGCTAAAGTTTTCACAGCTGATTATATGATAGTCTGAAATAATTAGTCACATTTTACATTCATTTGTAGACTTTGAAAGAGACTTGAAGGTAAAATCTAACTTACTGAATTGATAGATAAAACCACCAGCCAGAGATGTTTGATCAATAACCCAGGATGGTGACCTTGTTGCTGCTTTTACTGCATCAAATTTAAGCCAAGATTTTGGCTAATGATTGGCTTAAGTAACTCATTCTGGAAAATATCTCTGTTCTTATTTTGTCAACAAAACTAGCATAAATCGGAAATATTTATGATTAATTTCATAATAAAAATGGAAGTAATATTTAAATAAGTTTTTTGTGTGCAATACTGCGTGAATTTATAGCACAGCACCCTCTTTAAATTGAAGACTACATTAAGCAAAGCTTGTAAAGTCCCTTTGTGTTTGTCGTCTCTCACCTTCAGTTTTCTTATCTGTTCAAGTATTCACAGCATAACTTCCAAAGATGCCATTTCTTTGAAGAAACAAAGAAATAGTTATTGTTTTCCTTTGTAAATTCTATTAATAGCCCACAGGAAGAATAATAAGTTGCATATTTGTCGCGAGCACTCCATAAGGGGAGACAGACAGGACAGAGGCAGATAAATTTATCTGGAAATGTTTTTTATTCACACAACAATAAATCCAATTCATAAATCACACTATAATAAATCGATCAATTAATTAATTAATCAGAAAAGCAAGTGTTGTTTTGCCTCCTAAAACTATTCCCATCCTGGGTCCCTTACGCTCACCAGTGCTACGTGTTCTTGACTACCAGCGACACAGCCGACCCGCGTATGAGCTTGTCCGGGACTCGCCAGTCGATGGCTGGATCAGGACCCGCCGACAGCTGCCTGGCTGGACAGTCAGCCACTCTTTCTGCAGGGGGTCTCGTACTCAGGACGCGAGGAGGTGTAGTCTCGCACTGGGGAAGCGGGGAGGCCGTGGACGAGGCACAAGACGCATCTTGCGTTCAGAGTCTGTGACTCCTCCTACTCTGTGACCCTAAGCTTAGGGCTGGACAGTTTATATACTACTTTTATGCCCACAAGCTAAGGATAGCTATTTGATCGGGGTCCACACGCAGGTGGACAGGGGTTCTGGGTATGGATCATAGGGCAGTAGTTATCGAACGTACCAAGAGCTTTTGTCCGCAGGCTACAGATAGTGATTTCATCACACGGGGTCCACACGCAGGTGCCTCACAACTTATCAGTATCAGACAGAGCTTTAGGCAGTTTCCAGCAATTTACTTTATTGCACTTAATATGGGTTTGCTTTCTCTTTGTAGTCCCCATGCCATTCGAACCAATGCCTTCAAGTCTACTCTCCACATTCTACCTGTGCTCTGGACAATATTCATTAAAATTTTATTGTTCAGAGAAATCATGAACATATGAACAGAGCACACATTTTCATAATATTAAATTATGCCACTTGATTTCAGAAATATATTACTGCACTGATCCATATAAGTACCTAAGTACTTGTGGTTTTCTTTCCTTATCAGAAATAGGTGTAGAATAACAGGAAGTCTAAGGAGTTTTTATATCTACAAGACTGCAAGAGAAAAACAGAAAATTAAATTAATTAGAAAAATACATCCATATATATATATATATATATATATATATATATATATATATATAGTGTCACAGAGAGAGAAGAGAAGAAAACACACGCATGCACACACACACAGAGGGAGAGAGAGAGAGAGAGAGACAAGGGAGAATATAAACGTAGAATCTCAGATAAAAAGAAAATTGTGTGAGGCACTTCAATGAACCCATAACCAGTCTTTGTATATTTTAATATTTATTAACAAATGTATACTCTGCTTGATGCTTTTGTAAATAAATTTAATTTGACTGAGTAAAAAATAATTTTAAGTGGGAAATTTTGTCAGAGATTTGGTAACATCCTGTGCTCTTCCTACCTCATCCTTAACAAACACTGAAAAACTTGGAGATGAAAGAAGTTGATTGGTCTTACTGTTAAAAACACCACAGGCATTAGAAAATAACACCTTCAAAAATTACATGTCTCTCAGGCTGGCAAGAACTGATATATGTTGTCTGAACTGACAGTTTACAGATAGAATGTGTCAATTTGCAGTATCTTTGAAAATGAGTTGGTTAAATTATATCTAAGAAAAAGAACCACAAAACAAATGTTTTTAGCAATATTAATATGGTTCAAGAAAATGACTTGCTCCACAAACTTGGCCATTTCCAATCTTACGTAGTAGAGTTGCCATCGGGCAGGGTCCAAGGAAGTCACTAAAATGGAGATAGGAACCTAAACCCACCCTGCTGACATAACAAGTTTGCTGACTCCTGTTGTAGAACAAGAATGTTTATGGCTAATCAGTAAGAGGCTCAGGAACGAAATGAAGTTTGGGCCCCCAAGAAGAAAAGGAGGCATGCTTTGTAGCCATAGTAGGGTATATTTGTGGGGACTTGAACATGGAAATCTCTGGAACTTGGTAATCCAGGGAAAGGATATTTTTTGCTCGGATGAAGAGCTATCGTCCTTCCTACATAATAGCCACTACAGGTAATTACAGCAGAATGATTTGGAGGTGTCCCGAACGTGTATTATCTGTTTGGGATTTGCCCATTTGGTGGGCTGTGTTAAAGTGCGCACCATTTGCATATGTTTGGAGCTGGGATGTGCCATCCCCCTACCATGGCAACTTCTTGTGGCTGGAAAGGCAGAAGGAAACCTAATTCACAGGTGAAAAACATAGGCCCACACTCAATTACATAAACTCATCCTCATTAAGGTCTTCAGGATTTCTTTTTTGGGGAACTGGGCTTATGTCTTGAACTGCAGCTTTTATTAAAAACACAATTTTTAAATTATGATTTATTTTCTTCTTTCTAACTACCTTGACAGTATCCTAACCCAGGTTCACAAATTTATTTATGCTATAAAGGACAGAGAAAAATGTAGCCGCCAAAATAGTTCTTGGGTTTTTCTCATGAAACGGTATATTACTGAGTAATATGTATATGGGGATGGCCACCAAAAACTTGACTTCAAACTGATGATATGATAATGAAAGTACCTTTTGTATAAAGGCTCAGACGCTATGTTCTGTCCTCTTCTCTCACACCCTTTCAAGATTTTTTGTGGAGGGGAGAAGTGATAGGTGTCCTCTCACAGACGGACAAAGGGCAAAAGGTTTACAGATTTCTGTGGAATCTTCTGGAATTTTGCTGATCTTGCTAGTATTGCTAGTCTACGTTACACCTGACCAATGACAGCTAGGATCTTAGATGTGTAGATGTATTTCCCAATTGAAATGGCTCCTGGTGGCACAGTTTCATCTTGGACTTGGTCTATCAATTTCTTAGCTTTTGCTCAGGAATTCCTCTTTCTTGGTCTATGGAAGACACTCTCTGGCAGGTCCATGATCTTCAGCTGAGGCTGAAAACTTTGAGCTTCTGGACTCAAAGTCACACGGGTACTAAAGGAGGCTTGGTGTTTCTCTCAGTTTATTTTGTTCAGGCTACCTTGATATGGCTTCTTCTAGAGTTTTCCTTCCCTATAGTCTATAAGAAGATTGACCTCTAGAATTCCTAATTTTCCTCAGACTTCTTAACATAACTTTCCTTTCTGAGATGTGGGCATTGGTACTATCAGGGCATGTCCCTCCTGTACCTGTTTCTATCAATACTGAGTTTTACTATTTTTTGCTTGTGATTTGATAGTGCCATTCTAACATAAAATTGCTTTGTCAGAGCCATTATGCCTGCATCCTAATTTCAAAAGTAGTAGATAAGTGATAATGTTATTACCCTCCTAACAAAGCTGGACTTCCAAGCCTGTTGTCTTAATGAAAAGAAAAATGGATTATTTTTTTCCTCTCTTTATATTCTTGCTGTTACAAGCTGTTAATCCTCTCTGTGTCTCTCATTTAGGTAGATAAAAGCCTTAGACTGACTAGAAAAAATGTCTAATGTACTGAGTTGTAAAAGTGAAAAGTATATTTAAGTAATTAAATAGTACCAGCCTTCTTACAATGGTTGAGGACATCCCTACTGAGATAATTTTTGTGGGTTATTAAAAGGTCAGACCTGGCTGATGTTATTTATCTGGAGTTTCAGAGACAAGCAAGGTGGAGGAAGAATAGCTGTCATTTATTTTTTATTCTTTGTAGAGCTTAAATAGAAGTATACATTTCATTTCTTCTGGTAACTTTAAAGAATTTGATACTACTCTTATGAGAAATATACTTAAAGTTCTTAAGTATCCTAGGCATGCAGTGTTGGGTTTCTACAGTATGTCTAATCCTGTTTATGTAGGAGTTGATATAATAATAGGGCAGTTTTTATCATTTTTTTCTTCTTTTTAACCTTAATTCTCTTGTATCATCATTTGAGATCACACAAACAATTTTGAAAATATGTCTTTCAGCACAAATTACCTAATTTTGTGTTTATATTATTCTGTTCATGTGCTTACCTTTTTATTCTCTGCTTCTTCCACAAGACATTCTATTTTTTTCTCTTTCAAAGATAATCAAGTTGCAACTGATAAATTATTTGAAAGATGAAGCCTGTCAAATTCTCAATATGTCTTTTATCATTGTTCACAATTTAAGACTAAGGTCAAATTCTGAGATTTCAGTTAAGTTTTTGCCTTATTTTTGACTTTGACATCCCAAAGGATTTTTTTTTTTTTTTGTCTTATGGATTCCAGAGTGAGAGGAGAGAAGCTCGATCTCTAGGCCTTGGCATAGTCTCCTCATGTTTTATACATTTAAAAAAATCAAGGAACCAGACTTAAGTGTGACCTCTCCAAAGTCATAAAGTCACGTAGCACTTCCTCCTTTCACTATTTTCTTCACTTTTTTTAAAAAGCCATATTGGCCTTGATTATATTCTTTGTGGCCTTTGTAACTCAATTTTCTCTTTCAGGAATTGTCCACTTAGATTTTGGTGTCACTGCCAGCGTGACATAAAGCTCATTGTTTAAGCAGCTATTTGGATCCACAGCACAATTAACTTCCACTCAGGTGGATTTGTGGGGCCTCTCACAGACAGAATGGAGCCGCTTTAATTTTTATTGCAAGCATTTTATACCCAGGGGAAAAAAAGGGCCATACTCAGGGTGAACATTTTAGCAGATCTTACAAGTGATCAGTGTGAAGTCATTATTATGGATATAACTTGTTATAAACCTTGTTATAGACCTCTGATTTACCTTAACTTATGGAAATTAGTGTTCTTTTATTCTCCTGGTACAGCTTGGAAGTTCTTTCTACCAGCTTTGAGTCTTGGCAGTCTTCCTCCAGAATCGAAAGAAAACAATAGAAGGTTCTTATCTTTCACAGAATCAAGAAGAACCCTTAACCCAAGACTGACTATAGAGTAAATGCCCACATTTTGGCATAAATTTTTTAATAAGACATTTTGCATGAATTATTAATAAGACATTTTTTACTTGCAAAATCACTTTAATATTCAATGGCTTTGAAGACATTCCTCTAAAACAGTGTGATTATTACTTTGCCATATTTAGGCATTCCAGATGCATTCTTGTCTATCATTCCATTCCATTCATTGCATTATAGGAATATAACATTAGATTGTATTTCTAATGATATACAACACCATACTACCTAAATTATTTTTTGTTAGTTGTATTCTCTGACAATGTTGAATTTTACCAGAACACCTGTTTCTGACACAGTGGGGATTAAGAAACATTTCTTTACTTTCCTTAGGATTCTGAAGGTCAATCTACCCACAGCATGAGCTAGCACAAAGGCTAGCTTAATAGCCTCCTCCTGAGAATAGGCTGACCACAGGGGGAAATTCTCTGACCTACTGTCAAAGCATGCCACTCTCTCTCACTCCATTTTTCCATGGCTAAGTCTGTCTAGACTTATTTGTCCCTCCTTACACACACGCACACACACACACACACACACACACACACACACACACACACACACACACACACATTCTACTTCTCTTAAGAGATGCTTGCAGGTCTTAGGTCAGGCTTTCTTCTTATTGCCACTGTCTCCTTTCCCTTCTTGAAATAATTCTTTTGAATAGAGTCTCTCTTTATCTAGGCCTAAATTTGCTGTTTTTTTTTTTTTTTTGCAAATACAATGGCAAATATTTTCCACATTGCTTGAATACAAGAAAATACAATAAATGGACTTAATTTACTATAATATCTTGATTTTTGTATGAACTAAAATATAAGAAAATAAATATCAAAGGTATAGAGTTACTTCATTCTATTTTGATAAGTTCTAATCTTGGCCAGTATTTCTGGCCACTGAAAGGATATATCTGCATATTAGAACACAAACTACTATTTATTATTGAGATTGGTCCAAGATATCATATGATGAAAACATAATAGAATTTATGTGAGGAAAATAGATTAGCTTGATAGTATTGATGGAATAATATTGCTTCATGGATTTAAACTTGTTAAAAGAATAATATCCAAAATGATATTAAAAGGTTGCTGAAAAATTAGAAAAAATAATATGATCTCTAAAAACTAAGTGTATTCTATTAATTTAAGTATGATTTTTTTGTTTATTCATTATTTTCAGTTTCAAAAATGGCCCAGACAAGCAGGGCCTGATGGTGCAGGCTGGTAACATTTGTGGTCTGGCAAGTAGAGCTAGAGCGAGGAGATCACAAGTTCAAGTCCAGCCTGAGCAACACTGCAGCTTAGCAAGATCCTATCTCCAAATCCAAAATGAAAAATGGGCCAGGCTGTAGCTCAGCCTGCAGCCCTAACTCCATCTCCAGTACCCACCCTATATCCCCAAATAAAAAGCTTAGACAAAGTTTGGGAAGTTTTTCTGGTAAAGTGTCATTAAGTTCAGGGACCCTGAAGACCATTCTCAGTTTTACTAATTCAGTATAATGATCCATAGTACTCAGAAAAGCTATAATATTCATCTTTGCAGTTTATTGCAGCAAAAGAATAGATATCAAAATCAGCAAAGACTGAATGTGTATAGGGCACAGTTAGACAGTTCTGTTCCCAAGAAGTTACATGAATAGAACTTTATGCTCACAGCAACAATGTGTGACAACCATTGGGTATATGAAGTACTGTTAGCCAGTATGACCCATCCAAACTTGATAGCAGTTTTTATTGCAAAGTTTTTTATTACCAGATTAATAGTAAATCTCACTCTTTTCTTTTACTACAAATATTTTGGTTCTTTGTAATTGATTGAATATAGAAGCTAGTGTCTTATCTGAAGTGAGATTTAGAGTTCTTGATTTCTAACCTGATTTCTTTGGTTATGCTCTCAAATTCCCTTTAAAACAAATTTCTTCTTTCCTTCTTTCTTTTTCTTTCTTTCTTTCTAAGAATCAAAGTATATTTTATAAAAGAAATGCCCCAGATAGTATTTGATTTTTAAAGTTTTTATGAAATAAACTTTATGCTCGTTTTCACAGAAATACTAATATGTTACATGTCTACAATTATCAACTTATGCTTTAGGCTCACATTTTAAAGTGTTTGTTTAAAGGTAAATCTTGTTTTGAAACTCTCAAATCTTCTTTATTTACTATCGATTATTCTTACTTCATTTTTAGTATTGACTATCTCAAGACATTTGGAGATGATGAGAGAAGAAATATTGTTTTTGGCCACTTTTCTACCTACTTGTTTTCAGTTTTATTAACATGTATGTATGTGATACATAATGTTTGCACTGAACTTGAGTATTTTGTGTACATATATATCATGTCAGAGTTACAAACTCTTCCCCTCTCACTTTTGACCCACCCACACTCTCCTCCTCTCCCTTTAATCCCAGGTTCCCTGTCATTTAGTTCTATGAAATGACTGCATTCTCGGATCATGTGCCTAAATCTCGAAAAACAAACTCAAGCAATACGTGTGGGAGCTTCTGGAAACCTTAAGGTCATATGTCCTAGTTTCGCTTAGTTTTCTGAAAATCTTTTATTTTCCCTGATCCTTTTAATAGAAACCTCATCCCTGGAGTTCTAAATCCCCTTTTGAGCCGTAAGCATGCAGATTATTCCCTACAAATAGTGAAACATAGAAGGAAGGGATTTTTGTTTGCTAATACTTCTCATACTAGTCTCCGTCTCCCTCTGGACTATTAATAAATAAAATTTCAGTTTGCTTTACCCAATGTTGTTTTCGATCCCCGTGACTCTCCAGTAATCCTAACTAGTATCTTAATTCTCATATAGGCCTTTAATTAATTAACTAAAATTAGCTATATTATAATTAATTAATTTCCTAAATTGGACCTTTGCTCACTAGAACTCTGCTTTTCACGTAATAATCTCATATGTGTATTAGTACCTTACTCAAATTTTATAGCGTTTTTCATTCATCATGAAGATTTGAAATTTTCAGCCTGTAGAGTTCTGATCAGAAAATGACAGTGACAGACCGTTTTATAGCCCTGACTCCAGTAGTCATTCTCTCACGCTCCTTTTAATCTTGAATGTGCTTTCATGTGTCCTATGCCCCTCTTTAAAATATGTAAATTTAATTAACCCTTCAGGCACTGGTGTTGTGCATACATTTTAAACAACATGGGTGAAAATAGTCACTTGACGGAAGTGTCTTGGCAGTTTTATAAACTGGTAATTGGAAATCAGTCAGCTCTAAACTTCAGGAAAAAAAAAAGTAGGGAGGAGGACAGTCCATACAGACAAAAGCTCATATGTTAAACAGGTCAGAATGGTCCTAATTAAATTAAACCCGTGAGGCTTTCCTGGTACCACATCTGAATTACAAAAAATTCTTCAGAGAATGCAGGGTTGACAAGTGATAGATGATTGCCCGAGTCACTCTCCTTTCATAGTTAATATATATTTTGCAAAAATGTTTGTGTGTGTATGTATTTACACCATTACTGAAGATATGAAGTTATTATGTGTTTGCAGAGGTGGTTTTTTTTAAGTTTCTATATCAAATACTGTCTTCTAAAGATCTGAAATTATATTCTGTAGAAATGGATTGGATTAGGTATATATTTCCTCATAAAGGTAATAATAGGAAATATAGTTAATTATATTTTGTCATTCACTTAATGAAATATTATGAAGCCTGGAAATGATAATTATTCAAACTGCATCTATGTGGATATATTGCAATATTAAATGTTAAATAAAAAAGAGCAAAGCAAGGGATGTGAAATTTAAACATAGCTATATAAAATGTCTGCATGAAACGCAGAAAGAGGAATCCATAAATTTAAGTGTAGACCTAGCTCTAGGGTCGAAGGATCTGGAATAGCTTTTTCTTCAAACAATAAAAATATGCCAAGGTCCATGAAGATGTTATATGATACTTTTTGTTTTACTTAAAAATTACAAAATTAAAAAAAATGTTGTGTGATCCTGAAACTTTCTGCTTACCAATGTTTGCTCTCTTAAAAACTATGAATCAAAACATTTTTCTATTATAAAAACATTATACAAACTTAAGTTCCCAAATGTCAATATACACTATGTGGTATCTACTGTATATCAGCACTAAAGTAAATATTAGACATAATGAAATACAAATATTACCCCTGTTATGAAATGAGTAACAGCTTATTTAGCTAAAAGGATACACCACTGACTGTAAAAGCACTTCACCTCTGTAACTTCCCCTCTATCTCTAATTGAATTAATCAGCGCTCTTTAATGTTTTAGTGCTTTGATGTTCACTTTAAGAAACAAGTAATCTGGTCCATTCACATATTTTACCTCAAATCAAATTGCAATATGGCTAGACAGAGTACAATGACAGAAATAGTCAAATAGATAGTTTTCAAGAGACTTTCGTTCTGAGAATAACATTCAGTACTATGGCTTGGCTTAAACTTTAGTTACTAAAAGTCCAGAGACTGAATCTCACTTTAAAAATCTGATTTTATAGACTAATAAAAGTCTTATTACCATTTATTGAATTATTAGGTAGGATATTTTTAAAAGGAGTTGGCTGCTGGAGGTCAGGAAAGTGGGTGGTGAAATAATTCACTCTGATCTGAAGGCTGAGAACTAGGAACAGCAAAGTTAAGTATAGAAAGTGCCTGCTCCACCTGAAAGGGACTGATGGCGAGTGGGGAGTCAGGTGGGGTGGGGATGATAAAGAGAGAGAGAGAAGAGGAGGAGAATATGAATTTGCCGTTTCTCTGATGTTTTGTTGTGTTCAGGCACTCAGTAGGTTCCATGACGCCTGCTCCCATGAGCCAGGGCAGGTCTCAGTCTACTTCCATTTATTTCGATGCTAATTCTTCTAGAGATCTCTTCATAGACACCCACAGAAATGGTGCTTTACTAGCTATCTGGGCATCCTTTAACCCATTCACGATGACACACAAAGGTAACCATAGGATCCCACATGACTCATAGACATCATTTTTCTTTGAAATCAGAAGCTTTTGACAATTTAACCCAATAGTTGTTCATTCCTGAATATTTTATTATAATCACTTTCTAGAACTTGGATGATCTGAGTTTCACTTGAATCCGTGCTAAATGACATTCTTTCACTTGTATTTCACAATGGAAAGATAATTTGCTTTGCTTTTGCTTTTTTTTTCTTGTTTTCTTTCCCTTTTTCAAAAAACATAGTCCTTCAGTATTGCAGTAATAAGGATGCATACTTTAGAAAAATCAAGTTATTTAATTTAGATTTCACAGTCACTTGAAGGATAGGAGGGCTGCTGTGCAGATTGGTAAATGCAGCTGAGCCTATTCTTTTTTGAAGAAATTTTTCAGATGTAAGTTCTTAGCTCCTTTAATTCATTTAAGGGTGTGGGTCATTTGCCTGCACTTGCTGCTGTATCTTTGTCAATCTTTTTTACTTTTGCAGCACACACAAAATATCTACCCATAAAAATATATAGAATTGTTCTCTGTTTCCAAGATACACACTATGAAAGTGCACCACACATTTTCTTTTCAAACTTGCCCTGTTGCCTCAAAATTTCATTTTCAAATATTATTCCTTTTGATGTGGATCTAATTCATTCAATTGCTGTGTACAATTTACTTATCTTTTTTCTACTAATGGCCATTTTATATATCTCTTGCCATCTTATGAATATGCCCAAGAGTTTCTCAAAGGCATATATCTAAAAATCTAGAACAAACATGAGATGGGATCTAAATATATGGCAAATGATTAAATTTTTAAAATTATAACAGTAAAAATGGTTTTGTTACAGTAAAAATAAAAGATAAAACCCTCTCAAAATGCTCCTCCTTGCAACCAACACACTCTTCCATTGCCCTGGCCATTTTCTGAAGCAGTTCTGTAGACTCTTTTGTGTCTGTTGACTTGTGGTCAAAAATAATGGTGAACGCCCCTGCCAAGCACCATCCAATGGAGCGGCAGTTTGTTGAGCCTTACAATAGGTCCTTATCCACCTGATACACAAGACCTGGCACTGTGTGAATTCCAGTTCCTCCCACCGTCAAAACGAGAGTATGATATAAATGTTTTGAATTGATTTAACACATGGAGGCAGCTGTGACAGTGCAAGAAAACATTGTCATTGAAGAGGCCTTTCAAGACTGCTTCAGAAAATGACAAGAATTAGGAGATAAGTGTTTTGAAGAAAGACTCATGGCAAGGCATTTTTATTGTAATTATTTTATTATTTAAACATTCACTGTGTGTTTTGATAGCACTTTATGCATATGAAAATTTACTTTATACTGTTTTTCATAGAAGTTTTTTTGTCACTTCAAGCTCTATTCAGAAAAAAAGTTGTTTACCTATATTTTCAAATGTGATTAGAGTTACTATTTACCACTGTAATATTTTTGAAATAGGATTATATTATTGTTTTGATTTATACTGTCCTCATTAATAGTTGGTCATCTTTTACAATTTTTTGTTGAAATTCATGTTTCCTCTTTTGTGAATTGCACGTTTATAGCTTTTGCCCATATTCCTTCCTACAGAGTTGTTTGTATTTATCTTGGAGGCTTTGGAGAGGTGTTTGGTCTACAAAGGTTCTTTTTTTGTTTGAGACAGGGTCTTGCTTTGTAGTGCAAACGTTCTCTTGGTTCTGAATATCAATCTTTTTCTGTTATACTTCAGTGTTAGCGGCAAACATAAGAACACTTCATTTCTTAGCATTGTGATACATATATACGTAACTCAATTTAAATATTTAATGACTTTTCTTTTTCTTGGTAAAAGTCACAAAAATTCTGAAATCTATAGAGTTTGATGAATTTTAACAAATATATACCAATATACACTAATTATTAAGATACAAGACACTATTATCATCCCAGAAAGTTCACTCATAGTTCACCACAACCGGAAATAGCAACCTGTCCTGAATTTTTTCACCAGAGATTAATTTGCCTATCTTAGAAATTCATAGAAATAGAATCATCTAATACATTTGTGAAAGGTTTCTTTCTTTGGCATATTATTAAGATATATTTCTGTTGGAAATTACTCTTTTATTATCAAATATTTTTGTATCGTTATTTTTTTTATTCATTTTCCTATTGATGGGTGCTTGTGTTGTTTCCAGTTATGATTATTATTGCAGTATTAGTATTATTGTCTTTGTCCCTTTTTCATCATTTGGAAAGGATACATGGTACCTACTGCTCAATAGAGGGAAGATTTATCTTAGTTCACAGTTCAGAGTTTTCAGGGTCAGCTGGCAATGGCACAAAGGAATGGGGAAAGGCCCAAATGAAGGAATGGCAACACAGGATGTAGAGAGTAGCAGGAGGGGGCAGGGCACACACACACACACACACACACACACACACACACACACACACACACCCTGACACACAATCTTCCTTGTTAACCCTCCAGTAAGCCGTCGCTCCAAATGAACCATGCCCCCTAACAGAGCAGGAAATCATGTGTCCACTTGATCCAACAATCTTCAGGATCCAGTCACATTCCAAATACTTGAGGTTTTCAGAGTACATTTCAGATCTAAACATACCAATTACTATTCTTAGTAGTAACAATAATGGTATTGTCACAGCAATGGAAAATATAATAATACAATGGCAAAGCAACTTGTCTTACGTAAAACATTCCTGTAGCTTTTCATCTTTGAAATGGTTTCAAACTTTGTCTTCCTGTTCTCACGTTTGAGTTGACTTCTTCTACTTTCAAACATATATTTCATATTCTGAATTTCAGCTAGATTTCTTTTCAAAAATTTAACTTCTCTATCAAAATGTCCCTTTATATCTTGCATTTCCTTATTTACCTCAGTCAACTTTTCCTTTGTGGCTTCTATATGTTCAGTAAGCTTTGTATCCATTAGGACCAGTATTTTTTTAAGTAAGTTCCTCTTTAAGCCCACTAGTCAATATTTAAATTTCATTGAGAATATCTTGTTTGATCTGGCTATTTGGCTCATTTATTTGCTTTTTGACCTCTTTCCCTATGAGTTTCATTATTTCAGAGCCCATGATATCAGATTCTGAGGACTAAAGTGTTTCTGTGTGTTTCCTGCTGAATTATTATTATTTTTTTTTCATGTTTCTGTGGTTGAGGAACTTCACTTAAAAGCCTAGCTGTGAATTTCTTTACATGGCTGTGAGGGTGTGTGAGGGGAGCCAAAACTCCTCTGAGTTCTGTGCTTAGAGTAGGCAGTGATGGGGGACCTAACAGGTGATGGTCTCTCGGGTGTTAAAATCACCCCTGGATCCCCTGGAAAAGTTTTTCTGCCTTTCCTCTTGCTTCCCTTTTGATGGTGGGGCTCTCTGCACTCTGAGATGACACCACTACAATCCGAGCCTTTCAGGGGTTCAGTGGCCTTTCTCTCATCTCTGCAACCATCCCTTATGCCAGTTACTTCCCAGGCACTGTTTAGGAGTGACCCCCAAAACCTTGGTGTGCCTATTTGAGCCTTCTTGTCTCTAGATGGCTTAGGCTTTGGCTCTTTTTAAAAAATGGCTCTTGCCTCCTTCAGTGTCTACCATGGCTGCCTAGCATTGCTTCTGATCTGGGGTCCAGAAAGTCTTCTCTAGGGGAAGTTCACCGTGTTTGCAGCTTGCACTATTTTGGGAGGTTGGGGCTACCAGCTGCTGTCACTTCCCACTTCTGCTGGACACGACCTTATCTTGGTGAGAGTTTCCAGTCCTGGGCTTTCTTCAGTCTGTGAATGCTGGCAGCTTCAAGCCACTGGGACAGTTCTTAGGGCTGCTGTTTTTCTCTGCTTGCGATGTATCTTGAGGATTTCTGACCTTCCCATGGCCTCTTTTCCACTGTTGGGGCACTCCTTTGTCTTCTAGCTAAGTTGAACGGGAAGTTTTTAATTATTTTCTCAACTTTTTAAGTGGGTCCGTGAGGAGACATTATACAGCTTTGTCACTAGGCTGCCATCTTGCATCATTTCTCACTTAAGTTTCTTAAATCTCCATAAATAGATTGCTTTATTTGAACTTAGTCCTTCAAATAACACTGCTTTGTTTTCTCTATTCCCTTACTTCGGCCTGAAATATATAGTTATCGCATGGATCACCTTAACTGTTAGTGACTTCAGAGATGACTGGCCCACTAGGCAGTTGTTGTCCAAGTGGCCTATGGATACTCTTCTCTGAGACCACGTCAAAGACTTCTGAATACGACAACACACAATTCCATGTCTTCCGATTCAATGTAAATTTTTCCTTGTATGATTTTGTGGTTTTTTATTTCTGTTCTGTGCTCAACATATTGCATGTATTATCCCATGCCAGTTGAACGAATGAAGAAGTAAATGTGTAAGTAAATGTACACGTAACTGTGGCGATTTTTAATAAGTTACGTAAGACATTTTTGGTATTCTTTTTTGCCTTTAAAAATAAATATGCTGACATTTCTTCTCACGGATTTGAAGGGGTTTCTAGTATTACCTTTAGAAATAAGATCTTTCTATTTTAGAAACCCAGTGATGAAATCAGTTCTCATTAAATGTGTAGGTTTTAGAGATAAGGAGAGGAGCAAGCATAAAAAAGTTAATTAAGGAAACAAGAATTCATGGGAATGTTTTTCCATTCCTGAAATTGCGAATAGAATTGAAAATGCACTGTTTCTAATGGCTTGTGGTTATATGTTCTTTTCACTGCATATACTATTCTATTAAACTGTCATCCCTCATCTAGGACCATATTTTCACAATGAAAGCTAGGACAGTTTTGTGTGAAATATCCGGTCAGATGGATGCCTAGAATGAGAACCTCTCAAATTTTATCTACAGCAGCAGTAAGAATGTACAACTACAGCTTGTAATTTTATACCAGCACCGAGAAACCTAGAGAGTAAAATGAAGGTCTGTTTTGGTAAGAATTAAATCTTTTAAATTATCTGAAGAGTAATAAATGTGAAATGTGTGTATTATTTTCTTTTAAGACCATATTGTCATTATAGAAATAGCTGTTTATCAGAAATTGATAGCAGTTACCCTTACTCTAAGGCTGTACTATTAATAAGGTAGCTCAAAACTACATGTGGCTATTGCATACTTGATACATATGGCTAGTTAAATTGGAATCCTGGAGAATTGATTAAAATATTATAAATTATCTAAATACATTTGTATTATTTGTTGAAATAACAGTATTTTGGATATAGAGATTAAGTAAAAATACTAAAGTATACAGATACTGGAGAATTTTAAATTACACACAGATGGCTTATCTTTTTTTCTATTGAAAAACTTTGCTCGAAATGCACTTATTTTGTCACTTTATATGTATGAATTTCTGAAATAAATTGTAATGAAAGACCTTCAGGCCCAGCATCATTAACAAAGCTAGCACAATCTGTTTATGTCTGTGTAGTTCAGGTAAGTGCATATGAAAACTTTATTTTTTCTATGAGACTATTCAAATATGCTCACATGAATTCTTTCTGTGCATAGTTATAATCTATAGGCTAAATGTTAGGTCACAGATGATTTATACATTTTTATATAGAAATTAGGGTTTTGAATCTTTAATTAAATCCTTCTATATTTTTGTTACTTTTCTTCAAATCTCCAAAGTGAATTTGTAATTTCTAACCTTTGTGGCAGAGCCCCTGGGCCATCACTGTCATGCTCGATAGCAGTGGATTAGGTTTGGGAAAGCAGACTGAAGAATTCTGGGGAAAAGAGGAACCTGGCTGAGAAGTACGTGAAGCAGGGAAGCTTTGGAAGCCTGCCAAGGAAACTGAGGCCAAAATTCAGTAGACAATTCAACCAGACTTTTAGCAGAGTGTCAGATTCTGCATGGGCTGTGTCACCCAGGCATTGTGGAAACCAGACCAGAGTTAGCATAAGCAAAAAATTCAGGCACCGTTAGGAAGCCCTTTGACTGCAGGGTGAGGTACAAAGGTATTTTGTGTGACATCAGTAGTCCTAGGTAGTGCAAGATGAATATATTGCTCCTTTTTGGATAGTCGATTTGAATTTGAACAAAGTTGAGTGTATAACAGAATTTCTAAATGTCATAGAAAATAATGACGATGATGTGAGAATTTCTCTAAGCAATTATACTGCACTATAAAACTGAACAAAGAATTTTGCATAATGGAAAGCTAAAATTGTGCTCCACATAAAGAAGAAATCAAATACCATCATTTGGCTCAAAATTCTTAACTAAGATTTTTATTTGGTTTTCATTTTGGCACCTCTGGATTGACATGTGATATGTGGCTTTCTGTAATGAATTCTAAGCCATTTGGTTGGTTATTATTCAGTATGTCTCCCACAGCCACACACAGAGATGGCAAAACAATAGCAAGATTTTTGTTAGATCTTGGCTGGCATGATAGCAATTCCAATTTTATTTAAATTTGCCCTTTTAAAGACACAGTCTTGTGTTCCATTTATTTACACATAGTAATGGCAATGCCTTGGTAATCATTCTAAAAAGACTGTAATTAAATTATCTGGATTAACTGTAAGAGGATAAAATAATCCAACTAACTGATTTATTGAGTCATAAGAAGAAGGATGCAGTGGCTTGGGAAAAGCCCTGCTGGCACATGAAGTGAGATGTCTTAGAATCATCTCTTTTAAATGTAGGAGTGTCATCCTTATGACATATTTCAATTTTTCTGGCACATGGGATTTTTACATTTCCAAGTCTCCTTGAGTTTCTGGTTTCACTCTAATGTCCTTACTAACCTCTCAGAATTAAGTTCGCTAAAAGATACACTATAACAATGCAATTCAAGCCTGTTAGTGCATATTTTCTTTCACGGAAAGCTCTAAGGAAGGACCCATGGGGACTATAGATGAGTTGACAGCACAGGAGTTCAGTTAAGAACTTGCTTAGAAGGTGACTTCCAATAATTTATCATTGGGTGACTTGATTTCATATGTCTTTTTTTCTTTCAAAAATGGAGTAAAAATTAGCATTTGCCTTATGTGGTTATTATGAAGATCAAAAGCGAGTTTAATTGAGAAGTGTTCAGCTAGTTTCTGACATATCATAAGTACTCCAAAATGTTGATTATTTTATTACTTAGGAGAAAATGTCTCAATTTTAGGTAGTCCACAGGGCTGTGGAGGAATTGTACTATTGTACAAAGTATCAACAAGAGGTTGTTGACGGGTGAATGTAATTTGAGACAATTTTAGGGAAATAATTCATCTAGGTTAATAGTACACCATAAGTACCTGGTAACGGTAACATCATCAAATTTTTAAAATAAAAAGTACTGATTGTCAGTCATGTTATAAACTGTGCACTCTTTCACTTCCATCAAAATCTTTCACATATGACACAGATATAGTTTCCTCTTTGGAAACCTTTCCATTGTATTGACACTCTGTAAATTTATCAAATTAAATATTACAAAGAGAAGACTATTTTTGGTGCATTGAATGACTTGATGATCATGGCATTGCAGAAAATTAAATCTGAGGGATCACAATATAATTGGAATTGTAATGCTTGTGGTGGAAGGATAGCAAAGTAACAGCACAAATGAATAGGGCATTCATTATTTGATAAACATTTGAGGAAAAGGTGCTAGGATGCCTTTTGCTACCGAAAATACAGACATTCCAAACAAAGGCTGTATGAGTCTTACACATCTGCTAAAAGTTTATACTATAGTTAAGAATGTTTTAGGACAGTTAGCTCTAGGGATTTGTGACTTCTGTTGAATATTTGAGAGATAAAAGGACACACTTTTTCTTTGTTCTCCATTTTTTGACACAAAAGCCAGATGATCCCTTAGAAATAGAACATGCAGTTTGGATGAAACAATGGATAAGACAGCACAGAAGAGGAAAATACAGACTTTGCAAGCAGGCAGTTTGAGTTGGAGGACAAAACGTGCCCTGGGAAAAAGGTACTCCTTGCAGGCCTTCCCACTTTTCATCTGTAAAATGGATTTGCTAACAAAATCGGTCTCATGGAGATTTATGAGATAGTTAACAAATATCTTTATGTAAAGTTCTGGGAAAACTTTTCCGCATGCTATTGACAACTAATATTGTCACTTTTGATATTATCACATTTTGCCATTATTTTTATTATTTCACTTGAAATTATTTTTCTATAATTTTAGACTACTTATTTTTATATCCAAGTCTTATTTCTCTACGAACTGTTTGTTTTAAAGTAATGGCATTAAAAATGGGATGAGGATGTGACTAATACAGATTTCTCTTTATAGTTCATGCATATCAGTGAAAAAAATCAATATTATTTTTAGTAAAATATTCGGTACTTCATTGTACATTTTTTGAGTATTTGGGGGTTTGTTAGGTATGTCTTAGGATTACTATAAGGGAAATATTGCTTAAATTTACTTTTTACAAAATACATATATTAGGATGTTGGTATCATATTCTTGATGTCATAATAAAACGAGAGGACAGTTGAGATAGGAGCCACTATGACACATTTAATTCTTATCGATGTGTCTTCCAAACAGCTCTTTCTGCCCTTCAATTTCTTTTTTATTTTATTCTTTATCAGAACACATTCAAACCCCAAATTCTGAAATTCTGACTGTAAAGATGAAATGACAGTAAAAAACACAATTCATAGTAACAATTCACACTTCAAAATTAACTCTACCAAATACAGTAAGAAGCATATGACTAACCACACTCATTCCCAAGTAAGCAAATGTAACTGGAATAAACAGCCAAAATGGTAGGCCTGGGGATATAGCTTAGTAACTGTGTATTGCATAGCATACCTCAGCATCTCTTTGCTCTCTGGTGAGAAACAGGCATTCAGAGTCATTGCTTTGGTGAGAGAGACAATCCTATGGAAGAGCTTTCCTATTGCCTGATGACTGAGAGAGTTGTCCAGTTACTGTCCTTATTAAGTCATCCACAATATCAAGAAATTACTTCTTTATGACTAACAATATACTGTTCAAAACACCAATGTCAACTTAATTTCCAGGATTTCAAGGGGACTGGATTGATTAAAGTAAGGAAATGCAAAACACTTTTAGTCTGGTTTTAATACTGAAGCTTTAAACATTGGGTCAACTAAATAACAATCTGGTAAATTTATTTTGAGGATGTTCTATCCTGGTATCCTTATATTTTTACTTCCTTTTTTCTTTAAGAAATAATTGCTTTAGGTAATGGAAGTAGAAAAACCACTTTATTTCAGTAAATATAAAATTTCAATAATGTACTCTGAGTTGTATTCTTTAATGGTGGGTCTGGTCTACTCAATTCATGGGGAAATTGGTTTTAGATATTATCTATTTCCTGAGGACAAAAAGTTTATAGCAGCCCCGGCTTTAATCCTGTGCTTTGAACTCTGTAGTAATACATTTTACAGTCTAATCTCTGTCTCCATTTGAGTAACTAACAAATATATCAGTCTTACATTTAAAAGAAAATTCTTAATTTCCCTACATCTGTTCATCTCCTTCCTGTCTCTAGCTCTGCAAATGCCTCTATACATGTACAGTTTTTGAGCTCAGGTCTTTAGAGGCATCCTTATTTTATACATTCCCTCCCAATATTCTATGCAGTCAGCAAATTCTGCAAGTACTGTAGAGCTGTGACATGAATCGGAACCAATGTCTCCCTTTTACAGCTGTCTTAGTAACATTGAATTTCACTTGAAATGAAGCAAAAACCTTGTTTTCATTGTCTTAACATTCTATTATAATTTCCACATAATTTAAATAATCCTTAAAATGGTAAACAAGACATGTCAGCCCCTACTTATAAATAACTAGTGACTAAAAATCAGCCCAAAATAAGGTTTCTACCTAGTGGGCTGGAGTTGTGGTTCAGTGATTAGAGCACTTACCAAGGAAGTGTGAGGCCCTGGGTTCAATCCCACAGTAACATATAATACTGGGTGTCGTGGGGCACACTTGTAATCCCAGCAATCGGGAGGCTGAGATCTCAAGGAGGATTGCCTGAGTTCTAGGCCAGCCTGGACTACATATTAAATTCAGCAGGAGCCTGGACTACAGAACAAGACCCAGTCTACAAACTAACTAAGAATAAAACCAAACTGTAGGAACCAGCTGTTACTAATTATAGTAGCCCATATTCAAGATGGTCCTCACACCTTCATCTTCTTGGTGTTCATGCCTTTGTGTAATCCAGTTTGACACTACGTACAGATGGTTTGTGTAGCCAATAAGTGATTATTGAATTGATAGACTACGAGTTTGAAGGGTGGATGATAGAAAATATTTCAGCTTCTGTTTTGTTCTTGGGTCGCCTACTCTAGGGAAAACCAACTGCTACAGCACCTCCAAAGAAAGTTCCATGTGGGAAGAGTTGGGTCCCCAACGAGAGATATCTATTATGCTACAAGAGATAACTAATATGTTAAAAAAGGGAAATTCACTTAGTAAAAAAAAAAAATGACAATTCAAAGATTGAGGGGGTGGATCTGGAGAATTCCAGATTCCAGGTTGAGGATTATTGACCCAGGAAACACGTCATTGTGAACACTCAGAAATGGTCTACAGAGGATTTTATCTTGGCCTTTACTGCCAGTATTGACACAAAATAAGAATGATTGTGTCTTTTTTTTTCCTGAGATCTTTAAATACAGATAAATAATGAAAAACTACTACTAATTTGCTTGTGTTATCCTTTCTTGAAGAAAACCTTAGAGGAAAACACATCGCTTTAGAACAGACATTTGTTGCAAAGAAGTATTTGCTCTAAAAATAAACTTGTTTGCTTTCCTTGAAGCTGTTTACTTCTTTCTCTTTTTTTAATCAGACCTAAGATGTTTTTTTCCAATCAAACACTGAACCAAATGAGAGACTTACATTATTTTGATCACAGTGAGTACTCAGAGTCGGTGAGGGAACTGGCTTGCCATAGCAGAAAGATTTTGCATAGTAGTTTCAGCGACTTCTGCCCTTGCCTGTATGAATATGAACACATAGTTTTATTTGAAGCTGGTTACTGAAAATGTTTACATATTCAGATTTAGATAAAATTAATACTATTTTAAAAAATAGAGAGTAATAACAACATTGGAAGTTAAGATGTAGTCCACGCTGACCTTAAATTCAGTCTTCCTGCCTCAGAATCCTGAATGATAGTGTTTTGGTATCTTAACAACGCCTCTCTTTCTTTTCTTTTTTTCCCACAGCATTTTTATTAATATATGTATGATACATAACATTTGCAATGAACCTGAGTATTTTGTGCACATATATATCACATCACCTTTATCATCCATTCTGATTTTTGGCCCTCCCACACTCTCCCCATCCCCCCTAACTCCCACTATCACACCCATTTGGTTTTACAGAATGCCTGTATTCTGGGTTTCCCAAATCAGAGTAAGCATGTGATATTTAAAATATTTAATCTTCTACGTCTGATTCATTTCACTCAAATCACTACTCTAGCTCAGCTTCCCACCCCCAGAATGGGCTGCAGTGGCCATATATTGATGCCTCTTCCCTGAGTCCAGCAGAGCCCTTTATTGGGATATTTGCCAAAAGTTCTTTTTCCTATATCTTACTATATCTTTGTTGAGATTCTTTAACATGGCCTCACCCACCAGTCCACATAAGAAAAGAACTATAACAATGTAATTTATAAGGCTAGAAAATGCGAGAAAGAAAAAGGGAGAAGTTAAATTTCAAATGCATTAGCTGAGTATTGAAAGGTAAATGTTTGTACATTCAAAAGGCATTCAGGTTGTCATTACATCAATCGGGTTTCTTAAAATAAACTTACATCGAAGTCCAAATAAGTGAATTGCTATAATAAACAAACTTAAGTCTATATTGAATTACTACAATAAATTAACTTAAATTTATCTAGCAAAATGTTAGTAATTAGTGAAATGCAAATAAATAATTTATGAAAGTTAAAATTTTTTGAAATAACCAAGTGTGCCATCTTTATTTTCTAATATATTCAACTGAAGGAGATTTGTATAGCATGTTTGTGTTAACTAGGTATCTTAAACAGAAACAGGCAAAATTAGCATCACTGGCTGTATTAATTGAGGAAAATGTTGTGACCAGTGACTCATAGGCACTACCAGATATGGTGCTGCATTTAAGCACAGTGACTTAGTATTTACTTTCTTTGTTAATGGAGGCTTTATAAGAAGTGACTATTTGAATAATAAGGGTTGACTACAACTATCATTTTCCATTAGCACCTAGAAGTAATGTGTATTATATCTCCACATGTTTCATTGTCCAATGAAAGGTCAACTATCTATTACTGATCTTATTGGATAATAAGGAATAAGTTTTCTTTCTGGCAAGAGTACCAGATATTGGCAGTTATATCTAGCAAAAATGCTTTGGGATAGTTGTACTCTATGGTTGTATTCCTAGCGTGGCTTCATTTTTTTTTTTTTTTTTTTTTTTTAGACAAGGTAGCTCTCCATAGCCCAGGCTTCTTATGAACTTACTAGGTAGCCCAAGCTAGCCTACAACTTATGGCAATCCTCTTGCCTCAGCCACTGGAGTGCTGGGATTATTGATATTTTTGACTGAGAGATCGAACCCAGGAGTTCACACTTTTTAGGCAAGTTCTCTAATCATGGAGTTATCCCCCTAGACCCCAACATTGCTTGAAAGTATCTGTTTTCCCACATACTCACCTATTTTTAATAGTGAAGGGTTAAAAGGTAATCAAATGTAGTTGTTCTTTTTCTATAACGTGTAACTTCTTATAAATATGTTACCGGCCCAGAAGGAGAAATGTTATTTCTCATTTGAGAGTTTCATCTGAGAAATTGTTTTCTTCATTGTCATTCTTTGTGATTTATTAGACTGCTTCTGTGTCTGCCGAAAGGACAATTTTTGTTTAGCAGAATAATTTTACTTATTTTTATATTAGTTTACCAAATTAAGAATCCAATTAAAATATTGACATATTTAGAGTTTGAGACTTATTTTTATGTGAAATGGTAAACAAAAGGTTTATTTGCAGCTTTTTAAGATTGGGAAAGAAATAGACTCTAGCTCCTGTGTCTCTTTAATATATTGATTATATTAATATTCATTTAAGAAACTATTATGTGGAGGAGCAAGTAGTTTCAAGTGGCTATTTTTTATGTGAAGATTTCAAACCAACTCTGTTTTTTTGATTAGTTCCTGGCTGAGATATTCCAACTTTTCTTTTTATACTTTTTGAATTTATTATTTTTTTAATTCTAGTTTTTTAATATTTTTCTGTATATAATTGAGGCCAGTAAGCAGGATGTCCAGATTTTATATCATTTTGGTGAGTTAAATTCTGTACTAATTAAATTTTATCCTCTTAAAGTCTGTTCACTTGAATAATTTTAATGAGTACGTGCATAACATAAATGATTCTATTATTCTACTGTAATTTTTTTCACTAAAATATATTTTAAATGTATGAATAGACATTTTATAAATCTGTCTTACTTTTATTAGAATATTAATTATATTTACATGTAATGGAATTTACTGAAATATTTGAAATTAATTTAACCATCATGCTAGATACTTTCTTGACCACCCTGTCCACAGTCTGCTGCGTAGCCTGATGGAGCAGTCTCTCAGTTTCAGTCTAGTCCTGTATGTCAGTGGAGTTATAGCGGAGTCACACGGAGGCCCTGGGATGCCTCCTTCGTGGTTGATTAGAGGAGGAAGCATTCTTTTCTTGCCTTCGTGAGGTGGTTGATCTTAGTTAGTTATCAACTCTTTCCCGGGAAAACCTTTCTGTGACTAATCACCATTTTAATATTTGTGTGATGTGGCTGGCTTCATGGAATCTAAGAATTATTTTTCTTGGACTTTTGCACAGATGAACTGACATCTCACAGCAAGAAGCATGAGTACTTGGCACTGCCTCTGTGGTTCACAGTTTTTGGGCCTTAGCCAAAATGAAAGCGCAGAGAGCATCTTCAGTTCCCATTACATAGCTCCTTAAGAATGTGCTGACATCACTTTTTATGTATATATTTGATCGTACTTTTAGAGTTAAGGACTTGCACAGACCTCTGTAGTTTTCTTTAATATAAATTGTGTAAATTGCAGTCATTTTTTTCCTGTTGAGATTATAAAATACATTTTATAAATGTGTCAGGACCGAGTAAGTCTGATTTTAATAAAATTTAAAACTATTAGTTCAAGGCCATGGTGAAGATTATGCTAGCAGAATGAGATTAAGATTTGTTGAAGTTCAGCTAAATATTTATAACTGCAGTTTGAAAGAGCAAAAGTATTTCTTCTTAAATTGTACAATCAAAAATATTTCTTTTCTTACAAATCAGCTACTCCCTGCCAAAGGCCACATAATGGACTGATGATAATTTCAAACTTGTAAATTCTGTCCTTTTATACTGGCAAAAGGATACATTTTCATACAATTCTCATGCTACTAGGGTGTAGATTGTGTTTTCAAGACCTTTTGCTTCCTTCTCTCTTCCTTTTTGTTTCTTTTTGAAATAAAATAAAATAAAACTGTAATATCTGGGGAATGTTTCTTGTTAGGATGCATTTGACTGGTGTGTTAAAGGTTGTGGATAAATTATTAATGATGATGATATTTACATTTATGGCTGAAGATGAATTCAATAGCTAGTAAAGATGAAAGGGAAGACTTCCTTCTGTGATAGAGTTAAAAAATTTCGTGGTTATATTTGAGGACAATATTTCTTGACAATAATAAAAAGAAATTAAATTTATTTGCTTTTACTTGTTTAATTATGTCTTCCTGGCATCTACAAAACCTTTGTGCATCCACTGGCATTCAGTAAACACTAGTTCAACTGAAACTGGGCCACAGAAGAGCAGTTCTGATTGTATTACTGGAATGTCTGCCGGAGTGTCGTTGTTTATCACTGTTGGCTGATTTTCTGCTGTCTTCTGACCTCCACAGAAGATGAGCTTTGCCAACAGATTTCCTAATAATTGTATGCTGAAGTAGTTTTGGTCTGCCTGCCAAACTTTCATTGATCCTATACAATTTCTCCATTTATAGAGATCTTTGTCACTTTTAATGGCTTCTTATACCCATGAGGAATGGGGCACAAGACTCTTTCCAAACTGAAAAAGATTATCTAGGCATATAGTAAATTGTGAACAGGATATTGGGAATTATGGATTTTTTGCCCTTTTAGCATACATCAATTTGACTGCACTTTCCACATTCATGCACAGTCACTCAAAAATGTGTGGCAGGAAGAAGATGGAAGCAGACTTTGTGAAACAGACCTTGCAGTAACATTGATTATTTTTATCTTCCCTACATGGATGAGTGGAGAAAGGCTGAAGGATGTTAAAGAGTTTTTTTTTTTTTTTTTGGGGGGGGGGTGGTAATGTCACCAGCAAAAGATTTTTAGTCTTTTCACAAGTTCCCTAGCTTCATTTGTGTACAACACGGGGTCATATAACCTCAGGAATTGTCTTAGAAAATATCAGTACATATTCCTTAACAATGTACATTTTTGAGGGGTATCTTAGAGAATAATTAGGATTCAGAATGAACCTTTTTATTTCTTAACTGTATGATCACTAATAATCCTATTTTGTTTTTTAATTAATAAAGACTTTGCTAGTATAAAATTGGTAGGTGATGTGTTCAAGAGTGCATGTAGTCAACAAGGCATTATGATGCCCAGTGTTTTATCATTTTTTTATTATACTAGTCACTTTTGGAGTTGAATTTCTTTCTTCCGCTAACTTTATACTAACTCTGAGCAATAAAATATGACTCTTGTAACACAAGAGAAAACTTAAACACCTTTGCCCAAACTAGTTTTGTGTTTGAATTTCAGCTCCTACATTTAACTCTATGTAGCCCCTCAAGACCTTTTATGGATCTTAGACTCAGGTTAACAACCTATAAAATTAGATAATAATATCATAGTTGAGAAAAAGTATGTATTACATCCACTCTGTAATAGATTCCTGGAAAATAGTATATAATCTAAGCAATACTTATTTATTTTGTCCATATTTTTATGTTATATCTCAGACTATAATACTAGTAACATTAAAGAAAAAGATATGCAGGGCAGAAACTAGCCATTGAACCAACTCATCTTCAGAAAAGGTTTTACAAAAAGAGAGGGCTTCTAATGAGCTACAGCAGAAAGTCGTTGTAAATTCTGATAAGACAGGAATAAATATGGAGCATGGTGAAGAAGCAGATTGACACGAATGGATAAAGGAGAAGTTCAAAAGAGACAATTCATACAGTAAGACAAGAAGGACAGATCATACATTAAGTTACAATGTGGGTAACCCATCCACTCACGTAGTAAAGTAGCCGTAAGTGTTGGGGTCCTATAGTAGCTCTTGCACTCCCTTTAGGAAGATGGATACCAGGGATAAGGTGAAGGCAGAGATCAAGTTTTCTCCCATCATAGTTTAACATGTAGTGGAAAAAAAAACAGGAAATAAAAGTACAGACACAACACAAGATTTCAGTGCTCATTCCTGCTACAACATCTGTTCACACCGGATTCCTAATGAGATCATTACTGTATACAGAAAGAATCTGCCTAGGAGCTGGAAAGGGCTGAGCCTGCAATTGTCACCTGAATCAAGTTTAGTGTGAGGAGAGAATGGGATTGAGACTGCTCTCTTCTTCTTCCTCTTCTTCTTGTTCTTCCTGTTCTTGTTCTTCTTGTTCCTCCTCCTCCTCCTCCTCCTTCTCCTCCCCCCCTCTCTCTTTCTCTCTCTCTCTTTCTTTTGAGACAGGGTTTTCTCTGTAGCTTAAGCTGGATCTAAACTCATTATGGAGCCCAGGCTAGCCTTGGACTCGGGAAATGAACCCAGGGCTTTTCATTTCAACAAGCACTTTATCCACTGTGCCATTCCTCTAGCCCCTTCTCTTCTTCTGTTTGCTCTGTGGATTGTGTGTGTGTGTGTGTGTGTGTGCGTGTGTGTGTGTGTGTGTGTATGTATGTAATTTCATGCTCAGGAAAAGACTTGCAGAAAGTGGTGTTGTAGTGTTATTTCCACAACTAAATAATCTACATCCACTTTACCACAGTCCTTGGTTCTAGTGTTACTAAGTTTGGACTCTGGAGAGCATGCATGCGTGTGCATGTGCACAAGTGCACACATGTGCTTGTCAACTGTCTACCTCCCAGCAATATTGACACAAAAGGAAAGGGTGGACAGGCTTTTAACATTACAGTGAGCCAGTGAGAAAGTACTGGATGCCTTTGGTGAGGCAGTTCCTTTATGTGATAAGGCGATCTGTGTTTCCTTTCTGTTACTTGTGAGAGTTGGATATTCTCTTTCAGCAGAGACTAGTGCATACAGGCAGAGGCCTATCTTTCTTAATTATGTTTCAAGCAATGGTGACCTGATCTTGAGACATACATAAAAACACAATCAAATAAAACAAAGTAAAACAAAACATCACCATGGAACAAAGATGGCCAGGGCCTGGGACAAGGTTTACAGCTCAAAGTGGCAGAGAAAAACGTATAATTGGAAGTTTTCCAAAGTAAATACGCTAAGGAAAAGAAGATCAAGGCCACCATTAGACAGGAATAAGCCTTTCTAAAATTTAGCAAAGCTGAGACCATCTTAATCAATAGGTGCAGTAGATCTTTTGAATTTCATGTTTATTACAAATAAATTGGTAAACCAGCACAGGAATGTGAATACAGTGTATATTCTAATTTTCATAGTGAGCTATAAATGCTTCAAGTTATTTCTTTTAACTCACTTTCAAAAACTATGCTTTGGATTATTATTTTCTTATATAAAGGAGAAAGCTAAAAAGCTTTTGACCCAAAAGGAGCAAATTAACATATCACTTAGTTAATGGCAGTTAAAGATACAGCTTTTTAGTATTAAATACCTCCCCTCTCGAGCTTAGGCACGTAAAGCTCCATGCAGCATAAATATTATTCAATACAACGCAAGTCATACAGAAACAATGTAATTACAACACCTTGTCAGAAATACGGCACCATAACTAAAAGTTATGCAGGCATTAAAAGGATGCGCTCCTGAATAAGCAATAGATGGGTGATCACGATAAGAAAATAATAACATAAGGATAACAGATAATTTATGAGGAAAAATAAGTGCTGCATTTTAAAATCTCATGGCAAAGATAAAGAAAGCAAATGGAGCTATGTGAGTTTCAATTTTTATTTTAAGTTCTCATGCACTAAGTTTTTGTACTTAGTACATTTTTATCTTTTCCTGAATATTTGAGAAAGGAAGAAAACTCATAAGGGGAAAGGAAATAAGTTAGAAATTTTATGAAGAAAATAGTCTTCATACCAATATAAAACAGAAGAACAAAATTTAATATTGAATATTGTCAAATTTATTTTCTTATATAAAAGTGATTACAAAATATCCAGACATGTTAGGGAAGTAATACAGCATGTCTAGTGCCTGGCCACTGAGTACAAGGCCTTGAGTTTGATTCCCCAGCACCTCATAAGCTGGGCGGGGTGCTACACACCTGTAGTTCTAGCACCCAGGAGGCTGAGTCAGGAGGATTGCCATGAGTTCAAGGCCAGCCTGGTCTACATAGTGAGTTTAGTACTAGCCTGGACTTCATAGTGAGAGCCATTAAGTTCAATGCTTTTTTTTAACATGCAAAGGATCTCTTATCCACACTTCTTAAAGCATTAGAAAACTATCTTTTTTATAGTCATAAGGAAAGCCCCCGAGGTTAGTGCGAAGAGCAATAAGAAATTTTATTGCTAAATGAGAACATATCAAATTCCATCTTGTTACTGTTCAGATCTAAAATGCTACCTCAATTTTTTTCATTTTGTTTCAAGACAAGATCTCATACAGTAGTCCAGGTGTGTCCTGAGCTCACTATATAGCCCAGAATAACCTCAGAGTCATGACAACCTCATTTCTCAGCTTCTGTCCTGCTGTGCACACTTGTGCGCCACGAAACCCAGCTAATCTTTGTGTGGTGCTGGGGAATTGAACCCAGGGTCTTTTGCATGCAAGGAAGACATTCTAACCACTAATCTGTGTCTCCTCCCTCCGGAATCTCACACATTTAGAAGTAGGACCTAGGTGTAATAGATAGCTCTCCGGTAGTGTAATCTGCTGAGATACGTTCTTTTCTAGTTCTTTCCTTCTGTTTCTGCTTCCTAGCTCTCATAAGGTGAGTAGCTGTCCTCTGCCAGGCCATTCTGCTTTACAACAAACAACCATGGACAGAAATCTTTGAAACCATAGGCCAGATAAACCCTCCCTCCTTTAATTTATGAGTATTGAATATTTTGTCTAAGGAATGGGAAAGAATTAATACACAGGTCTATTTATATTTTCTTAAATTGCTGACTCCTATATAAATGGACAAAATATATAATACTAAAATAGGAAAGCGATGAACAAAAGATAATTGAGAAGAAATGCTCTCTGTCCTTTCCCAAAAATTAGGACAAAGATTCCAAAAACAAAGGCTCTCTGTGAGGGAGGACCAAGATTAGACCCTAATGAGTTTAGAGATGGATCCAGAGGAACCACATTACAAGCTGTGCTAAATTATCCTTTATTTATCTTCCATAAGTTTCTGCCTCGAGATACTTAATGCCCTTTACATTTGACTTGCCTTTTCTCTAAAAATGTGCTGTACTTTGTTGAAGATGCTATATAGTATAAATTTATATTTGAGGACTACCAATGTTCAGGATATCTTCATGAATTTGTGAAATATATGCATTAATAAAATTCTATTTTTCTCCTGTTAAAATGTCTTTTCTTATAGGAAGTCCTTCTAACTATCAATCTAGTGGAATTGAAGAAAAAGTCTATGGTTGTTACTTAGATTAGAGAAATAAGAATCATTTTTGAAAAGGTTTTTTCAAAAAAGAAAATTTTTCTTAGAAATAAGACTATCACTCTCTCTGGATACTTGGATACTTGTCCATTTATTAGGGTGAACAACATAGAATGTTTTTTTAAAAAAATTGATTGATTGATTGATTGATTCAGGGCCTTGTTTTCCTTAGTCCAGGCTGGTCCTGAAATTCATCATGGATCCCAGGCTGGCCTCAAACTAACAGCAGTCTTCCTGCTTCAGTCTCCCCAGGGTTGGGATTACAGGCATATGCCACCACACCCAGCATATGTGGTACTGGGGAATTGAGCTCAGGGTCTTGTGTTTGATAGGCAAATGCTCTAACCACTGTGTTATTCCTCCAGCCGAGGTGGACTCTTTTGTAAGAGTTCACTGACCAAGTAAAAAGGGCTTCCCTTTGTACTGGTACTTCTATGTATGTATGTATGTATGTATGTATGTATGTATGTACATACGTACGTACATTTGTATGTATATATGTATTTGAGACAGGATCTTCTTCTGCAGTCTAGGCTGGTCCTGAACTCAGTATGTAACCCATGCTGGCCTTGAACACATGGCAGCCTCCTGAGTGCTGGGATTACAGGTGTGTGCCACCACACCAGTTTATGTTTTGCTAGGGAGTAGAACCCAGGCTGTTGAGCTTGCTAGGCAAGTGTTCTAATTGCTGAGTTATTCCTCTAGCCCCTAAGTATTTATTCTGAAATTAAAAGAGATTAAAAAATGAAAAAAGCACATGTGTAGTTTATGAAAATTATAAAGAATCTTCATATTTTATAAAATGAGTTTAACTCAAATATGATATGTGTAACCTGGAAAAAATAATACATTTTATCATGCTGATTCATGTTTTAAATTTATCAAGTAACTATTTTGTTTCAGGAAAAACAACAACAAAAATCAACAGTAAAATAGAAATGTGATTAGTCCTACAAAACTTCTTATGCTTAACATTTTCCTTTAAGTTATGTTTAAAATCCAAAAAATTTGCTACCCAACAAAATTTCTTTGTTACTCATCCATATACATACACATACTCACATCCATAAGTTTGCCTAGTATTTATAATAAGTTACTGGTTTATAATATACAACTATATGCAGGCTAGTTCTTCCTATTGTTTCTGTGGGCACCCTGAGTTTATTCTCTCTTCAGGCATTTGTTTTGCTAAATTAAAGCCCTCGCTAGGTCAGGGAGACTTACCATGTATTAGCCATGGTTAAGGGGTAGACTCATTATCTAATTTTGCCTTACCTGCTCTTAAACAAAAGTAAAATCAGAAAAAAAACCTTAAGTTATAAAAATTGATGACATAAAGGAAATTATTATTACTTGAGAATTATCTACTTATAATTATCTATAGCATCCATTAAGAATGGATATAAAAATTTCATTGTGACTAATTAAAAGTATTTAATTTAGATTAACATTTAGAAAATAAATTGAACTAATATTTAATACATATAGTATTATATGTTATTAAAATATTATATGTATTAAATATATTTATTATGTTTCCCGGTTCTTATGGTGGATTTTTGTGTAATTTTGCTGACAATTGTAACATATTATTGATTCCATTGTTACACATTTGACTTTTGAAATGTGGTCTTACAGATTGAAAGGAAAAATAATTAAGAAGTTTGTGAAGTGTTCTAACGTCCACTTTTGATACTTGGATATTCAAATCATTCTCTTTGGAAGCAATTTCATCATTTTTATTTTCTTTTTCAGTCATCTAGATTAACTTGGTTGTATGTTAACTTGTGGAGAATTTTGATCTAACTCAACTAATTCTAAAATCCAGCTTCCAACTTTATGCAATCTGTGCCAAAATTGGCATTTTGGCTTTAAAATTCCTCTATTTTTTATTTCATTATTTTATTTAGTTTGGAAAACTCAGTTCTTCATATGAATATACTTGCCAAAGGACCCATGAAATCAGATAAGTACTTCTCAGATGAAGTTAAGTCACAAAGGGCGATTTGAGACAACAGTAAGCACTTACAAATATTGAGTTGATTGATGTGTATTTTTCACTTCTGCAAATGCAGACTTATTTAATGAAAACCTCATATAATTAGAAATCTCAGAACAACAAAAAAAGCACCAGAACAATAAACCTACTTTCTGTAGTAATGATAATTAAATAACTGCATTAAAAATAAATTCAACCAGCAACTGTCAGAAAAGATGTATTTGACCTGCTTTTATTGCTTTCATCTGTAATTATGCATTTAATTAGTTTATAAAGAATGATAGTTCCCATTACTATTACTATGTTTTAATTTCTGATTATTTTACAAATCAAAATATTCATTTCACCATGCAAAAGAACTAGTGATTATTTTTCTGAGACTTTTCAGAGAATTAGGCATAATTATAACGTGCCAGTATCCTTTGTTCAGAAATATATCATCAGTTTAAAGAATGTTTTATATTACAACATTGGTTTTTGGTTTTGATCATGAAATAATGATTTCAAAAATATGTCAGAGATGAGCAACCTGTAAGAACTAGACAGCAGCAAAGGGGAAATGCTTTAGCTTAACACAAAAAGAACCACAATATGAAAAACCCAGATCACAATTATCTCATGGAACTTAAAGGGAAAAATAAATGGAACAGGAGAGGGAGGGGGTGAGTAGAGGGAGGGTCGAAAAGAGAGGGAAAGGTCTTGTTACCTTGACAAGATATGTATGTGCAAAAATGCTCAAGATCAATATAAACCTTAAATTTTGCACTTATACATATCAATAAAATGGGAAAATAAATTGATAAAAGAAACAAACAATTTAATTTTAACTATCATGTAAAAGTTGCTAGAGTAACCATCAGTATTGATTCCATCTTGCCTGAAACTGCTCCATTCTGTTGTAATTTTTTGAAAAAAAAATTGTGAATTCCTCTTTTAATTTCAAAATATATTGTTCTAAAAATAAAAGTTCATTTTCATATTTAGGATAAAACTTGATGAGAAATCATGGATTCTGGATAACTTATACTCAAAATAAAATTGGATCAAAGATCATGAATTAGTTAGAAAGGCTTTTCCAGGTCAATGCACAGAATGAATGCACTGAAAGAGACACTTGCCTCTGGCCTTTGCTATTACCATGCTGAACTCTTCAGTTGCCCAGTATTGCTTGAAGTGTACAATTTTATTTAACTGAATGTGTTATTCAAATCTTATTTCTATTAATGATAGCAATAGCTAACAGAAGATGCAATTAAACGTTGATTTTGACAGTGTAGCTTCAGTCACTGCAATAATTTAAATATGAAGTGTTCCCCGAACACTCATTATTGAAGGCCTGATTCTCAATGCAGCAATGTTCAGCGGAAAGGCCTAGAGAACTGATTGGATCCTGACCTCATCAGGAAAATAATGATTTGATGAGAAGATAGGTGGTAGGCTATTTGGAGGCGAGGTCCAGTCGGAGGCAGGAGGTCACTGGCTGCATGACTTTGAATGTTACGTCTCCTCTCTGGTCCCTTCCCGTCTCTCTAGCTCTTTCTGTTTTTGTTCTTTGTTGCTATAAGGTGAGCAGTTCTCTCCTATAAGCCCTTCTGCCATGGACCTAAACACAGTGGAGACTGGAACCAACTGACCATGGATAGAAACTTCTGAAATTATGAGCCAAAATTAATTTTTCTTTCTTTGAGTTGTTATTCTTAGGTGTTTTTTCACTATGATAAAAAGCTAACACTCCTGCCATTGGATTTCTTTATTACTTGCTATTTAAGCCTAAGTGAGACCTCTGTTAATTGCCTTAAGTTTACCTTCTTCTTTAACTACCTACACTGTATTAAAAATGTTAAAGACTAGGGCCTTGGGATTCACACAGTAGTAGCATATTTGCATAGCATGTGGGAGTTCCAAGGTTCAATCCCAGTAGTACCAAAAAAAAAAAAAAATGCTGTAAGAATAGAAACAAGATTTCTTATTGGAAGAAAAGTAGCCTGTGTCAACTTTATTTGTGGTGGCAACAGAATTCTGATCTTGAAGGGTTTCATTTTGGACTAGATCATTTTAAGTCACATACCTCTACTTGTGTGGACTTGAGTGGGAATGATTCCCGCACTGCAGTAGAACTATTAAAAGAGAATTGCTGCCCACCTTTTCCTTGTCTGGTCACCTCACTGCGGCCTGTCGGCTTTACTCACGTCATCTTCTTCTTGTCCTCATCAACCAGGTGTGTACAGAGCAGGCTTGCCGGGCGGCAGTCTCACTGCTTCTTAATGTTTCATCAGCTCTTTTAGATGTCTGTCCTTTTAAGAATGATTAGAATCAGATGAGGTGAAATAAAACCTTTTCATTGACATTTTCTGAGTACTTTTCAATCATCCCTCCAAATGATTGATGTTGGCACATCAAAATGAGGCTATCAGTCATTTATTTTCCAAAAATAGCCTAAAGTTCTGTAGTGGCTTGCCCCAAGTACACAAGAAATATCATAAAATGGCTTGTTTCACCTTTTACTAGCCTTTTTTTTGAATTAGGAGTGCCTTCTTTTTTTCTTATTGTTATGCAGAAGTAGTTAAAATTGTAGTGGCAGTCTGAAGATGGCCTCTAAATCTAACTTCAATATAATTTAAGTAGAACCATAGAGGAAATCCTTAGATATAGCTTAAGATATAATTTTTGTGGGGAGTTAATATGTAAACATCTTAGCCTTGGTCTCTAGAAAAGCTTTCTTTGTAACTTATTTTCTTCCTCCTCTTGACTGTCTTGATTACTTTGAAATTCCACTTTTAATAGCTACATTTTGAATGTAAGGGAGTATTTCCCTGGGTGCCAGGTTTTTTGATTTGCTCTTTTCGTTCTACAAAGTAAATTTTGCCTTTATATAGTTAAAAATACAGTTAAGTAGTTTTTATTATAGCAGAAATTTGAGATATAAATGTAACTTGAGGTACAAATAAGATAAATTTAAAACATAGATATTTCCATGTATGCTCATTAACTTTTTTGTTATTAGTAGAATATAGTAATTGTAAGTCAGCACTGTTTTTGGACTCAAGAGTGTCTTGGAGGCCCTTCACCAGAGTGTATTCAGGCCATTTATTTAAGTTTAAATATCTGACACAGACTGGGAAAGCCATTACTCCCTGTAAATCTAAGTTGTATTCCATGTGCTGACAAACTGTAGTAAGGAATGAACCAGAGTTTTCTAGCAGCAAGAGCCTTACCCTTGGCGCCACACTAAGCAAGTGCTGTCATGCAAACCTAAGAATTCCCCTTGTCTGTGTATTTGGATCTCCATTTTTTCAATAGGGCATTTGAGTAAGAGTTTAAGAAAAAGTAGAACAAATCTTAAAATAGAATAAATAGAATATAGTTTCCCATATTCTATTTTATATCAGTGTTTCAAATGATCTACCTTAGCTACAGTATCATGGAGAGCACTGATGTTGTCAAATTGAGCTGCTACATGAAGTGGGTCTTTGCCCTGTGATACTGTATTTGACTGTGATGCTCCAAAGGAAGCACACACATCCCTGCATTCTAGGTGTAATTCCTCTGTGTCTTGATACATCACCCTCATAATTATCCTTTCTCTCAAGCAGCTTCAACTTCTCGCTTTCTCTCCTTTTAAAATTTGAAAATAATTTCCTCATTAAAAGAATACAGTAAAATATTTAATCACTCATTAACTCAGTAGTTTATTTAGTAATGAAGAGGTTTCTTTTTTTAATGCCAGCTTTGAAATAAGCATATCTTTTAGAAACAAGGGAGATCCCCCTCCCATCTCTGAGTTTCCTTGGGTGTTTTCTGTGTACTCTTAAGTCATTCTATCCTGGTCTTCTCAGAGCTCCTCTTGTAGTTAGATATTCAATGTCCAAGAAGCACTGGAAAAAAGTTGCCCGTGCTGCAGACACCCTTCGTGATAGCACTACTTCCTTTCCAGATGCCCTCTCTCTCCCTTTAACAACCCAACCCTCTCACTCTATATTCTCCTATCCTGATTTAGCTTTTCTTCACAGATCTCATTGCTAAAAGGAGTTATATTTCTTAAAATATTTTTCTTGTGTAACTTTTATTGGACAGGGTTTCATCTTGATCACTACATGTACCCAGTACCTATGGTAGTACCTGGCATACTAGAGAGATTTGATAAATATTTGTTGAGAAAAGAAATGTGTTATCAGTGCCATTTTTACTAATATTCTCACTGGTCTGAATGCCCGATAATTTAGCATATAATTTGGAAAAAGTGAATTCTTTTCAACCTTCTCTTTTGCACTTGCAATGCAACCATCTAACATGTCTTTCTGGTTCCCGTGTCCCCATAGTTCCACATGCAGGCTAAGAGCCAACCATGCAGGTATGCCTTTCTAGGAAAAGCAGTCTCAGGTTTTTGATGTGATAATAAGAACAAAAAACCAATGTAGAAGATGGTAGTAGAATTATTTAAATTTGAGTGTTATACTTTTATCTGTACCAAATAATTAGTCTTTATTTGTACTGTATACATCATGGTTAGTCTCTTGGAAGGTTTCTGATTTCCAAAGCTGTGGAGGCTTCTTTGAGAATCTTCACAGTCCACAGTTCAGTCTTGGGGTCTTTGGAAGCATCAACAAGACTTGGAGCAATGCTCCGTTACTTACTTTCCATCGGCACCAGTTACGTCACTGCTGGCTACTGCTTCTGTCTCAGGATGAATTCTTCTCCATCTGCTATGCCTCTCTCCTGCAAGTGATGTCTTTACTTCCAAGGATTGCCACACCATTGCCCTCATTCAGACATAGACAAAGAGGATGGAAGGCTTTTTATTTTCACTAGAATGCAGAAAAACTGGGCATATTGAGAAGAAAAGTTGGTATAAATAAGCCATATGGTTACTGTATTCGGCTACATTCATATATGTGTATATATTCAGTCAATTATATTCCAATCTGAGAATACTTCCTAGGTTGTTCTTTGTCCAGCTTTAGTAACCTTAAAAAGCACCTTTGTGTGGTGATACATGACAAAAGCATGTTTATCCAACAAGAATATTTTTCCATATCCATCCAAAACTGTTCCCAGAAGCTATAGAGGCAAATCCATTTTTGGCTCTTCCAATAAAAAGGCTTTGAATAGTTTTCCTTTTCCTTTTTGTTATTAAATAATAAGTAAGTAGAATATCCACTCTCCTTATTTTAAAATCTTACTCTAGACTGTGGTGATGTGGTCAAGTTTTATGCTGGCAATGCAATCATCAGATTTCAGATCACCCAGAGAGTTATAAACCCTTAAGTACAATTACATGTGAGGTATGCTCCGTGCCAAACATCTCATTATTTAGAAGAAGTTAAATTTAGCAGACCTTTCCTATGGTCAGTGTGTCTGTGCTACTGATTTTTAAGTAACTTCTTAAACAAGGTTACATATACACAGCTATTTGAAAGCAAGCAATAATTTCCACATGTAGGGAGAAAAAAATGTATATAAAAAGCACTTCTACAAAGGGAGTATGATTCATATTTTTGAAAAATCTTCTCTCATCCCAGATAAATTCTTTTATTGTCAGTTGTGCTTTTCTTATACAAAGCAGAAATCAAGTGTTACCTCTTACAGAGAAGAGTGCTTAAAGTTTTAAATGTGTAGGGTTTTTTTTTTAACTTATGGCATCTGTCTTTCCTACTGGAAAGATTAAACTAATGTTCCTTTGCTATACTTAATTATGTCTTAAAACAGGATTTAAAATTAATTATAATGTAACTGTAGCTATATTTTTTTATTCTTGATTCAAAAATTATGCCTGAGAACCAGGTCTCCCAGAGAACTCTAGGAATATTACAAATATATAGTTTTATTTTATTTAAGAAAATTAAGCCAATTTAAACTTATTTAAAACCATACTAGAATACAAGTTTTAAAAAATGTGGAGACTTTTGTTCAATTTTTAGCAAAGTTCTATCACACAATGTAGATTTTTAGATTAGCTTTTAAGTCTTGATAATTTGGAACTAGGTACTTACAAAGTGATGCTAATGATATTTTATCTAGAAATAGCTATCAGGAGATAAGTAAGAAAATTCCCAGAATTAATTTTCAGTAGGCTTTCCATGCAAGAAGACACTTTGCTAACTTTTCACATTCCATCGATTTCAAGTTGAGATGTAAAACAAGGAATGCTTCAAAACTATAATTTTGATATTCAAGTTTCACTTTCATCTTCAACCTTATAGATTCTTTTCCAGCATTGGATGAGTATTTACAAAATCATTAATGAACCTCTAGCAAATTCAAAAAGATCAAATGTCAAGCATTAATAAAAAAAAAAAGACTTTGCTGGGAGGAGAGATACTGTCAGAATTAACCTGTTTTGGAACACATGCTGATAAGGTTGAGTTGGTTGTTTGCTCAGAAATCTTTTGTATAAAATTTTGTATTTTTTTCTGCCAGATTAGTGCATTAGTCATTTATAATTATTTTCTAATTAGGCCTCTGGAGAAAATTTAGCACTCAGTGTTCATATTTGCATTTAATTAATTTTGCTGGAGTATTTCTAACATTAATGCAGAGAGATTAAATTGGCTATTGTGGTATCATTCTTTTTTAAAAAGTCTTTGTTATGTTAACAGATTCAAAATAAATACTGTAAAAAGGCCGCCCACTACTTACTATTGTCACTCTTGGTCATGAGGCACAACAGTAAGATAAATGACAAACAATTTATGTGGAGAAATTTATGAAACACAAAGTTAAAGAAGGATAGCTTTAGAAATCTAAATATGACATCCTTCAAAGGCAGCCGGTGGCTTGAGGTTTCATTGCAAAGGCCAGAAACTTGGGCCAGGAAAGCTGAGATTCTGTGACTTAGATTCATATTCATTGAAAGAAAGCCTATTAGCATTAAAGTTTCCTGGAAACTGTAAAAAAAATGTGGTTGTCAAAGATTTTCAAAAGAATGCTATCTAACTGTCCCTCAATTTTTTTATTTTCTTAGTTTGACGCAAACAGAAACATTTAAACGAGACTTTTAGGAAATATAATACCATCCTCAAGCCACAGAATGCAAGTATCCTGAAATCTTGGGAACTAGTGAACAGAAATACTTATGAAATGAAAATCGTTGTTGCACAAATTTTTACAAATAATGAAAGAAGAGTAACTTTCCAATTAATTCTATGGTCACCAGGCAACTTAATTTAGCCATAATGGCATGTTTTAGGGTTTTTCTTACTTTCTTTTGTTACTAACATTATCCAACGATTAGACAATTTATTTGGGGGGGTGAATTGAGTAAGAACGTGAAGGAACATGTAAGAAAATCCAAGTTATTCATCTGAAGTAATTGTTGGTATTTTGGTATGTTTTCTTAAAGCTTTTTCAAGGAAATCATATAAGAAAGTAAAGATTTCCACATTAGAGCACCTCATTCTATTGTCTGCCAGGCTATTGGACAATAGCACAAACAAATCCGTCCTCCTTGTCTCCAGATCACGACCCCTCTTTTGTAAACAGTTTAAATTTAAGCCTACTTCTGTCCAGTACTACTTACTCCCTTGTTTTTTGGTGCATAATGTTGGCAAGCTCTCATCCTTTCCAGCCTCAGCCCCTTAGCCCTGCGACCTTACAGGGATCCTGCTGTGTGCCCTGCCTCAGCCTCACTCTTCTGTACTTACCTTCATCTTGTCAGTGACAGTCACAACAATGGCCAAGACCTATGTCTTTTTAGTTCTCCTCTTCTGTTTCTTCAGTTCCTATGCTATTTTGATACCTTCAGCCCCTCCCAATCAATGAATTTAACCCCTTTCTTCCCCTCTCCATCACATCACCATTTTCTTTTTAATCACTCTTCTGCATGCAGCCTCCACCTCTTGCCTGATTAACGCTTTATGACGTTCAGCATAATCGCAATCCCTGTTAAATCAAGATCTATGACTACCCACCGCGTATTATTAAAAGAAAACTAAATAATTGGTCTGACAGAGCTCCTTCTCAATTCATGGTTACCCCGTGTGGGGCTTTCATGGGACCCCACTGGCTGTAACATTCCATTCTTTTTGGAATGCAGTCTGTTTAACTTCACACATGTTTATTGTTATTTCAGATGGAGTAGTAGATGCAAGTAATCCCAACTTCTGGGAGGCTGATGGAGGAGAATCACAAATTCAAGTCCAACCTGGACAACTTAGCAATTTTGAAAGAAAGATCTGTTTCAATAAATAGATAATAGGTAGATAGATATAATGAACCAAGTTAAATCCTCAGTGCCACCAATAATAATAATAATAATAATAATAATAATAATAATAAAATTCCTAAATCTGAGTTCCTGATTTTCCTTTTCTTAAAATATTTTTGTTAAAAATAAAACTTTCTATTAATATTATAAATTACTTTTCTGCTCCTTGGAGAGGTAAACTCTTATACTCTTGCCAGTTTCAAATCTCAAACCCGTCTCAAGCATCTGGGAGCTATTCTATTGAATTGTACTCAACAGAGATAGCGTTTCTTCATCCAAGTCTCAGCTAGAAGATAGGAACCTAACCTGGACCGCAGGTGGCTACGTTCTTCTCCCATATATTCTACTCCTCTATTTTATTCTAACCTATTTCACAGAGAAAATGAAGTAATCACAAGTGGCTTTTAATATAAAAAGCAAAGATAAAAATAAAAAGCTGAAGCCTAGCAAGCATAGGCCTTGAGTTCTATTCCCCAGCACCCCCAGCACCAAACAAACTGGTCATGATGGTACATGCCTGTAATCCCAGCATTCGGAAGACTGAAACAGGAGGATTGCTAGGATTTCTACATAATATTTCCTTCTTGGTCTAAATTACTCTTTGACCTACTCCCCCATGCCCCACTTTGATTGCTTTTTCTTGCCTACTCCAGTCTTTTGCTATTCTTCAGTCATTTCAAGCAGAGTCTCAACTGAAGGTCTCTGTATTTTTCTTTTTGTCTCTCCACTTGGCCACTCATATAAATGTACATCTCCTGGGCTGCATAGTAAGTTCAGGATCAGCCAGAACTACATGATAAGACCCCATTTCAAAAACATAAAGATAAAAAGTTGGAAATGCTAATTACCTTTATTTGATCACTGGCTGCTACATGCAAGAGCTGAAATGTCACACTGTATCCCATAAATATCTACTCAATTACATGTGAATTAACAATAATTTAAGAGGCAAACACCAGTACACTATTATCAGGCCACCATCACCACCTGTCCACATTCATCCTCATCAGTTTGTGTTTACTTGGTTTCTTCTGTTGTACCAAGGATCTCTTGCCACTCTGTCTGCAACAGCTCAGACATTGCTCTAGCCATTCCCCCGCCCCCCACCTGGTACGAGCACCTCTCCCATCTCTACAACACATCTCCATCAGCAAATACATTCTATGTGTGTCATTTTAAAAACTCAGCAAATGAAAAAATCATTGTCTTTATGCTTTCTTTTAATTGTAGTCACAAACCTAGCACACCTCTCTTTGTAACATAAAGAATAACCTGAAAAATAAACCAAAAGAAATGTAAAAGCAGGGTTACACATGGGATGGTTCATGCCCGCAGTCCCAAGGAGGCTAAGGAAGAAGACTCACTTGACCCTCAGAGCTGGAGGCTCGCCTGGGCAGTGCAATGAGACTTTCCCTTTCAAAAACAAAGTACTTCAAATCTACCTGTTTTTTACCAAAGTATAGTACTCCATTGTGTACGTACTCTACATTTTTATCCATTGATCTGTTAATGAATATTTCAGCATCTTTCATATTTTAACTATTGTTAGCTATGCTACTGTAAAGATGGGTATACATGCATTTCTGTTATACATTGCTTTTAACTCTTTTGGAAAGATATCCAGGAGGGGTATCTCTGGATCAAATGGAATACCATTATGCTTAGTAAAGTAAGCTAAACACAAAAGATTGAATATCATATGGTTTCTCTAATATGAGAAACCCAGAATACAGGCATTTTATAGAACCAAATCAGTGTGATGCTGGGCATCATGGAGATGAGAAGTGTAGGGAAGGGTCAAAAACTGAATGAGACAGGAATTGTAATGTTAACCTGATATGTATGTGGACACGATATCCAAGATTCCTTATGCCTCACACGTGAGCACACACACACACACACACACATATTAATAAAAAAGGAAAAAGTTTCATTTTTTTGGTATCTAACCTCTCATTCTCTCATGAATCCTTCTCTTTGCATTTAAACTACCTCAAGCCGTTAAAAACAATGACTCATTCTTGTATTTTATTCTGTCTGTGTGGGTGTTAACATTTGTTAATTATTCCTACCTTCTTGAAATAGTGTCTCATGTGGACATCATACAGTCCTGTTTCTCTTTAGTCATTATTTTTAATAGACTTAATTAATTCTTCCCTATCCTTTTACCTCTTAATGTTGAAGTGTTGTAGCACATAGTTCATTGTTCTTTTCTTTTCTTTTTTTAAAATATGAATTCCCTACCTCGGAAATCTTAGCCGGTCTGAAGGCTTAGTGTCTGTATACAAGATACTAAACTGAGTATGTGTAATTGCACCAATTCCCCTTTCCAGCTCCACCTTCATACTCTCGCATACCTAACTGATTTTCCAAGTGTCTTCTGAGGGATATCTAATGTACACTCATAACTTGACATTTAAGAAATCAAGTTTATAATGTCCCTACTTCTACCACTATCCATAAAACCCCATACCTCAATAGTAAACATTTCTTCTCCTATTTTTCTTTTGCTGAAATCTCTTACTCTATTAATTCTGTCATTTCTTGTGTCAGCAAAATCTTTTACTGTTCCTTCAAAATGTATCTCAAAAGCAACCTGGTGCCCTGTTAATAAAGTCCTGCTCTAACCTCCGAGTGCCTTCTCTCCTCTGCTTTATTGCAGTAGCATCCAGTCAGATTGCTTCCTCCTTTGCTATTTGTGACCCGTGTCCAACAGAACCACTAGGGTGACATTGTTCAAAGCTAGGTTACATAATATCATTTAAGATCGTGTCAATTAATTCTACACAGTGGCTTCCCATATCAAAAGACCACAGATCTTTCCTATAAACCACATTGAAGGCTCCACACAATCTTTCTACCTCATTCTAGATTACTACTTGACACTTCTCCTATTCCCCTTGTTGGGCCCTTTTTCTGCCCACTCTAGTATTCTTACTGTTCCTCAGTCATTTCAAACAGAGTCTCAACTCAAGGTTTTGTGTTTGCCTTTCTCTCTGTCCACTTGTGAATAACACCTCATGTAAATCTAAGCTATCATGGTAAATATAGCGATCCTGACAACATTTTTAGAAATTATTATTAAAGTATAATTTTCATTATGGCATTTCGCTGAGAAAATTAGGTAATTCTAGCAATGGTGATAAAAACATATTTACTTGAAGTTGAGATTGTTTCAAGAGAGAACAGGATTTCCCTGTGTGAGGACTTCGAGCCCAGGAGCAATGGTGAAGTAATTCTCTACATGGCAGCTTGTGACAGCAGTGAGTTATGGACATGATGACAACTTCAGTGGGCAAATATCAGGATTCTGCCTAGGATGACAAATATCTTTTCTAGACTATACAAACTTGAAAGTTTTTATATTTTGCAGGGAAATGTTTAGGGAACAGGATCTGAAACATATGAATAGTGCTTTTTGCCACTAAAGAATGTTAACTCTGGAATTATTATTAAGTTGAAAGAAAACTGAGATGTGAAGGAGTTTGCTTCCAAAACCAAAAAGCCATTAAGAACTTAGCTTTAAGATTTATAGTTGATTATTATTTTCCATATCTTTCTTCCTCTTCCAAAGTTTTATAATATACATCCAAATGTCAAAATTATTACTTATGCTAAAAATTCTTAAATTTTCTATTCAGAAAGAAAATATAGCCAATAGTTAAAATTTTAAAATTACAGCATATGTATTATCTCTATATTAATTCAAATTTTCTTATTTAGCACCAAAAATTATATGTTGGGTGACTGAAGGGTGACTGTTATGTAAAGATTTAAATCACTCAGTTGATCTGGTAAACTTGAGGATTTTAAAATTTACCATTATGTTACTTTATGGTTTTCTATTATTCTCACAAAAATTTCAGAAACTGAAAATAGCCCAATATGTATTTCTATAACTATTGTTATAAAAATGCTATGTAGTTTTACTGACAGACCAATGATACACAAACTGTGGTATTTATACACAATGGAATACTATACATCTATAAAGCCCAACAGTGAGGAGGCTTTTACAGGCAAATGAAAGAAACTTGAGAACATCATGTGTAGTGAAGTGAGTCAGAAGCAGAAGATGAAACATCAAATGGTCTCTCTGATATGACAGACCGAGATCACAACTCTTATGGAACTTAGAATGAAAAACAAAGTGAAACAGGGGGGTAGGGGGGGGATGATAGGAGGGGTGGGTAGGAGAGAGACAAAAGGAGAGTAGGAAAGTCCTTATCACCTTGACAAGATATGTAGGTGCACAAAATATTGAACTTATTGTAAACCTTAAATTTTGCACTTACACATGTCAATAAAGTGGGATAAAATAAAAATTCTGGGTAGGTAGTTGCTGTCCTCCAATGGTGTAAACAATAAAATCAGTTTTTCTTTTAATTCAATTCATTGAGGGCCTATATTCATTACCTCTAATTTAAGATTTGTTTTTTCTGAAACAGGTTTTGTTTATGATGACTTTATGTGTTCATTTAAGGCATAAACTTTTTTTAAGTCTAGTAAAGGTTACCTTTGTGTTAGCGTACACTTGTTAGTAAATTGAAAATTCAATGATGTAAGTAAAAAATCAGCATAAATTTGGCTAACTAGCTCATAGTAATTAATTGTGGATATCCTTCACAGTTTCATCATCTAAATTGAACGACGGGCTTAAGAAGAAGTATAAGAATTTTTCTCTGCTAATATTTGTCTCTTTTTATTTAGAAAGTTGTAGAAACCTTGAAAGTTGTTCAGACAGCATTTAAGTGATTGGCCTGGTCATGAAATAAATGTTATGTCATCACCAAAATCCAATTGAAAATTCCTTTTTATCACATTAAGTTTTATTAAGATTACTTACGAAATAGAAATTGATCAATAATAATCAGCCAGTAAAATTGTAAATGCAGTTTTTCTGCTTGCCTTAGAAGAGCTACAGAAATATCAGGGTCCACACTCATTGCGTTTATCTGGGGTGGCCAGGAGCCAGTTAAAAAGTGTTCTCAGATGAAGAACCAGAATGAAGGTGAGAACCCTGGCAGGAATGCAGCTCCTCCATCAGCCTCACGGCTTTCAGATGGCAGCACAAGCCCCACCTGGGCTCTCCATGGATTTCTCAAATAAGAAAATTCAGACTTTCTAGACAGACGAGATAATCTGCAGTTCACACGTCGTGCAGTCCAATCTACACGCACAGTGTTTTGTCTTCTTTCCTTTTAGAACATGACTTGGCTTTGATTGTCAGCTCTTCCAATAATGCTGGTAAGCCCCTCTTCTAATGTCAGTTGTAAGTACCGTGTGTCTGATTGAAACATGACACTGGCAATTGCATTCTTTCCTTACATTTTGATAGGGATGAGTTAATAGCAACCACTTCTTAAGAATTAACTGATTAAAGCTAATACTTGTTGGTAATTTACACATTGTGGTCGCATCTCAGTCTGATCTGCACGGACCTTACCTTCTAAGAATGTAGCACACCAAATGTGAGAAGTTGTTCACGTACCCTTTGGGAGTCTACTGAGAGTGGAGTTTTGATGATTTTAGATTGGTTTATTCTCAAGTTTGCCTCATTCACCTCTTCTCTTTGTGGATTTTGCTTTGTACTTTTCCACTGTAGGAATCACAGCTGTGAGTATGACTCTATTCTAAAGGCTGTAGTTTTCTGGTGAAGCATTGAGAGGATCTTAGGGACACTTGATTAGACAGTTAATGAATCTGTTACTACTTTACATGAGCTAGGCTCTATGTGATTATGGAGAAGAATCTAGCCCAGTATCCCGTGGAGAGGAGTTTATTGCAGAGTTGCCCAGTATCTTGAAAGGCCAAGAAATGGAAAAGTTTACTCTCTTTCAAGCGATTAATTATTCTATAGCAAAACATTGGCAAGTTTAGCTATGCAGTCAATGTTTAGAGAAACAAAAACAGTGGTATGTTTTGGTGATGATATCTTTGTCAGATGCCCAAGAGAAAGGCTCTCATTGGTCACTATTTCTCACTATCACAGGCAATGCTTGCTTAATGGGCAGAATTAGGCCAATTCACCTTAAGGAGGAGAAGCCTTCTTTTTCATTTCAAGCCCAGACTTTTTTGTCCTTAAATATGACACCAACTTCTGAACTAATTATTTGTAGCCAATGTATCAAAACTAGTACTTTTTATTGTCTCGATTATGACAGACTTAAAAAGAATGAGTCTTTGAGTTCTTTCATTAATGATGGCTTTATGTGGGGCAGACACACTTTAATAAACTCATAACCAGTCCAGACAGGATAAAGTGTAGTAATAGTGCATAATAATTCTTTACACTGAAACCTATGCAGTGGAAATCGGATCAATTGAAAACAAATTAAAGAAGATTATCTATTGACATCTAAATAAAACTTTCTTCATTCTTCAAAGAGCAATGAAGCAAAGAAATATAGTGTAGTCCAAGCTTTGTAAGAAAAAGGATATAACATCTGCACAACCTTCTGGGAATAAAATGATTGCTTATTTATTATTATTATTATTATTTTTAAGACAGTGTCTCAGTAGTCTTGACTCATCCTAAACTCACTGTGTAGCCCAGTCTGGTCTTGAACTCATAGCAAGCTTCTTACCCAGATTATATAGTTTTGGAAAATTGAACCCAAGGTCATACACTTGCTCAGCAAGTGCTCTAACCACTATTCTATTCTACCAGCTTTCATTACTTATATTTTTGTTTTAAAATTTTGGCTATTTTAAGTTATATTCTAGAAACTCTTGAATATTTTCCTTGTTAACCCATAGTGTTGACTAGTTTTTTCTACTTCTCTAAGTGATAATCTTCACTTATATCATATTCTGGCATTAGACACAATCAGTGTTTAAATTAAATTAACAAGGACAAGGTGGGAAAACAACTAGATTCCCAAATTATGAAGGAAATAAGTACAGAAAAGGGAAACTTTTGACTAAAGTAATAATTGTTGCTTTGAAAAGTCTTTTTATTTTTAAATAAGAAATATCAGAGTCTTCCTGATAAGATTTCTAAGGGGAAGAAATTTTTTTTTAGATATACTTATCATAGAAGATTTTAGTTAATTATACTGATGCAACTTCTGGGAAAAGGCCATATAATCAGAAATTACTAGAAATATGTAAATATTAGGGGTTATCTTGATTAAGCTGTGCTGACACTTTATTAAAAATAATAATTTTGGATGTCCTCTGCATGGAAATTTGTTAGTACTTTTCAGCTCTGATTACAGAATTGTGAGAGAGGGGGAGATTTGGTCATATCAAAGGCTGATGGATGCCCTAGAGGACACTGAGCTGTGAATGACATCATCATCTGAAACAAACAGGAAACTGAACTAATGAACAAGCATACAATTATAAGGATCCAATGGTTACGTTGAAAATAATATAATGATGCACATATGGAAATTATAATTTATCATGGCCTTAACAGAGGCAAATGGTGTCATTGTCTTTTCTGAATCCCAGGCTCAGGATCCATGAACATAAAAGTGGCTGCCATTTAACTTACCAAGTTTGGAAATGTGTTGTTCAGCAGTAAACAGCTGGGGCCTGGAGGAATAGCTCATCAGTTAAAGCACTTGCCAGCAAGTTTAAGTACCTGAGTTTGATTCCGCAGCAGCACATATGCTGTGCGTGGTAGCGCACACCATGGGTCCAAGGCCAGCCTAGGCCACATAGGGAGTTCAGAACCATCCTGGACTACAGAGTGAGACCCTGCTTCAATAAGTAAATAAATAAATAAAAATAAATAAATAGATGGTTAAATGGCTGGACTCTACTACCCTTGTTTTCTGGAATCTTATAACTCTCTTACCTTATTAGCTCCATCGTATGATAAAATCTTTCATTGATGTGGTAAAGTCAACAAAGTATCATTCATTGCTTACTCTTACATCAACAAAAAAGGTGTACACATGCCTTTAATCTCCCAGGGTATAATTTAAAGCCTTATACACCATGTGCCAAAAGAGCTATTGTGCTGTTGTAGAAAGACAGTCAATCCCAAATCTACTGATAATGTCTTTGGACTCAAGGTCATGTTCATTTAGAACACTGGAACATTGATTGCTGAACAACATGATGGAACTGTTTGGCTATAAGTCATCACCTCTGAAGAGAAGCGTTCTAACTTCAACAAAACTTCAGGTTGAGCAGCCCTTTACAGATAAATAGATCACAGTCATAATGACAGACAAAAAGGCTGCTTGATATTTTATAAAAGTCTCTTCAGGGAGCCTTGTTTCCAGGCAGAGTTCACTAACAAATTTCACTCCAGCCAGCTCACCAACTATTATGGTAGCATGGACACCAATTTCTACTTACTTATTTGTTTATGGATTTGTTTCCTCCATTCCTTCTACAAACAGAATTCAGTTATTCTTTCACCCAGCTGGCGTCCATTGAAACTGTCTCCATGGCAAGCTCTATATATTTGGCCCTGTGGACATTCCATTTTGAAGAGGATCTACAGGGTCAGATCATAACAATAGTCTGCAGGTGTTTATGTGTACTTCATCCCTCTTTTATCTCTTTACATGCACTACATGCCATTAATTCTAATTTTAGACTGGCATCTGTTTCCTATAGAAACAAAATCACACCAATGCCCTTTCCAATCTTGTACACATAATAATTCTTACTCCTCATAGGTATAAAAGTTAAGAAGTGAGGTGCACATTCTTTTAAAAAGTCGTTTTGGTAGATATAATGATGTAATATATTCTTTATCCTTCATCATTGCTGAAGGAAGACATGATATTGCCCCCCCCCCGCCCCCCGATCCTGGGAATGAACCTAGGTTCTTCACACTGAGCTACATCCCCAACCCTTTGTTATTTTTATTATTACTATTTTCTTTGAGGCCAAGCGTCAGCGTCACTAAATTGCTTAGGCTATACTAGAACTTTTCTCCTACCTCAGCCTCTAAGAATAATAGAATGACAGGCATGTGCCACCATGCTTAGTTTTAGAGATGATAGATGATACTTTCATATGGAAGATGACAGTTGAATGGAACCTTTTATTATGACTAAAAGTTTCTATAAAGTTTATGACCAGATGTGTCATTAAGACCAAGTTTTAGGAAAAGTCGAATCTAAATCCTGAGCCTATCAAGTTCAAATTCAGTTTGTCATAGTGACATTTGATTCCCAGTGCTAGAGAGGGGTTTTTTAAAGCAATGATTAGATCATTAAGTGGGTTTGATGCTATTATCAAGAAACTAGGTTAGTTAACATTAGAAAAGGTTGCTATAATGTGAGGCCACTTCCAAGTGCTACCAGTTGCCTTTCTGTCTTTTCCATGAGGTTATAGTGCAATGCAAGGTTGTTACCAGATGCAGCTGCCTGATCTTAGACTCCTAGGGTCCAAGCTACAAGCTAGAAACTTCTTTCCCTTATTAATTTCACTGACCGAATATTCTGTGCAGCAACAAAAAACTCAGACAACCCCTCTTAATGATATTGTACTGAATAGTCTTTCCAGGTTTTCCAGCCAAAGCATTAAAATTACACATGTCTCCTGGAACCATTAACACTTTGGATTCAGGGTGCCATTATTTTTACCTGTTCTTCAGGACTGGAAACAGGAATAGAAGCAATTCTTCTCTGTGTATTGCAATTAAAGTCTATCTACTTGATTTACTACTTCAATTGTTTATTTCTGTTCTGGTGATTCTGCCAGGTTATTAATTTCTTCAAGGCGAAGCAAAGTGCCTGGTCTTTTTCTGTATTGCCATCAGTTACTACAATGACTGGAACATGTACATTTCTGACATGTGTAAGTGAAATGAAAAGTGCTTCCTTATTTCATTTCTCAGTACATAAATTCTCATTGCTAAATTTAACTATCCTTAGGTACTGATCTAGCTTTTGGGTATATTTAAAGGAGATTTGTGTTTAAAAAAAACGGAAAAAGGCTGGGTGGTAGTTCAGTGGTTAAAGTGCTTGCCTATTATGTGCAAGGCCCTGAATTCCATTCACCCAATACTACATAAGCCAGATGTGCCTGTAATCTGCCTGTAATCACCAAGGAGGCTGAAGCTGGAGGTTTGCCTAAGTTCCAGGCTAGCCTGGGACACACAGTGAGTTCAGAACCAGCCTGGATTGCACAGTAAGATACTGCCTTAAATAAAAATTAAATAAATAGATATTTTCATACCAAATCACATGATAGTATTATAAATGATATTTAAGGCATTGTGCTGTTGATTCTTTTGTTGCTGTAAGTGTAATAATACATACTGAGGAAAAATAAGTTTGAACAATATGACTTTTAGATTCTTGAAAATTATTAGCCAGAATTCCTTAAGAATTGAAAATTATCATAAGTAGTTTTCCCATTACGATGTGAAGGATATTTTGCCTATTAACTGTAGAGATGTTAATATAAATACACTCTTCCTTTTTTGTGGAACTGGGGATTGAATTCAAGACCTTCACACTGAGATACATTCCTGGTCTTTTCTTTTCTTCTTCTTCTTTTTTTTTTTAATCTTGTATTTTGGAATAGGATCTTACCAAATTGCTAAGTTGCCCACACTGAATTTAAACTTGTGGTCTTCCTTCTTCAGCCATTTGGATCTAAAATTATTTTCTTTACCCGCAGTGAATTATAAGTGATACCTGTGACCAGTGACCTCTAAATCTACATAGTTCCTCATTGGAATTTGGGGCTCAGTGTAATTAGAAAGAAGAGTTTTTTTTTCAAATCAATAGTATCCTGTCAATAAATATTAGGTAATATACAGAGAACCCACAAAGCACGCAACTGTAATAAGATCCAGGTAGAATACCTAAGTGCTTATTCTTGTAAAATGTCTAGTGGTCTTCACAGTTGAGACACATATAAGTACTTTCTTTTGGGAATAAAAAGTCTCATATACTCACCTATAAGAAATGGGCACGGTACTTCCTTTCCATGACACATGTTGAGTCAGGATTCATACAGAAGAATGAGATACACGGGGTTATGAGAGAATCCTGGAACTCTAAGAGCTCTAGTTCCCGCAAATAAGGTGGATAATGAGCTGGTGGGGGTGGCAAATTCTGCAAAGGGGAATGTCTTGAGAAAATGAACTTAACAATCAGCAATCTAGCAGGTTCATAGCTATTTTTGAAGTAAATTTCTTTACAATAGTTTAGTTTATGGGTCAACATCACCTAGCTTCTGTAGAGGTGAACAGAAATTAGTGGGCGTGTGCTCTCACAGGAAGCACTGCTCAATCTGTGAGGCAGAAAGCTTCATTTCACTTTACTGGATTATTGTGAATGTCTCCACATTTATAGATTTTATAAGTGGGACTCCACGTCCAATCACGGGTTTTTTTGTTTAAAATATATATTTTTTTGTCATTTTAAATAGTTCTCAATTGAAGTCTCAGGATGTCCACTACTACTGAGAGTAGAAGCTTTGTTTTTATTTAATGTAATCTCCATATATTCACATTAGTTCTCAGATTTGCCATTTCCTATTCTTACCGTGTTTTTCTTCCCAAATATTTTCTGGCGTTACCTTATTTCTCTCTTAAATATATGTTTCAATTGTTGTTCTGGTTATTGGTTAAATCTATGCAGTATGAATTCTTTTTGTTTGTTTTTATTTTTCTCCCACTTTATTGATATGTATATATTAAATACACAATATTTACATTGGACTTGACTATTTGGTACACATATATATGTTGTCAAAATTGCAAATCTTTCCTCTCTATCTTTTTGACCTTCTCACACCCTCCCCCATACCCACTACTTCCCACTTTCTCCCCCATTTAATTCTATTAAATAACTATTCTGGGTTTTTCATATTAGAGAAACCATTTGTTATTTAATCTTTGGCATCTGACTCACTTCATTGAGCATGATGGTCTCAAGTTGCTTCCATTTAACTGCAAAAGCCTCAAACCTATCTGTCTTTGTAGACAAGTAGTATTCCATTATGTGCAAATACTACAATTTATGTATCCATCGGTCTGTTGATAGTTATTTTGGTCTCTTTTACAATTTATTATTAGTTGTGCTATGTACATGGGTATACATGTATTTCTGTTATATGATTATATGATGCTTTTAACTATTTTGGAAAAATTCCTAGCAGACATATTGCTGGATTGAAAGGGATATTTATGCTTAGCCTTTGAGGAACTTACATACTGCTTTCCATAGTACTTGTAACAATTTACAATCTCACCAGCAGTACAAGAGGGTTCCTTTTTCCGCACAGCCTTACCAGCACTGATTTTTGTTTGAGTTCTTTATATATGCCATTCTCTTTTGTGTTAGAAGATATTTTAGCGAAGTTTTGGTTTGCATTTCTGTAACGACTAAGGATGTTGAACAACTTTTAATATTTTTCTCTAGCATATTTAGGTACATGAAAATTACTTACCTTTTCATTAAAAGATATAAAATATGACAGAGTTCTAAATTTTTACTAGAAGCAGTTACGACTGTCATAGTCTTAGGGAAGTCAGTTATTCCTTATCAACTAAATTAGGGTTCCAAAATATCAGCCTCCTATTACTGTGCTTAGGTACAGTAGTGGATATTGATACAATTTTTTTGAACTATAGTATATTCTACAACCATTGGATATTATTGCCATAATTATCATGCTTCAATCAAGGTTTTAAATATTTATATGTGATTTACATGTATAAACTTCAAATATTTGTGATATACCAAGAGAACAACATTCCTCTATGGGCTTTCTAGAAATAGGCACAGCCATGCAAGGAGTGACTTACAGAAGGCTGAGAAGGCTAGTACCAAAAGTGTTTAAAAAAGAGGTATATAGTTATATATAGATAGATACAGATATACCAACAGTCAGGGAATAAGTATAAAAATAAAAAAAAGTTGATATACAAATAAGAAACTAGCAGTGAGGTTCAAGGCAAGACTGTACTACCAGGTTAAAAGGCTGAGAATTTTATGAAGGTTTGAGCACATAAAAAGTATATTATGACATAGCCTGACAGTAATGGTGCTGACTTAATATGGTCTACTACCCTGGTCCTCACAGAAGGATTTTAAGGCTTAAGAAGAGGATGCTTGAGGCCTCGACTCTGAGGAAGTAGTTATGGACCCTTGGAAGAAATATGTTGCTGTGCCTACGTGGCTGCCAAATACATGCAGGTTCAGAGGATCCCGATGCACACTTACAATGTTTACTCCGATTGTGTATTGTTACTGTACTATGCGCTGATCTGCACTGTCTGTGTCCCTTCTCCCCGTGGGCCCATGTCTTGCTGTCTAGAAAAGCAGGAAGTGGAGCACCTGTGGAAAAATGCTATCAGATCAGATCAGTGTCATCTCTGTTTCCTAAGGATGGTGTAACAAAGTCCAGATGATAAGTAATTTGCGAAGTCAGTAACTACAGGGTCAAGTAAAAATTTAAAGTCCTACACATTCCTTGTATTACTTTAGCCAGTTTTGGGGGGGTGAAAGTTGATTTTTATTTATTTATTTTTTCAAATTGATGAAGTCCTCATAACTTTTCTGATTTTTGAATGATTGGTTTCAAAGGTATTTGGGTATAAAAAGTTTGCTTGATAACCTAAGTGAATTTTTATTCATAAAACTTTAATAAATAAAATAAGATACAATGAATAACCAGAGCCAATGGTCTTACCAAGAAGTATTCCTGAATTTCACAGTTACACAGTTCTGAATCTGATGTCTTTCTGAATGCATTAACTAAAATAGGCCTAATATTCTCTTCTACTAAATTTTAGATAGTTTTCTTGACTCCAAGCCTTTAACTTCCCTTTTCATAGAGTGTTTACCTAAGACAGCTTTCAATTGTGAATTTTTTCTCTGCTCCTTTGAGATGTAAATCTTGTCGCACCTTACTGCCAGTTTTACAACCTTTAACTGCATTTCTCTAGGACCTGAGTCTTTCCTTTTAAGTGAAATCAAGAATGATATAAAGTCTCTGTCCTTTAGTCTGTAGAAGGTAGGACCCAATTAGAAATATAGATGGCTTCATCACACTGAGGAAATTCCCTCCCAGACAGCTCACTAGAGCTCTTAAAATCCTGTGGCCTTTTATTTCAGTGCAGTTGATTTCAAACTATTCATTTCACTAGTCTTGACTCTTACTACAATTATCTTGAGTAGTCTTGCATATCATTTTTAACATTTTCTCATTATGTGCGCGTGTGTGTGTGTGTGTGTGTGTGTGTGCGTGTGTATATATGTGTTTTTTGTAATTTTGATCGCCTTTTGAACCTCTGGATGAAAATAAACTCCAGAGTTAGCCAGTAATATATATATATATATATATATATATATATATATATATATATATATATAATATTTATATAAATTGTTGACTGTCTACATTTTCTTATTTTCATTTTAAGTTTTTATCTTAGCTAGCACTGTTCTATAATTCTTCTTTGATGTAACATAGTCTCTGAAGACTGAGAGATAAAATGTAAAGTTAGTGGAAAATAGCAATTTAGAATGCGTTCCTGACCAGAGAAATTATTCTTTAGTTTTATCAAATTTAAAAAACACTTGTATAAGAATTCATTCAGCTAATATTAATTGACCAACTGGCAGCTTTAAAAAAATACTAGGTTTATAATGAAAACAAATGAGACAAATCCTCTAACATCAGAGGACTCATGTTCTCTTCAGACATTAATGAGTAACACAAATGGAAACAAGTTCCCCATTTCCCATTGCTTAAGGTTGGTTAAAATCTTAAGCTGACAAAAGCAGGCATTAGATCTTTGAACATTTAAAATGTGTTGATAAACATATGCTGTTATAACTGAATGAGACAATATCACACAACAGAAGCACTACTTTGTTGGGAAAAATTTAGTAGTCCTTTATTAGTCAGTAACAGAAATGGGCTCATGCCCCCCAAAATTCTGAGGAACGTTTTGGGTAGGGTTTATAAAGGTATAAACCACAGGAATGGGAGTCATTTTAAGAACAAAAGGGAAGGGTCAGACAATAATTAGCAGTAGATTTAGGGAAGAATAAACTAACAATGCCAAGAATCTAGCTGTGATATGAATTTTAATCGACGCCTTGTGCCTGATTCCTGGATTTCCAGGAGCAGTCTGGAGCAGGGTGTCAGCAGAGAGTGAGTCACTGTGTCACTGAGGCAAGGCTGACAGGGCAAAGAGGACTTTAGGGAAAATCTCCAATGACGGAGCTCTCCTCACTTCAATACAATTAGAGCAGGATTTATTATTTCAGTAAACATTAAAATTTGTTTTCTTGGTATCCTTTTCTTCTTTAATAAATTTGCTTCTTTTTCCTACAGAAGCCCACTAACTTCTCGTAGATGTTTTGTCAGTTATGAATTCAGTTTTGTCTTGATATGATTAACCCTGTGGAAATCTGAAAGAATATTAAGTTGAAAATACTGAGTTAGTTAGGGCTGACTATGTAGCTTAGTGGTATAGTGCTTGCCTAGCATGAGTCATATTCTTGATTTTATGTCCAGTGCCCAACTCTCAAAAAGGTTGATGTAGTTGAGAGAAGGAACAATTTCCCTCCTCAGGGGCAAAATGACTGACACTGGCAATTTGGAAGACAGGAAGTTAATTTTGGTTCTTGGTTTCACTGGGTTAAATCCACTGTTGCTTCTTTCTAAGGAAGAAATAGTACAGTGGAAGGGCATGGTAGAGGAGAAGTACTCAAACTGTGGCTTTGGGGAAGCAGAGGGGAAGAAGTATCTGAGAATACACAGTGTGTACCCTTCTAGTTCATATGCTTATGAACTTATTTCAACAAGACTCATTTTCCAATAGCACATTGAACCATTATATAATTGCATCACTAGTTGATGCTTTCATAATCCAAACACATTTTTTTTAAAAGCCCCACCTCTGAACAGATAAAGTTTAGGACACCATGTCAGATAAAAGTCATAAGAGGAATATTACATTTCAGTTAGGTTTTTGATGATGCACACACAAATACACATACACACAAGATAAGTAGAGGTGAAAAGGTGAAAAATAACTCCTTATGGGGCAAAGAAAATCAAGTTTGATTTTCATAAGCACCACCTAATAGTGGCAGTGATGCATTTTTTATATGAGATGGCAGTCTGAATTTTGTGTGCTTTTACCTGGCCATGAGAGTAAAGAAATAGGAGCAAGGTGGGAGGAGAGATAAAAGTCAATTCATAGGAACCTACTTGATCCTGAACCAGTACCTTCGATCTTATTGGGAAGATGATGTACCCTACCAATAGGAAAAAGGCATGACAAGGAACTCGGGATTTAGAGATTTAAAACCATGGTCCATCATACTTTTGGTTACATTATCTCTGCCTCTGTGGAGAATCCAGCTCCTTTTGCAGAGATACATAAAGTTTTACATTTCTGTTCTCCACTCCTTCCATGTGTACTCTGGTTTGGACAAGTGACCTCTTGTGAGCCACTTCTCACAGTTATAACTTTGTGCAAAAGTGAAACTTCTTACAATATATAGTATTTACTTTATATCCTACTTTACATATAATATATTTCTTAGTGATTTCTTATATGTCAACTGTCTTTATATCCATGTTGTATTTTTCTGGCCTATTATGGAATTTTTGAATTAGATAATACCACTTTTCCCAAGTCAACAGTGCCATTTATTTTCACTTCCATCCTCAAGTTAATATGTCCTCACTACTGGACATATTCCAAACTAAAAAGATGCTTCCTGGGGGTATGTTTGCCACATAATTCCTAAATAAGATTCCACAAAACTCATTTCTGTGCCTTGATGATTTTCTTTAAAACAATAGTAGTAATCTATGTAGGTACCACAGGAGTGGTGTATGAGTATTTTAAACAATGAGAAAAGATAGCCTGAAATGAACTGCTTTGCAGCAATGCACTTAATGTCTAAGAAGAATTTATGTAAAACAACTTTGTTCTTCTGCTAAGTTTTAAATTAAATCTTGTTACCAACAGGAAAGTTATGGCCTATTGATTTTCTTAGCCATTAATTCAACAAAGGCATTATCTTAGTCTCTATAGCATTTAGCTGTTTTAATTTACTTATCAGAGCTAAGGATAATTACCTTACTTAAGTACCCTTTCCACAGGCAAGCCAAGAGAATAATTTTTTAATCTGATGCAACTGTATTGCAAAGAAATGTATCTCATAACACTCTCGATTAAACAAATAACAAGCAAATTTAATTTTTTCTTTTATAAAAGATCATTGAAAATGAAGCCATTGTTTTTCACAATGTGACACCAGTGCCTGTCATTATTTTTATTTGATTTGTGTCTAAGTTTCTAAAATATGCATATTGTTGTAGTAATAGTTAAAAAGTTTAGTTATATCAGGTTCTTCATTGTGTTTAAATATTGAACTTGACTAGTTTGAAATTCAGTTTCTGTCAATAGAAGGAAAACTTAACCCACTCATCCCCCATTTTACTCAAATGTATAAGTGCAAAACATAAAGTTTACATTGATCTTGAGTATTTTGTGCACATACATCTCATGGCAAAGTTACAAATCCTTTTAACCTTTACTGAGATATATACATTTAAGTTCCCTGTTCAGATTTCAACATTCAGTCTTTCTGGACCTTTGCATCAACATTGAGCCTCTTTTTGTGTTTCTAACCATATTACTAAGTAAATTCAGATTTGTTTTTAACTTTAACCTCCCAGGAGATACTCATGGTCTGTCAAGGCTTGTGCTTCCTCTAATGTCAGCCTCGTGATATTATTGTTACTATTGGAAATGAAGGTGAAGTTATCTTTTAAATATAAGCATTATTTATATAATTTGTACAATATATTCATCCACTTTTCTGTTTTATGTGGAAAATACATTGAGTTTGGTAGCAAAGTTAATATTTATTTTCTGGCATGTTATCTAATTAGTTGCCCAAATATTATCTCAAGCCTAATTGATAAAGTTAACTTCATATCTCTCCCCCTCCTACATCCTACTAATTCCTGTGAGAGAAATTCAGGCTAGATGCTTCTGCTGTCTTGTCTCCTTTGCCCTTTCTCTAGTGCAGTATTTGTTTACTGGAGATATCTGTTGCATGTGTGCTTTCTCTATTTTCACATCTCTTGCTTATTTTTAGATTTCATCATTGCGTGGTTAACTCATCCTAACAATCTTCTAATTGTTTTCTTGATCCTAGACTTCTCTTTTCTTATATTGCAAATGTAAATTAAGCCATTGATTTAGTTGGACTATAAGAAAATCATTGTCTCATCTACTTTTGTGTATAACTAGGCTCCTTCTGGGCATCTGAAACACATTATAATCTAGTTCCATCCTGCATCTCTCACTTTCTAAACTTTCGCTGTATTCTAGAATGATTTACTCCTTGATTTCAAATCTTTGATATTATTCTCATATACTGTTTACATTTTGAAATCTGGATTTTGACTGAAAGTGTCTTGATAAGGCATTCTCTTTTTATTTCTTCCAGTATGTTATTTTCTGTACTTCAAGGCTGGAGTTTAATCTCACTTTCTTAAATCCTCCTGGCCTTTTATAGTGTGAATGTTCCTCAAATTTACATGTTAAACTTAATTGCCAAAGGGATAACATGATGAGGTAGGTCCTTTGAAGTCATGAGGATAGAGTTTGCAAAAGGTATGGGGAGAATTATGGGTATGTAATTTTCCCTTCTGCTCCTGCTATGTGCAGACACAGCAACAAGTCATCGTCTGAAAAGTGGGCGGCCGTTACCACACATCAAATGTGGAGCCTCTCCATTCTGGGCTTTCTGCTCTCCAGAGCGCTGAAAAAAAATCTGTCTTAAATGTCTATCTCCACATTAGAAATCTTGCTATGACAGTGCAAATGCAGCCAAGACATGATCAAAAGGAAACTTTTCTCCAAGACCTTACTTTTTGAGATTTATTTATTTATTTATTTTCTGTGTTTCTGAAGATTGGACTCAGGACATTCACATTGAGTGTCGTCTAAGCTCCCTTTTATTTTTATTTTGTCTTTTTACGTTGTATTTTGGGATAAGTAATTGCTTAGCTGAGCTGAACTTGCTGTCTGTCCTGCTTTCTCAGCATTTCAAAGTGCTAAGATTATAGGCACATGCTACCACACCAGGGAAAGATGTATTGTTTTCATTTTTTTCTATCTACTATCTCTGTTTTATTAAACTCAGATTATATTTTAAGTACCATTTTTTTGTTCACAGTGTAAACCATATGAAATAATATTTTTTTGGAAAGCTAGAGAGTGTATTTTATGTGTTAGCAGAAAAATATTTTCTTGTTCACTTTCTTTTTCCCCATTTTATTGATATTGATACATGCAAAATTTAAGGTTTACAATGAAGTTGAGCATTTTGTGCACATATGTATTTTGTCAAGGTGACAAGGAGTTTCCCACTCTCCTTTTGTCTTGCCCCCTACTCACCCCTCTCTAACTTCCCTCCCTACCCCCCTGGTTCACTTTGTTTTTCTTTTTAAGATCCATGAGATAGTTGTGATCTGGGTCTCTCATAACAGAGAGACCATTCGATGTTTCACTTTCTGCTTCTGACTTACTTCACTAAGCATGATGTTCTCAAGTTTCTTCCATTTGCCTATAAAAGCCTCCACATTGTTGGTCTTTATAGGTACATAGTATTCCATTGTGTGACCTTTTATGACTGGTTAAACTTAAGGTTGCTAAGTAAAAATTCACTTTGGCATCAGATGGTGAGAGCTTTCCAGTAAACTTGCCTTTCATTTTGGATCTGTGGTGAATAGACTCCTCTCTTTCTTAGGCTAACATTTAATTTTTATCTTAAGCTTTATATGCTTAAGATACAAGTTAAAAATATGGGATCTAGCAAAACATATTTTCCAGCACAAATTGATTTATTTGAATCAAATAAATATATCCACAATATTAGTGAAATGTCTTTCTAAAAGTGAATGACAATTTTGTAGTGAGTGACATGTAAACATTTTTTTTTTAGGTTACTACTAAATGTCTCAGAACTAACAGTGGCATTAAATAACATACATTCAAACACTGTCCTGTCACCCAACAATAATTAAAATCTTGTTTAAAACATTTAGTCTATGAAAGAGGGTTAATAGAAATTGTGTATAGTGAATTGTGAGGGTCACCATTTTTAAATCCTCTGCTAAAAGTTGCTTAGAAACATAAATTAGTAAAAGCATTATGGAGACCAGAATGGCAGTTCTTCAAAAGGTAAAAACCATTCAGCAGCAAGATGGATGAAACTGGAAAACTTTATGTCAAGTGAGAAAAGCCAGACACAGAAATGCAAGCACTGAATGTTCTTTCTCTTGTGTAAGTTTAAACTTGGCCTGAATGCAGAATAGTGATGAAGGAGGGAGATAGAAAGGGGATAAACTGGATCAATGCAGGCACATTGTGTGTTTGAACACAAATATCACACTGAGCTCTCATGAAATATAAAATAAATATGTCAGTTTTAAAAAGTGATTTAGAGAGATGTTAATCTCCAATAATTCAAAGCACCTAATCTTCTCTAAGTAAGTGAACCAAAATAGAACCATTGACAGTTGTGGAAAAGAGTGCACTCAGTGAAGCGTTCCAACACTAACATGACTTGTGTTGCGTAAGTGCTTGATTTGGAGTTTGAAGGGGCACAGTGAGAAATGTCAAATTCAGTGTGAAAAGAAGAATCACTTTCCAAGGCAGAATGTTTTTAAAGTTATACATACTGCAAAAAAATGAGATTTTTTGATAGGCATTTATTTTCACTTGAAGACAACTGTTTTTCTCATTTCTTTTCTTTTTCCTATAATGTAATGGATATCTAACTTTTTACAAGTGTGTTATTCAATGACATTTAGTAAATCCATCGTATTGTGTGACTCTTACTGCTATTTCCTTTCAGAGCATTTCTGTTTATGTTGAGCAATAGATCCATTTACCAATGTTTTTCTGTTTATTTTTCCACTCATCTGTGTACTGCTTTACTTTTTATCTGTTCTGATTCATTTATTCCGGATGTCAAATATATTTAAACTCATACAATATGTGGATTTTCATGTCTAGCTTACTTTATCTAAGGTTTTAAGTTTCATTCACATGGTTTTAAGTTTCACTCTAATACTTTATGACTGAACATATTTTGTTATTTGTCTATCCTATATTTTTCATTCATGTATGACTTGATAAACATTTCAATTTTTTCTTGGTTGGCATGTTGTAAAGAGAGGCAATATGCATATTTGTGGACAAGTCTTTTTTTGGACCTCTGTTTCTAATTTTATTCTGAGGGTGTATCTAGGAGTGAAAAGATCGAACAAATTGTTTTGAAAATGATTCTTACCATGCTCCTATGATCTTAAAAGACAATCATAGTAGATTGCCCTACCATAAGTAGAAATGTATGTTTTCTGAATGTAATGTATTTGCACATCCCAAATAATGAATTAAATTTCATTTGTGATACCTGAAACTTTTTAATTATACAAGAAGTCCTATAGGTAATTACTGCAGTTAATTAACTGTGAATGTAATAGGCAACTGTGAAAAGTCATTAGTCACTTTGCTGTCTTCTGAAAGCAGAAGAATAAAATAAATACAAATTTGTGTTGTCGCTATAATTATTCAAGGTTATTGCAAAGAATGTTTGTCTGTATTGGACATTTAAGATAATCTGGTATCAACATTGGCAAATTAAGAATGCCTTTTTTGATATTTTATCAAAATAATACTTTTGGTTTACTCAATGATATTTGTTAAAAACTTTGAACAGCCCTGATAACGACGGATAAAAATTAAGCAATCTACTATTATATTAACAAAACTTATTAGGGTTAATTTCAGAGAATGCAAAAATACTCAAGAAGATAATCACACACATAATAGAACAAATCATCAAAACGATCATAGCTTCAGGACCAAATGGACTTTATCCTGGGAATCCAGGGGATAGTTCAATATATGCAAATAAATGTAATAAACCACATAAGAAGATGCAAAGACAAAAATCAAGTAATCAACTCAGTAGAAGTAGAAAAAGCATTTGATGGAATCTGATACCTGTTTATAATAAAGACTTTGAAGAAAATAGAAACAGAAGGACCTTGTGTTAATTTGATCCAAGCCATCTACTGCAAATGCTCTGTCAGCATTCTAGATGGGAAAAGACAGCAAACATTTTTTTTTTTTCTAAAATTAGGAGCAAGACAAGGATGTCTGCTGTCATTCCTTCTGTTCAACATAGTATTGAAATATTGGCCCAAACAATATGCAAGGGAAAGAAATAAAAGGAATATACATTGGAAGAGAAGACTTTAAGATACCTCTATTTCCAGATGATATTGTACTCTATAATGAAGACTTCAAAAATTCTATCAGAAGTCTCTTGAACTAATAAGCAAATTTAATCCAGTAGCAGGCTATAAAATCAACACTCACAAATCAGTAGCACTTTTGTTTATCAATAATGAATTCAATGAGAACGAAATCAAGTAATTAATGCCATTCATAACAGCACCAAAAAAGGTAATGAGAAATAAACCTTATCAAATACATAAAGGATCGATACAGAGAAAACAACAGAATTCTGAAGAAGGAAATTGAAGAAGACAAAAAATAGAAAAGAAATCTATGTTTTTGGATAGGAAGGACTAATGCTGTGAAAATCATCATACTTCCAAACCATTGTACAGATTCAGTGCAATGATAATCAAAATACCAACAGCATTCTTCACAGTACACACACGCACGCACACGTATACGGTACCAGAAAAGACCCAGAATTTCCAAAGCAGTTCTAACCAACAAGAGAAAAACTGGAGGAATCACAATTCCAGACTTCACAGTATTCTACAAAACAAAAGTGATTAAATCGCCATGGTACTGGCACAATAGCATACAGAAAGATCAATAGAACAGAATTAAATGGAAGCACCATCACTCATCTGACTTTTGACAAAGGGGCCAAAACCACTCACTGAAAAAGAGAATCTTCAACAAATAATGTTGGAAAAACTGAATATTCATTTTTAGAAGAATGAAACTAGATCCATATCCATCCTCATAATGAAATTAAAGAGCTAGATACCAAAACAGAAACACTGAGTCTGCTCAAAGACAAAAATAGATGAAACGCTGGAAGATATAGGGACAATATAGGAAAAGATTTCATAAGCAGAATGGCAATTGCACAAGAAGTAAAAGCAAGAATCAACAAATGAGACTGTATCGAATCAGAAAGCTTTTACATATCAAAGGAAGCTGTCAAGAGAGTGAAGATACAGACCACAGTATTAGAGAAAATTTATGCCAGTTCTTACTCAGACAGATGATTAATATCTAGAATATATAAAGAACTCAAAAACATAACCACCCCACACACTTAAACGATTCCATTAAGGAATGGAGACTTGAAATGAATGGTCATTTCTCAGAAGAGGGAGTACAGAAGTTCATCAAGCACATGAAAAAGTGTTCAACATGTCTGGTCATCAGAAAGATGCAAATCAAACCAACACAGATTTCATCTCATTCCTGTGAGAATGGCTTACATAAATAACTCAAAAACAACAATTGTTGGCAAGACTGTGAGTTAAAAGGAAAACTTCTGCACTGTTGGTGAGATAGTAATCCAATTCAAAAACTATGGAAAACAGTTTGAGGATCTCTTGAGATACTGAGACTAGAAATCTCATGTGACTTAGATACAACTGTCCTGGGTATTTTCCCAAATGAAATAAAGTCTTCGTATCTTGAAGACATATGCATATCCATGTTTGTCACAGTGCGATTCATGTCTAAATCCTAAAAACAATACCTATGCCCATCAACAGAGGAATGTACAAGAAAAAGTGATATTTATACATGGTAGAGTACTGTGCAGCCATAACGAATGATAAATATGAAGTATTCTTAAGAAAATGGCATCATCTTTAATCAGTAATGCTCAGTGAAATAGACCAATCCCAAAAGATTAGCTATGGCTTGTTGCCTCTCATATGAGACTGCCGTAAATACATGTACAAAAGGACCTTAAGGGGGAGGGTAGGAAGAGGGGTGAGGAACTGCTAGGGAATGGAAGAGACACTGAGAGTGAGAGGCTTGGGAAAGAAGGGGAAAGATAAGAGGGAGGAGAAAGTGGTTGAAAGTGATTTGTATCGGTACAAATTCCCCCCAAGTAGTATATAATTAACTTGTTATTATTGAATCTGTAGCTGATTCATATTCAATTTTTTTTTTAAATTAAGCTAAATAAATACTTTAAAAAATTAAAAAGTATTTCAGAAAATCTCTAGTTTATTCTATAGAGAATATTATAAAGGATCTGTGTATATGAAACATACATGTTCATTTTAAAATAATATGTATATATATATATTTTTAAACATATGCAAACAAGAACATTTACAACTTGAATTACTTAGTCTTAGGAAATAAGTTGGTAAGCATACCAATTACTTGCCACTACCCCAAGTTCAAAAACTCAAATTTCAATTGGCTGTGGAAAGAATTTATTAAGAAAGAAATGTTCAATGGCAAAAATTTTTGACAGGTAACTTATGCACTCATGTCAATATGTATCATTTTTCTGACTAGATAGTTTCTTTGTAAACTGTCCTCCAAGGTGTGGCTCACAGTTTACAGGAAAAGGCAAAGTGTAGCAGAATTGATTAAAGAAATGAAAGAAAAATGGATCTAATTATTTTTGGCATAGGATACCCTTTAGATAATTTCCAAGCAAGATAATTATATATGATGTAATAAAAGGTATTAAAACAGACAATTAGTATGCTCCACAGAAACTTGTTTTATATTCTAATTTTTTCACGAGGCCAAAGTTCTTGGCAACCTTTAGCAAAGCTGCTGTAAGGAGTAGGTGAGGTGAAGATTAGTTTCTTCAATGAAGGACCAAGAGGGACAACAATGGTGAGAAGTTAAAATGCTTCTACCTAAAAATGAAAATTGTATTCATCTCAAATGATAAGGTTTTTGTGCAGCCTGACTTATTTTTGTTTAATGAGCCGTATGATACTCCATAAAAACAGTGCTCTTAAAAACGGGAATCAACAAAGAAATGCTCATTGATGTTGTCTGCTTATTTAAATCTCCATTTACTTGACATTTTTCAACATTGTCATTGAGGCAGAAATTTTGTTAGAAATTAATCAATCATACTTCCTCGAGCAACTGATGAAATTGCACAAGTTCATTAGTATTTTAGTTTCTAATTTTTTAATGAATAGATGGGTAGAGGGTACATTTATAGGAACAAGTGGCTACTTTTTGGCAGGAGCAAGAAATATTTTTATCTGCAAGTGTTAAGAGTTTATTCATCAATATAGAAATTGTGTAGTCTTTTTTATTTCAATATCTGTATTACTTTATACATCTACAATTTTCCACAACATAATAAAATAAAACAGTTGCAAAGGGAATAAATGGGCTGTATTTCTTCCGTATCTTTAATTCTGAAAAGGGATATTCTAGTAGGGTCTGTTTCGCAGTAGGACGGATATGTAACAACAATCAAGAAAAAATAATTCCTGTTTCCAAAGTGCAAAGCGTTTTGAAAGATGGGTACTTATTTCCAGCAGACAAGGGGTATGAGACTTTTTCCAAGTGGAAGTACAAATTAACAAATAGTACAGGGAAATAGTGCTGTCTTTTTGGATAGAGGAACGTACTGGTTATTGAATGAAAGACAGAATGACCAAAGGAATTTAATATGTGATCTGTCTACCGACCTAAGTGTTTACGATGTAAGGATAAGTTAAGTTATATTTTTAACCCACTGATTTTGGGCTGAATAATCCGTTGCTAGTAGGCTCTGGGACTGACCTCTGGATGGTGAGAATGCCACTCCATGTGTAAGGCAAGCTGGACAGAGCAGCCACATCAAGAAAATTAAAAAAAAAAAAAAGCAACAGAGTCAGAGCAAAAATTAGAGACTTTTCACCAGTATGTTGACTTGATACAGACTTTCCAATTCTTATTTTCTGTCATCCTGAGTTGTATTTTCAACCCATCAATAAATTATACATATCATTAGTATGATAATCTCATTTCATTTTTGGCTGTAAATGTGTTGAGTGGGTTTTTGTTGCTTATAGCCAAAAGTAGTATGGAATGTTGGAAGATCTCTAGGGAGTTTTGCAGGGCTGAAAAATGTGGAAACAAGAAAAGATACAATGAGCCGAGGCTGAAAGAAAAACTATGGCCAGAACATAAATAGACAGACTGGAGTGCTGTGCTTAGGAGTTTGGCTTTTCTTTGTAAACAACAGAAACCACTAGCTGTCTCCAAGGAAAGAAGGGTCTTGTTCAGATCATAGGGTATATTTGAAGGAAAAAGAATTAGTACAGTTATGGTAAAGTTACATTTTGATGTAGTTTCAGACTCAGTCATGAGAAAAAGTGCAGAAAGCATCTGAAGCAAGAAAATTAATTCAAGAAATTAAAGATTTGCATAAGAGAATTTCAGAGAAAACAAAGGTCAAAGTAGCTGATAGGATCAGAGAATGAGGAATTCATTTATTTCATGAAATTTTTCTGAATGACCACAAATACTTCACCACCAAAGGGAGTGATTTATAGAAGGGTGCTCAGAAGATCCTTGCACATGTTCATCTCAGCCAAAACTATTGATGTACTTGCCTGCAACTGCTGGTCTTCCATATCCCTCTTCCAGAACTTATGCAAGTACAAATTGGGGAGATTATATTAATTCCACCAACACTTTTCATTCCTAGACATTTGTGTTGAAACATGGGTTGAAATTTGTGTAACAGAATCCTGGCATCCTTTCCCCTACATCTCATCATGTCCCACTGCTTCCCACTAGGAGAAAACACCACCCACTTCGCTTTTATGAGTGACTCTTGGAGATTTCAAGTCTAAGTCAGATATTGTAATATATACCTTGTGTCCAAATTATTTACCTCACTTAGCGTAAGTTTGTCAAAATTGAAGATTTAATTATCTTATTTCAAATGACAGGATTTCGTTCCTTTTTTAAGTCTGAGAAATAGTATATTATGTATGTACATGTTATATATATGTATACATATATGTAGAATTTATGACTTGAGTATATATATACATACACATAGACATACTATATTCATACACACACACATTTGTTTTGTTTCAATGTCTTGACTCTTGTCTATAAAACTGCAGAAAAGATGAAAGAGTGCAAATTACTGCTCTGAGATCCAGGGCTCTTTTGGGTATACCCAGAAAATTTATTACTGGCCTGCTTTTTTCTGGAGCGGTGATTACACTATTTTCCATAATAACTGCAACAATTTACATTCGTGTCAACAATATACAAGCATGACTTTTTATCAACATATTCTATTGACACTTCTTTTCTTGTGTATTTGGCAATAATTTTATTATAGTTATACAAGTTGGGTGAACTTTGAACATCTAATGTGCAGCATTATGACTATAATTAATGATACTGCTTTGGGTACTTGAAATTTCTTGAAATAAATATTAAGTGTTTTCACCACACACAGTCTAAGTATCGGAAATGACAAATAGATTGTTTAGTTTGATTGTGGTGATCGTTTCATAATTTCATAATATCACGTAACAAACCATCAAACTTTATAGTTTAAATATGTATAGTTTCTCTTTATAAAAGTACAAAAATATCTACTATTTGTGTATTACACATAAAATGCCTCAAACCTGATACTTTCTGAATATACCTTATAGAGAAATGTTAAATATGACTCAGACTGTGCAATAATGTACAAAAAAAGAGAAAAAAGAAGTATGCCATGAAAGAAATAAAATTCAAGAGCAGAGAATTATATGTAGATTTATGATATTTTAAAAAATTTTAGCCTCTGTGACAGACACTGCTAGACCTTAGTATCAGCTCACGTAGTCTATGAGAAGAAGAGGCTGTGTTCTGCTGACTATCGCACAATGTCAGGTAAGGCAGGCTCAGAGAGAAAGAGAGGCATGGAAAGTTGTTTATTTTTGAGAGTGAGGTCACAAGATGCAGACATGAGGTCTTCTTTTGATTTATATAACAAGGCCAGGTTTTGCAAACTGAACATAGAAGAAAGTCACTTTTTGTAAAATGTCGTAGAAAGTAAATTTCAAATAGTTAGTATCATACTAGCAAATCTTTGTAAATGCCATCTTTTAGTTTGTTCTCTAACTGTAAAGGTTAGGAACTGTTCCAGAAAGTATGGTTCCATATTTTATATAACTTCTCCTTTCATTTAAACTATGATAAATTTTATACAGTTCCTTGTTTCTTAAAGAATAATAGATTAAAAAACACACATTGGACAGGAGGCAAAATAGGGAAGACTGGACATCTTTTAATATGTGTTATGACACTTTTCTACACAAAATGTTGCTAGCTATTTTGAAATTTTCTTGTAGGTCTTCTGACGCTCAATGCTAATAATTTAATTAGTCACAATAACTGTTTAGATTTAAATTAGTTAATGCTAGATAGAATTAAAATTTAAGGCAGTAACAAGTAGGAAAAATAACTTCCTATGCCAAAAAATATTGCTTAGCCAGCCCTGCTTCCCATATTAGAGATGATGTGCCATATATCCTTCAAATAAAATTATTTTATATTCACTGTTCAATTATTTACTTGATATTTACATATGCCTGTATATGAATGGCTTTTTTTTTTAGCTAAGTCAAAACACTCAAACTGTGCATGAGTTATGCATATCTGTAGAGGGGTCAGAGTCAAAATGGTGACAGTAACATGAAATCTCTTTGTGAGCAGCTCTGCATAAACTCAAACAGAGGACTGAGATTTAGTAAAGGATACACCATTACAGCTTAGTTTAAGAAAACAGAGGAACAAATGGATCTGAGCAGTGAACAGAAAACTGGCAGAAGAGAGGAAAAGGATATCAGTCAGGTGAATGGGACCTCCTATGCAAGGGAGGGCCTGATGAAAATAGATACCAAAGGACCTTTCCTCAGACCCATAGAAGCTATTCATGCCAAACTTACTGCCGATATTACACTAAATGAGCAAGAACAAACAAACAAACAAAACAAAACAAAAGCTTCCCCATAAGTCAACCACAAGAGAAGTCTCACCACTCTGGCCATTGAAAAGGAAAAGGCGCAGTCATCCTCTTTTTGCAGATGACATGACTCTACACAGAGAGACCACAAAAACTATACCAGAAGACTCTTAGAACTAATTAACAAATTCAGCCAAGTTGCAGGACGCTAACTTAAAGACCCAATTTAAAATGCGTAATTGAAATGAATAGATAATTCTGGGATAATGAAGGATAAATGAGCAATAAATATATGAAAAACTGTTCATGATCTTTATCCATTAAAGAAACGCAAATCAAAACCACACTGAGAAGCCATCTTACCCCAGTATAAGTGGCTTCCATAAAAGCTCAAAAGATAATAGATGCTGCCAAGGGTGCAGGAAAAAGAGTACTTTTAAATGTTGGTAGTTGTATGAATTGGTACTATCATTATGGGTAGCAATATGGAGATTCCCCCCAAAACTAAAATGTATCTTCCATTTTACTCAGAGATACTTCTTCTGAGATTTTTTTTTTCAAAAAGAGGTAGAAACAGCAAAAAAAAGAAAAACAGAGATATATGCATACCTATGTTGATCGCAGCACACCTAATACTAGATAAATCATGGAAGATTCAGAAATATCCATCAGTAGACCAACCAATAAACAGAATGTGGTATCTATATACCATGGATCACTCCTCTGCTATAAAGACAGATAGACTTGTGTCATTTGCGGTAAAATGAATACAACTTGAGACTAGTACGTTTAATGAAGTGAATCAGACCCAAAAGATCAAGTGTCACAGGTCTCTCTAATGCAAGAAAACCTGAGTATAAATAGATAATAGAGCCAAATAGATGAGACCATGAGAGGCAGGGATGGGGGTGGAGGGCACAGAGGGGAGGGGAAGGTAATGTGAAGTTGGCACCATATGCATGTGGGCAAAATTTTCAAGTTTAATGTAATCATTGTGTACTGCAAGTAAGTACTAATAAATGGGGGAAAAGTATTCATTTTATTCTTTCACCCAAGATCTTCATCTATCCATCTTTCCTCTGTCATCTACGTTCCTAGGAATCTTAAATGGGTGAAAAAGTAAAAATTTATGATAATTGGCTGTACTCTATACAGTATTTAAAATATTTTATTGAAATCGGTTTGTTAAATCATCTATGAAGTTAAGAATCTTAAAATGTTCCTTGTCAATTTATAAAGGTTTTTCTTGTAAATGAATACATGCATTCATATGTAAAAATTAAATTATTGCACTTCTTTGATTTTTTAAAAAAGTGTAACTGAGAAACTGCGAGGGTTTGAATTCATTCAAGTGTGAACAACTGATAGCTGTAATATAAACTTTAAATTGGTTTTCCAAAGTAAGAAAAGTTTTCCCAATGTTTCTACTCACCTTGGATTTATGCCATTCTTATCAATAGATGTGAAAATATGTCCCTGTGTCGGGGCCTTGCAAATTCTCCCATTTCATTCCAAGTCTGCTTTTTACAAAATCTATTACTGCATGCAAGCGTGTCACACAGGCACTTATCTAGGGAATGTGGTGGCTTTGATTTTGTTCCCCATTTAAGGACATAATACAATAAACATTCACATTTTTGTTTCATTTTATTTTTTAATTAAATCTGTCAACTTTTCATTTTTTTTCAGATAAGTAACATGAAATCTCTAAGTTTAGAGGATTAGAAGAGGCCCACAGAAACTGTGCTTTATTGAATCTTCGTAGTTCTCGAATAACAAAATTGTGCCCCTGACCAAAGCAAGGCCAATTAGCTTTCCTTTTCAATCATGAATGTGAATGAATATGTTCATATGTTATACACACATGCATGTTCGCATGTGTGCATGCGAAAGTAACAAAGGGGAGGAGTGAGAAAAGGTAATAGGGAGGGAGTGCGGGACAGAGATGCAGTGTCAGTATTTTGGTAGATCCATGACCTGGGTCGTCTGGGAAGACAAACAGTCAGGGGGACATTGTCCTCCTAATGGACAGTGTACGGGAGAAATCAGGTTGGAGAAGCAAATAGAATAAAGATGTGCAAAGACGAGATAAGAGGCTGTTTGTGATCGCAGGCATGTTTAGATCCACAGTTGCTTCATGCTGAGGGTTAGCCGATTTGCATTTCTCTCCTGAGGCTTAGGAGAGCTGCCTTCCCCGCTCCTTCCCTGCTGGGGCATCTGCAGTTGCAGCACTCCGGGTAATCATGGACTGCAGTAAGAAGTAATCTCACTTCCAAGTTTGCCACAAAATATCTTGCTTTTATTATTATTTTAGCATCACTCTAGAATATTGATCACCTTTTAAAACAGAAAACTAATTCTGTTTATAAAATTCTGTCTTGAATAGTGGTTCTTCCATTTAATAAACGTAGTAATTCTAAGGTTTTGAAAAGTTTGATAAATGCTGATGGAAAGCTGCACCTTTTTTTCTAAATAGAAAAGATTTTAAACAACAATTTTTGTTTGTGTTTTTCTCTTTATAAAATAGAAAATTCTGGCTAATACTTTTTAATGAAAACCAATATTAGAAGGGCAAATAACTCACAGTTCTTGAGAGACTTTTTCTGTTTAGCAGCTGCAGATTACTGTCTGTACAGTCAAGTAAAATGTGTTTTGAGTCTGTAGAGGAAAGCTTGATGTGTTTCTTTGCGTGACATTTAAAAATTTTCAGGTTCTATTAAGATGTTATGCCTACAAATAGGTCAAAAAATACTAGTGAAGATCTTTACTCACTTAACAAGAAAATCTATGGTAGTATCATTGCATTTTTTAAAATATTGATTTAGGCTCATCATGCCATTGTGTAAAGGGACTTTGTTGCTTTCTTTCTGTAAATTTGGCAGTAGTATTTTGGAGATTTTATTGTGACAGAACTTAAAAAGCTTTTAAATTTATTCAAATATTCAAGCTTGTTATGAACAGCTAAACATGGGGAATTTTCCCTGACCAAAATTATCAAGAAATAAAGACATCAAAATGTGCAATTTTGATCATATTTTCTGTGTCAATTTCCGAAAAGTTTCCAAAATGACGTAAACTGTTTTGCATTTCAATTTTACAAATTTCAAATCATCCATATGAAGAAATAAGATATTTCTAATAACTAATGAAAGATACTGATTTTATTAAAATACAGTAAGATATACCTAATAAGAAGATACACCTATAAGAACATTATGTGAACTAGAAAAGTTACCTTGGCATTTAAAGATAGTACAGTGTGAATTTAACATTTACTTCAATTATAATTTTAGTTAATTCTTCTCTTTTGAGTGCTTTATTTGCAAATATGACTGACTACTGCACATAAACAAGGGGACTTTTCTGTTAACAACTGAAGCTTTACATGTGAAGTCTTTCACTCAAATTGTAGAACACTTCATTCAATAATAGTGTATATTATTGTGATAAGAATTATGGGTTATTGGAAGAGGCCTGTAGACTGATAATTGCAATAGTTATACAAACTTTTTTTGAGGCCTGGCAAAGTCCAGACACTACAAAGGAGAGAAGCCTGACATAGGCCAGGAGCTCGAGTATGGTTTTCTGGACGTGGTGATATTTTATGAGTGAATGGATTTAACTAGGTGGACAAGGAAGGGTTTTGTAATTCCACACCAAATGTTGAAGATAAAGTCACGAAAGAGTATTTGTGGAATGCAAACTGCTGTGGGCTTACGAGACAGGGTGTCTCCGTAGAAGTAGTGGAAATTGTGGCGAACAGAGCTGGGAGGGTCTCGTGAACTCTGGATTGCACTCTACAGGGTCTGTGCTGCCTTTGAAGCATTTTTATGTATAATATAGAGAATTCCTAAAAAGATGCTTTTCTTAATTACATATATAGAAAAAGTGCACATATCAAAATTACTACTCAATATATAATCGCAAACTGAGCAACACGTATTCAAACATTAAGATGCCTCTTCTCACCAGAAGAATTTCCAGCTCAGCTCTTTTTCCCATAGGTAATTACTATTTTTACTTGAACATTATAAATTCTGATGCTTACAAAATTTGGTATATTTTGTATCATTCAGTGTTCACTTTTGTCTGCAGTTCCTTCAAACTTTCTGGTGAGCTTCATCAATTTTTTTTGTGGTAGCTGTTATTTAGCCTTAAACTCTGTATTTTGTGGCATCATTTTTATATATCAATTTTTTCACCTTTCTACTACTGGTCCATATTAGTATTTTTTTCCTTTTCTGAAGCCATTTCTAATAATACTGCTCTGGTGGTTATTGTGCTATTGTGCATATCTTTTGGGTTATGTAAATCTTTTTCTGTTTATTGCAAATCTAGGAGTAAAATTGTCAGAATATCAAATGGTTTTCAAAAGTGATTGTACTAATTTACATCTAAAATATCATCAATAATGTATGAGGTTCTAATTATTTAATATTTATGGTACTGTTTAACATTGTCAGAGTATTTATAAGTGTTAACATTTTGGGCATACTAGCAGATTAAATAGTGGTACTCTATTGTAGGTTTCTTTTTGTATTTTTTGATTAAAAACAGTGTTGAGCATTTATTAAATTAATCACTTGGCTGTCCTTTTTAATGTGTTTTTTTGATCTCTTCTTCTTCACTCATAGAGTTCTTTTTTCTATTTCTTAATGTGATAGTCTTTGTTGATTCTATGTGTTGAATATGTAACCTCCCATTTTGGACTTGATTTTTTCCATATATTGATAAGATAAATATTTAATATTAATGTCTAATTTACTACCTTACTGTTATGGCAGAGATTTCTTTCTTTTTTTTGAATCTGCATGATCTACAGATTCCATGATAATGAGAATCTGTGCCCTGTTGAACTAATTTTCCCTTCCTCCTAAGTCTTTTTCCCTATTTCCTCCCCCATTGCCAAAGTGTCTCTATTTTCCCAGCAGCCCACTGTCCCTCTTCCTACCCTCTCTCTTAAGAAAAGATCTTTTTGTACATATATTTATGGAAATCTTATATGAAAGACAACAAGCAATACTTAATCTTTTGTGGCTGGTCCATTTCACTCAGCATTATTGATGCAAGGTAACCCTATTTTCTTGCAAATGCTTCATGTCTGCATTTCTTAGTAGCTGCATAATACTCCAATGTGTATAAATACACTTTCTTCATCCATTTCTCTATTGATCGGCATGTAGGTTGTTTCTAGGTTTTAGTGATTATGAATTAAAAGTGGACATGAATATAAATATGGACATGCATGTGTCTTATGATATACAGTGTACTATTCAGTGTCTCCATTTGTTTGAGTAGTACCTGTTTGTGTTTATTTCTAGCTTAATTCTACTGTGGTCTGATAGGATACATGGTATTATTTCAGCATTTTTTTTTGTAATTGTTTGAGCTTATGTTGAGGTGTAAAATGTGGTTTGTTTTTGAGGAGGTTCTATTAGTTTCTGAGAAGAAACCATATTCTGCTGTTTGTAGATATCTGTCAAGTCCGTTTCTTTCATAGCATTGGTCAGATTCACTAGGTCTTTGTCGATTTTTTTTTTGTTGTTGTTGTTGTTGATCTTTTGGGGAGAGAGAAATGTTAAAGTCCTCCACAATAATTATGTTGGGTCTCTCTGATTTTTAAAGTTTTATAGACTTTATTTCATACAGTTCGGAGCACCATTATTTAGTGCATAAATGTGTACTTTTCTTATCTCCTCCTATTTTATTGTTCCCTTTACTAGGATGAGTTGTCCTTCTTTGTCTCTTTTGACCAATTTTGACTTTGTCAGTGGATATTTTCACTACCCTTGCTTGTGTGTATAAACCCACTAAGTGAAATATGGAATTGCATCCTTTCAACTTTAGTCTGTGCTTATCTTTATGAGTAAGGTAGGTCTTTTGTGAGCAACATACGGTTGGGTTATATTTTTAAATGCAGTTTGCCAATCTATGCCTTTTGAGTGATAAGTTGAGGTCATTGACAGTAAGAGTTATAATTGTTGCATAAGTATTGAGACCTGACATTGTCCTGACCTTTGGATATTGATTTTTTTCTGTTTGTTTAGATATTCTGACTTGTAATTATATACTTGTCTCTGATTTCTTTGTTGTGTTTATCTTCTTTATCTATTTTAAGAATTTTTAGTAGTCCTGTTTTAATTCTCATAAATTTCTTCAAGTTTTTTCATCATTGAAGGTATGAAATTCATTGTCAATTTTGAAGCATAATTTTGCAGGATATAGGGGTCTCGAGTAGCAATTGTTTTGGTTTAGTGCTTTGAAAACTTCACGCCAACTTCTTCTGGATTTCAGGGTTATGTTGGGAAATCTGCTGCAGTTCTGATGGATTTGCCTTGATATGTTACTTGCTGTTTTTTTCTTAAAGCTCTAAAGATGATCTTTACTCACGGTATTTCTGTAGGTTTGGTTGTGACTTGTCTTGTGGAGCTCCTGTTTTAGTTGTATTTATTTGGTGTAAAATATGACTCCATCATGTGTGTATCTGGTTTTTTATATATATAGGAAATTTTTTAAAGATTTCATTGGATAAGTTCTGTGTTTAGCATAGATTTCTATTTTTCCCTGTATAATTCTGAGTTTATAATTTTTTGAATCAATTAGAATCTGTTGGTAAACATTTCTGTATTGATGAAAGTTATTTGAATATCACTAATGTTTCTGCCTGTTGTTTCCATCTTTTCTTCTAGAACCAAACTCTGTCCTCATTCTGGGTCATTTGGTTCCCCAAATTTCCCAAAGGAGTTTTTATCTCCTGTTACTTTCCTGTCCCTGGGTCTTCTAGGGTTTTGCCTAGTTTGTCTTCCAGTAATTTCAGTGTTTCTGTTTTGATGCCCAGTTCTTCGATCCATTTTAATCTGATTTTAGTGTACGGAGACATATATGGCTCTCCTGCACGTGGAGATCCAGGTTTCCTAGCACCATTCGATGAAGATGCTGTCTTTTCTCCAATGGATTGTTTTGGCCCCTTTTTCAATGATCAGTGGACTAATGGTGTTTGGATTTGTTTCAGTATCTTCAGTTCTGTTCTACTGGTCTTCTTTTCTGTTTTTACACCCATAGCATGTAGATTTAATCACTGTTGCTTCGTATTATTTTTGAAGTTTGGGATTGTGATTCCTCCAGCTTTCCTCTTGTTATTAAGAATTGCTTTAGAGATTCTGGATCTTTTATGGTTCCATATAAAATATAAGGTTTTTTTTTAAGTTCTGTGAAGAATATAGTTGGTATTTTGACTGGTATTGCATTGAATCTGTAAAGTAGCTTTGGGAATATGGCCATGTATCATGTCATCCACAAATGGGGTTATCTTTACCTCTTCTTTTCTGATGCATATGCATTTGTTCTTTGGTCTTGCCTTATGGATTTTGCCAAGATTTCAAGCATTTTATTAAATAGTAAGGTGACAGTGGGCTTCTTTGTCTTGATCCTGAATTTAGTGTGAATGCTTTCAGTCTTTCTCCATTTAGGATTATTTTGGCTTAGGAGTTGTTATAAATAGCTTGAATAATTTTGAAGTAGGGTCCCTCTATTCCTATTATCTTCAGAGTCATTATCATGAATGGGTGTTGGATTTTGTCAAAAGCTTTTTCTGCATTATAGAGATATTCATATGATTTTTATCTCTGCATCAGTTAATGTGGTGTACTAGATTTATTTATATATGATAAACCATCCCTGCATATTTGGGATGAAGCACATTTTATCATCATTTATAATCTTCTTTATGATTTGCTGAATTCTGTCAGCAAGGATTTTATTGAATATTTTTGCAACTATATTCACTAGGGATATTGGCCTGTAGTTTCCATTTTTGTTGGGTCTATGTCTTGTTTTGGAGTTAGAGTTATGTTTACTTAAAGAAATGAGTTGGATATCTTCCTTTTCAATTCTTAAAAGTTTGGTGAGTATTGATACTAAACGTTCTCTAAATTTTTTTTTTTTTTATAGAATTCTTCTGGGAGTCCACCAGGTCCTGGGCTTTTCTTGGTTGGAAGTGATTTTTATTACTTTCTCAATTTCATAGGTGGACATTGGCCTGTTCAGATGTTTAATTTGTTCTTCATTCAGTTTTGGTGGTTGATATATGTTTAGCAACTCATCCATTTCTTTTACATTTATAAATTTATTGGAGTACAAATTTTCAAAGTAACTTATTATCCTTTGGATTTCCTAATCTGTTGTAATTTGGCCATTTTTTGTCCCTAATTGTGTTAATGTAGATTTTCTCTTTTTTTGTGAGGTTAGCAAGGGGTTTATCTATCTTGTTTATCTTTTCAAAAAACAACTTTGTGTTTCATTTATTTTTGTAAGTTCATTGATTTGAGCTCTAATCTTTATAATTTCATTTCTTCTGTTAGATTTAGGATTAATTTGTTCTTCTTTTTCTAGTGCCTTGAGTCGTGAGTTTAGATTATTTGAGCTTTCTCAGTTCTTTTTATGTGTGCATTTATGGAAATAAATTTTCCTCTTAACAATGCCTTCATTGTGTGCCAGAGGCTATGTTGTAATGTGCTGCCACTGTTGTTTGCCTCTCTGAACTTTTTATTTCTTCTTTGATTTCTTTCATAACCCAATATTTATTTAGAAGAGTGCTATTCATCCTCCAGTGGTTTGAGTTGTATCTTTTGATTGTGTTGTAGTTGATTTCTGGTTTAATTCCACTATGATCTGACAAGGTACATGGAATTATATCGATTCTTTTGTACTCGTTTTGTGGCCCAGAATATGGTTGATCTGGAGAATGTTTCATGAGTGGCTGAGAAAAATGTGTATTCTGTTTCTGTTGTATTAAATATTTTGTGCATGTCTCCCAGATCCATTTTCCATGATGTAGTTCAGATTTGCTATTTCTTTGTTGATTTTGTGTCTTGTTGACCTGTTTTCTTGGAATAGAGGAGTATTAAAGTCCCCCATTATTACAGCAAGAGTTTATGTATTTTTTGAAGTGCACTAGTTTTTGTTTTATGTAGTTGGATGCACTGTTGTTCGGGGCATAAATATTTATGATAGTCAGGTTTCTTTGCTGGATTTCTCCCTTTACAAGAATGAAGTGACTTTCTCTGTCTTTTTTGACCAGTTTTGGTTTAAAGTCCACTTTGTCAGCAATGAGTATCACTACCCCAGCTTTATTATTTTTGACCCCCAGTTGAGTATAATATAGAACTACAGCTTTTAATTTTGTTGGTGTTTATCTTCGTGCTTGAAATGTGTCTCTTGGAAGCAACATATGGTTTGATTGTATTTTTTAAATCCAGTTATCCAATCTATGTCTTTTGATTGGTGAGTTGAGGTGGCTATTAGCATTTAAGGTTACAGTTGATATGTGTGTCTTAAATTCTGCCATTTTCTACCCTGTGAATATTTAACTCTTTTGCTTAATTATTTTAGATGTTCTCTCTAACAAAGATAAACCTGCCACCATGTTCTTTGTTGTGGTTGTCTCCTGTTTCCCTATCCAGCCAACTTTTAAGAATTCTTTGTAGTGATGGTTTGGTTGTCATAAATTTCTTCAAGGTTTCTTTGTAGTGGAAAGTTTTCATTTTGTTACTGACTTTAAAAGACATTTTTCCTGGGTACAGGAGTCCTGGTTCACAGGTACTATCTTTTAAGGCTTTGTGGACTTTACTCCTGGCTTTTCTGGCTTTTAGGATTTCTGTTGAGAAGTCTGCCATTACCTTGATAGGTTTGCCTTGATATGTCACTTGCTTTTTTTCTTCTTCCTTACATCTTTTAGAATTCTCTCTTTGCTTTGTATTTCTGTGAGTTTTATTATAATATATCTAGGAGTGCTTCTGCTTCAATCATATCTAGTGGGTGTATGGTATGCCTCCATCACTTGTGTGTCTACTTCATTTTCTATGTATGGGAAGATTTCTCTTATGACTTCAGTGAACAAATTTTTTAGACATTTAGTATAGATTTCCATTTTTTTCTTGTATCCCTGCTGTTCTAAATTTCCTTGAATCTTCTATTTTTTTACCATCCCATTACCTGGTTGATGTTGAATTATTTCGTATTTGTTAATAGTCTGTTCTATTCCTCGGTTCTCCTCTAAATTTGAAATTCTCTCCTCGTTTTGTGTTGTTCTGTTACCTGTGCTTTTAATGGAAGTTTTTAATCTCTTGATGTTCTTCTTTCATCTTTTTATATTTTTGGAGTGATCTTGACATTCATGTCCTGTATTGACTTCTGCTGGTTTTGCAGTTGTCTTTTCTTAGATTATTTGGTTAGATCTTTTTTGAACTCTTCAAGTATTTTGCATACATTGTTGTGTGATTCAGTCTTGTGTTCTTCCAGTAGGCTAGTTTGTTTATTTAATTTTCAAAATCAGAGGAATTTTGGATCTTCCTCTGGTTCTATCTGAGTCTCCCTTGGTGGGATGGAGAGTTTCTGCAGCATTTTGCCCCGTGTTTTCTTATCTTGCTGTTTACTATTCCTTTGGCTTGCTGTGGTTACTCTTTGAGCAATCTCTATTTCTGATAGCGAAGAGTGTAATTCTGTAGCTTTGTATTATGTTGTCTATGACACTGATGTGAGATTCCTTTTTATAGAACAACTAGTTTGTTCTTTCCAAATTGATAAGTGCTACCAGGTCTGTTTTTGAGAGGTTTCTCTGCCTGTATCTGCTGGGAGCTGAAGCTGTCAGGTTTTCTACCCTCTTGCCTTCTGGCAGGTCACACAAGAGTGAATACTTCTGGGTGCCTCCAGTGATGGACGGTGATTAGGCTCAACCACATGGGCTCTGAGGCACAGGCAGTTGTCTGAGTGTAGCTATGCTGGTGCCTCTGGCAAGCAGCAGTAGTGGGTGCTGAGAAGGCTCTGATGTGTAGGTGAAGGGCTGGGCACAGCTATCTGGGTGCCATTGTTTTACAACTGTGATGGGTATAGAGTATGCCCAGTTGTGTGGGTTCTGAGGTGTAGGTGACAGGTGTGGGTGTGACTTCCTGAATGCCTCTCCACAGGAAGTGATTGCTGACAAAGGAGAGATAAAGCCCCAAATTTCAGGGAGGGATGATGGCGGTGGATGGGAATGCTTGAGCTCAGTCTGCAGGGGGTAAAGGTAACAGGTAGTGAGAGCAGAGTGGGGCTTTGTCCATCGGGAGTGAAGACTGCAGGCCTAGAGGCCCCGGGCCTGTATCTGTGGTGAGCACTGGCTCTGGCAGTAGGCTGGAAAACCTGGCTGTGCCTATGTCTGCTGCAAGTGATGGTGGTGGGCAGAGACACCCTGGCCTCCGCAACAAACTGTGGCCATGGGCTGGGAAATTGGCTCTTGTTCTGCTGTGAGTGATGACTGTGGGTGAGGAGATAGCAGGTCAAGTCTGTGACACCCAGTTGGCAGTTGGGGGCAAGACTCGGGCCTACTTCCTTGGTGAGAAATGACAGCTCTGGATGATCTGTGCCTACCTCTACCAATTAACTAGACTTTTATGAATTATATGATACTTTAAAATACTGCTATTGTTTGGATCTTGAGTGTTCCCCAAATCCTCATGTTTTTGGAACTGCATGTTACTGCATGCTATGCTAAGTTAGGTAGGGATGCGTGGGGTTTGGGCTGGAGTGATTTTTGTCAACTTGTGGGAATTGGATGTGCCCAAAGTAGAGCTTTCGGTGTGTGTTGGCAACTTTTCCTCCAGGAAATGTTACAGCTTTTTCCTGGGAAAGCTCTAGGCCTTTCTGAGTTTAGATACCTACCGTACATGGCTCTTGTCTGACTTGGTTTCTGTTTGCAATGGGGTGAGCAGCTCTTCAGTATCTGTCGCATTCTTCCACCTTTGCCAGCTGTACATAAAACGATTACATAAGACCTTCTGAAATTGTGTAGTAATTAAATTGTACTTTCCTTAAATTGTGGATGTCAAGGGGCTCTAGGAATGGCAAAGCAGTTAAAGTACTTGCCTTGCAAACAAGGTCAAGGCCTTGAGTTCAATTCCCTAACACCCCCTAAAACTGGGCATGGTGTTACATATTTGTAATCACAGCACTCAAAAAGCTGAGGCAGGATAATTGTTCTGAGTTCAAGGGCAGTCTAGGCTACACAGTGAACTCAGGACCAGCCTGCGGTACAGAGTGGGACCCTGTCTTAAAAAAAAAAAAAAAGAAAAACAATGGTGGGTGTCAAGATTTCCTCATGGCAATGAATAGGTAACTAAGACAAATACTTACCGTTTTTCCTCTTCCTTACATTTCTATTCTGTTGTTTGCTTCTACCTTCAGCTCTGTTATTTTCTCCTACTCTTCAATTTGCTTTGATAATATCTTTCTCCTAATTTACAAACCAAAATTTTTCCTTTTTGATGTAATATATTTCTAAGTCTGGCTTTATTATGTCCTATAGATGTTGATGTTTTATTTTCAGTTCAAAATATTTTTTAATCTACATTGTATTTTTTTCATTTGGAGTAAATTAGTTTGGGATAAATAACTTACTAATTTGTTTAAATAACAAACATATGGAGACTTTCCAGTACTTATTGCTATTAACTTACAGTTGAATGTATTATAGTAAGAGAACTTGTTCTCTAAGTTTTCATATATATATGAAATTTGTTAAGTTTCATCTATGGCTCATAATTTCTAGTATATAATATTTTATCTTTTTTCTTCTTTATCTTCTCTAATCATTTTAAAGTACCTGCTTACCACATTCAAATCTGATAAGTTTCTGACACAGAATCATTTTGACTTGTTTCATGATGCATACTGCAATTTGCAAGTTCCCGGGTGCATTTGTGTGACTATCCAGTGTGTCTTCAGAAGCATGCCTATCTTTGTCAGTAATGCTTCCTGTACATTCCTGGGTCTTTGAATATAAGTAGATACCGAAGGAAGCTATGTTTGATTAATTGATATACTAATTTCTAGAGAGATGTTCATTTCTGTCATGATCAGGGAGAGTATGTGGCATGCCAGAGCTAATCAGAGACAGTACATCAAAGAACAGGCATGTATAGAAAAATTCTGTGTGGATCTCTGAGGAATAATTTGCAAATTGAAAAGAAAGTTAGAACAGCAGCCTGGCATGCATACTAATTAAGAAAATGTCACATGGCTGCAATTTACACAAATATATAATTATGAAGTGGTCAAGAAGGTGAAGAGATGGATTGTCTGATATTTTATAAAATAATTTGTATTTAACAGATTCCTGCCATTTTATTTAACAAAATCTTGTCATTTCATATACCATATCCAGGTATCATTACATTCTGATAATTAAAAAGTTCTTAGCTTCACTTTTCTCTAAAATTATATAAAAAAAGAGCTGTGGATTGAAATAGAACCCAGATGCCTTATTTACATTCTATTAGTTTTTCTTCTAATAATGCCAAATGTATGTAATTAGCTTGCTGCTGGGAGGAACCACAATATGAACGTTAGCCTCACAAGGAGCTGAAAGGTACCATTGATTCTGTTAGTTGGTGTGGCATTTGGCATTTTAATTTTCTTCCTTTTCTTTTTGGATTCTTCTTGCTTGCATGTAAATGGGGAGAGTGGAGTGGAGATGGGGGCGGGGCTGGGACTGGTGTGGTAGTTTGTGAATATGCAGTTTATTTATAACTTTTTAAGGCTTAGTTCATCAAAACACTAATAGTTGACAAGATAAACTGGAGATTTCAGCAAATGTGAAAATTGAAGAGCTGATCTAATCACAGACAACAAGGTAAAATGCAAATAAAGGAACTAACCAGGTGGCACAAAAATTTCTATGTTCATTGGTGTGATATTGAAAGAGACAGATGGTAGAGTCATATTTATAAGCACTTGTTCTTCTAAGCTCCTTACAGCTATTAATTGACTTGATGTTTGCTGCAAATTTGAAGGTAGATATTACCGTTAGTATTTTTACATCCAAGATAACTAAAAGCTTGTATTAACTTTCCTAAGATCTCACAGTGAATAAGTAATAATCTGGTATCTTAAAAGTAGAATGTCTGCATTCTGAGACTATATCTTACCCACAGCTTTCTATGTCAGATAAGGAGACCATATTGCAGAAAGATTTCTACTATTTCAATGTGTAAACAAATACTCTGGATTTTTGCATGAAATTCTTCATCTTTGAGAAGCTGTATGTATATTCTCAAACTTGGGCTTCATAACTCAAATTAGTATACAGAAAGTTTTCAGAAATCTTAGGGAAAACTTATTGATTTATTTAACCCAGATTTCCTGGTGTGTCCCAAATGAATTTGACTGTCATATTTACTCTTTTTGTACAATCCCTTACCTTGTGGAGCACACTGAGAAACAGTGCCTAACATTGGACGATATCATAATTCACTGAAGGGTGCTTATAGACACAGCAAAGACACATTTCACTAAGATTTTCTGAACAAGATCTGCTAGTGGTGATAACATACACCTCTTACATTCTTCTTGTGGGAGGAATTTGACTGTTCTTGAGACTTCTTCCAACTTGTGTTGTCGAGGTCATATAGACTCAATAGCAAGAATAGTGAATAATCATAGTTCTATGAAACTGATTTACATGTGCACTACTTGAAAGAGAGCTGTGGGTGGTAGAATTAAGATTAATATTCAGGTACTGATCCTGGATGGATGATTAGGTGGGATTTTGTCGCATTGTGTATGGATCTCTAAAAGCAAATGAGACTTTGTTAAAATTTTCACACTGAGGATGAAATGGATTTAACTTTAATAACAAATGAGTAGAGAAGCCTGGTTTTTTTGTTGAGGGACTGGCTTGTAAGTCCCACTGCTTCTGCAAGTCATCTGTTTCTTAAATTACCTAAAAACAATCTAAATGCAATCAGACCATGTGACGAAGTGTGGGGTGAGCTGTGGTTAACTCCTACTTACATCCAGTTGAGATTTGAATGTGATCTGTATAAAGAATTGAGTGACTGTAAAATGTGACAGAGGCCATGTATTCTTATACAAATTTGCACGTGATATTATTTACTAATTGTATTTTTGTGAATTTATTTCTACTTGCTGTGTTCCTTCACTACGCTCTCATTGTCCCTCCAGGAAAGCAAACACAATTTGAATATTGTGCTTAAAGAAAGGAGAAATGGAGAGGGCGGGGTGCGTTTAAAAATGGGCAAGTGCTAAAAGTACGTTATGTCAATTAGCAGAAGCACTAAGCATAGTTTATTGTAATGCTTAAGCATCTTAGTATGTATAATTATGAAGTTATATGAAGAATTCTTTAATCTTAGTTTAATGCCAAGAGTTGCATTTATTCACACATAGTAAGATTTACATAAAATATTTAAGATTTGACATTAAACATTATTTTTAGCATATATGTTTTCATTTTACAATTATTACACATTAAAATTATTACATGAATAATTTTTTGTTCAATTATTTTTTCTAAGGGAAAAGACAAGGAATTTATATGGTGATTCTTAAGGAAAATGTTTCTAAAGATAAAACAGACAGTAGCAGGATAAGAAAAAAAGTTGTGTTTGCTTATGGTTATTAGGATTTCTGTTTGTGAAAATAAAGGATTTCCTTTCCAAGGCTGAGAATTCATCATGAGACTAAGTGAGCAAATTATTTCGTGTTATTCTTTGAGAGAATATTATTGAGGGGAGAGATATGGAGTGAGGAAACCTTTCTATGAGCAAGCTTGATATAAAACATTTGAGAAATGATTATTTGTGGCAGTTTTTGCTATTTGAAAGATTGAAGATTTAATCTAGTTGAAGATTTTATAGTTCAACAGAGGTGGGCAAAGAAGAGAAGTATTAGTCTTTTTAAAAAATCTATTTGATATCATAAATGTGGCCAATAAATATTAACGTAGGCAATGAAGTATGTGTTGAAAAATGAATTTGCATAATTAAACTTTCAAATTTACCTTTGCATAGGTGTTAAGGGGAAGTTCTTCTGAGTAAATTTGATACAATAAAAAGGAATAGCCAAAAATGATCAAGATAATTGTTGATACTTAACTCCAAAGAAAAAAAAACCAAAGACTTAAGATAAATATTTGAAATCACTTTCATGTGGCTCTCTAATATAAAAGTCTTTGCTGTTAAGTTGTGGTCTTTTAAATTCAACTTTTTGGGGCATTGCAATTCTTGTTTATGCAGAAATGAGTGATAGCCTGATGTTTTGGGAGTAAAGCAACTTGCCAACAAATGTGAACATGACCTAGCAACTACGTGGCTCATTAGACCACAGAAATGAAAACAAAGCATTATTTCATGCATATTGCAGTGCAATAAAAAGTGACAATACATGTAGAATATAAACTTGGGAAAACTATTGATGTATTTATTGACTTTTATAAATGTGTCAGTTAATTCTTTTCAAAAGGTAGATCAATAGAAACATATCTGAAAATGAGATAGCCATAAACCATTGAATTTTTTCCCATTTTATTGATATGTATAAGTGCACGATTTAAAGTTTACAATGGAGTTGAGCATTTTGTGCACATATGTGTCTTGTCAAGGTGACAAGGGCTTTCCCGCTCTCCTTCTGTCCCTCCACCTACCCCCCATCTCTTCCTTTCTCCACTCCCACTTTCCCCCCTCTTTCACTTTATTTTTAGTCTTAAGTTCCATAGGAGTTGTGATTAGGGACTCTCATATCAGAGACACCATTGAATGTTTCACCTTCTGCTTCTGACTTACTTCACTAAGCATGATGTTCTCAAGTTTCTTCCATTTGCCTGTAAAAGCCTCCACGCTTTTGGACTTTACAGATGCATAGTATTCCATTGTGTATAAATACCAGTTTGTGTATCCACTGGTCTGTTGATGGGTATTTTGTTGACTTCCATGTTCTAGCTATTGTTAGTTATGCTGCTATGAACATGGGTATCAAAAGAGGCCAAAACAACAAACCATTGAAGTTTTGAGTTTATTCTCTTGACTTTTCCTCTTACACCAGATTTCTTGCCCACATGAATAACTCCTAAGCCACAACCTTTATATCTTGTCTCTCATGAAAACATCGCGTAAGTGGTTTCTTGATTAATAATTTACAAAACATAATAAAACTACAGCACTAGACTTTGATCACCTGCAGCAAAAGTTACTATCCCAAATATCTTTTATATAAATAAATAAAAAGCCCTGTAAAGAAAAAAAAGTTTGTCCTTAATTTTATAAATAAGGAAACAGATATCGAAAAGTAAGATAACATTCCCTTAAATTTGTAACTAGTAAATAACAAAACTGGGATTCACCTTTCACTTTGACAGACTGCAAGTATTGTGATAGCTGTACTACACTGTCTGTGTTTCTTCCCAGTGCACCATTCAGGTAATTTGTGAACATCTATAAATTCACTTAATTTAAAGCAAGTCCATATTAAATAATAATGTCCTTAACTGACATGTTTTCATGATGCCTTTAAAGAGTCAGAAAATTTTCCATATCTTATCAAGATTGCTTACTCTGTTTTGTTCAATGATATATAATGACTTCTGTATCTAACAACAACCTGAGTCCAGGGAATTTTGGCGGCAGCAGGGCAGCATTGAGATAACATCGAAGTTGCTCATTTGTGCCTTAGCACTGGCACAGTTCAGCTGTTCCTACCACCGTTGTAGTAGTTCTTGGTACTGCGCGCATATACAAATGCACAGACAAAAGTATGTACATTTATATATTTTTATATACACGTTCATATATATATATATGTATATGTATATATACATATATATATATATATATATATATGCACACCTTCAAAGATATGAAGAAGACCATAGTGTTCACAGCACAGTGAATGTGTAAGAGAATAAAATAACAAGATACTAGAGAGGATAATTGGTCCAGATATTGTGATCATTTTAGCTTATTTCAATATTTTGTGTATAAGTCTGAGTATAGTGAATGGCATTGAAGACACAGGCTTACAGTAGAAGATCTAGCCATGTTAAATAGCAATGACAATATCACCACCTGGAGTATTCGGAGATCTGTCCTAGAAGTCGGTAGTGGAGATATCAGTTTACGGACTGTTATACTGAGCAGGCTGAAAGTACTGCTGGCTTTAACCAGGGAGGCAGCAACAGATATGGTGGGAATGAGATATACTCAGGATAATGTGAAAGTGGAGTATGAGTCACAAATTATTCCTAGGTTTCTGAGTTGATGGCTGATTATTTAAGTGCAATTGCGTGTGTTTGAGGTTCTATAAAGGATAAAAATAGTGGTAAGCATCAGTGAATTATTTTGAGAGATTTGTGGAATACCTGAGAGAATATCTCAGTGAAGCAGGGAAACATATCTACCTGGAATTCAGGGACCATTTATACTGAAGAATTGCAGCTGGGGGTTACTAACTTAGACATGATATTTAATAAGTAATTAGACAAATAACATTAAGTGAGAAGGAAATAAAGGAAAACAAAAAGAGACTCAGAGTCTAAGATCTCAGGAACTCAAAATCTTGGTGACTGGGTGTAGGAGATCTAGACGTGTGTCTATATTTAAAACAAAACTGAAACGATAATTTTATAGACACCAAATGTCCCAGTAAAGAGAAAACAGCTCGTGTGTTAAAGATTCTATAAGTTCTAGTCAAAATTAGAATTCAGGTTTCTTGGATTTTGACAATAAAGAGTTCACTAGATTCAGGTTGCAGAAAATCAGCTGTACATGTCTTAAAAAGTAAAAGAATTTATTTTTCCGCACAACTGGAAAAGCAGGCGGGCAGAGCTGCTCTGTGGTTGGTTAAGACAATGACACAAAGAAGTGACCACTTTCCTGTCTTCTAGACACAATAGTGCAAAGACCAGAGACAGGTTTTGTTTCATTCATAAAAAAGTCTTCGTCAGGATTCCTTGCTGATCTTAACACTTCCATTATCCAGAAACACACAGTGTGTTTATGCTCAGAGCAATTGCAAAGGGTACGAACTGAAACTGGTTTGTACAAATTTAGAACTTATTCCCCAAGGCTGAAGGCTGTTCCAGAATTCCCAGAAATGTCAGGAAGATAGTGTACACATGAACGGAAAAAGAGAGGGGCAGATGTGTCCAGAGAGAAACCCAACTGTCTCCTATATGCAAATAATTACCTTAACGCTGAAATGACCTTGACGTTGAAATGACCATTACATACTCTCACAGGACACACTCTCAGATTTAGATGTGATAATACTCTTCAAATATCTAATATGACTTTGGATGGCATAATGAAAAGGACAGCTGTGATCTTTATCAGCTATTTTTTTCCTTCTGTCTCTCAGAACACCTACAGATTTCGGTTTCCCTATTTTACTCTATTAACACTCTGTTTTTTTTATCTTCAGTATCTGACCACATTCTTATTTCTAATGTTACCAGGAAAATGATTATGAGACTTGATATAGGTAAATGATGTTTTATCTTAAATATATATGCGATGTTTGGTAGCAGGACATACCAGCCTATAAATGTTGCTGGACAGTAACTGGCTGTGTGGTTTATTCCTGGATTTTTATGTAGTCTGCATGGTTTCGATGGTTGGGGGCAGTGTGGTGTATATTTGTTTTTTATCCTGGATTCCTAGTACAGAGCTCTGAAAACCATTGAAATTTCCTAAGTAATAAAGGTGACTTTTGTACATTAATAACATGACTGGATAATTTCAGCATGAGAGCTGGTCAACAAAGGGACCAACTGTGTGGTAGATGGTTGGAACTTCCAGCCCCACCTATTTTCAGCTCCGAAAATGGATGAGGAGATGAAACTTGAGTAATGAAAAACTCATAAGCAGTAAGATGTAGTAAGTTTCAGCCTGATGAACACATTGACACTGAGGCAGCACGGACGCTCTGCAACCTTCCCCTTGCCCTCCCACAGCCTCTCCCGTTTGGCTGGCCCTGACTTGTATCTTTATAATAAATATACAGTAGAGAGTATGGCACTTTTTGGAGTTCTGTGAGTCATTCTAGCACATCCCTGAGCCAGAATGGCATTACAGAAGCACCAAAATTTGTGAACATCTGAGCCGGAGTGTGAGTGGCTAAGACATCCTTTTTCCTGCTGCTGTCTAAGGGTGCGATTGTATCCTTAACTCTCGAGCTCTTCACTAACACTGGACAGTGTCTGAATTGTTCAACACCAAGCAAGTGTCTGAGAATCAGTTGCTGATGTTGGAAATACACTAGAGATGGTCACATGACTAGAATGTGCCTACAATATGCCGGCCTGATCAGCTAACCAAAAGAGAGCCATCCTTCTTTCTGTCCTGAGCAGCCTTCCTGTCATTACGGTGCTGCATAGGTGATGTTTCTATGTTAGAGAAGTATGCCCTGTAAGCCTTAGCAGCAAAAAGTCAAAGAAGCCTGCCATTATGATCTTGAATATCCCTAAATGCTTGACATTCTCTTGCTCTTGTGTATATAATAAAGCTCTTTCTTGATTACAAATTGTTTCAGAGTATGAATCTTTTCAACAGTTGTACACTTAAAGTGATTAGTACATAGCTAATTCAGTTTTTTACATTAATATTTATTTATATTCTTAGTCCTCTTTAGTCGACATGTGAAGAACTGGAGAATTCAAGTATTCAAACATTTATCTTGTCAGAAAAATAATTTTACTAGCTGCTTTGTATTAATTATGCATTATGCTTCTATATTAAAAAGAAAAAATCAGCTCATTTATGAGAATATGCTTAACATTTTAAGTTATTTTATTAAATGTAGATTTTATAAAAAATAGGGAATAACAATTTGGTGTCATATACTCAGAATTATTTTTAGCTAGTTATTTACACTAAGCTTTCTAAAAATTACTTTAGCAGAAATACAGAGTATGCAATGCAATAGCTTTATGCTTATGTATTAATTTCATATACTATTAAAATTGAAGAAAAATTGCTAGTCATAAATTCTGCATAGACTTTAGTAAGGAACTATATTTATTACTCTTATTTATCTCTTTGTAAAATTGTGACTTTTGCATTTGACTAATAACTTCACAAGATTTGTGAACACACATAGTTTTGTCACAGCCATTACAGCCTAGTATAGTTAGACTTCCTTAGAAATATAATTTCTACATTCTTAAATTACTCATTAAATATTAAAATACTAGAATATAAATATGTCACAATAAAACACAAGTGGACTAGTATGAAGTGTAACAGTAGTAGCTCACCGAAAGGTAAGTGCCTCATTTGCTAAGTATGGAATGGTCTTGAATGTGACCAGCGTTATGAAAAAAGTGATGAATTTTTATGTGCTGTCTCTTAAGAATTATGAAAATTCAGTTCAGCAGTTAAATGTTTGCTTTCAATATTACAGTTTAAAACAACTGCTTCATTCACGTTTCAGTGAGTATCCATCAGGCAGTGTGTGAATGACAAATACAAGCAGTCACTTTGCAACAAGCAGTTTAATATTTTGAGACACTTGATGGGCATCTGGTACTTTTGACTGGCAACCATCCCTACAAGTGGTGAGGAATGGAGTGGCACCACCAGAATAAGAGGTCCCAGAAGAACACAGAAGGAAGGAGAAAAAGCAGAAAAAGTCAGGTGGTCACTTGCATTCATCGCACATTTCTTCTGTCAGTGGCTATTGTTTATTTAGCAGTCTTGCAGAATGATGTGTGTGGGTGTGATTTTCTGAGCCACAGACTGCTAGCAAATAGGGTTTCACAGTTTTCTTGTGGAAGATACAGTCAGTTGTTTACCTGTGGAAACTTCTAATATTGTTTTGGCCTATGACAAGCATTGCAATTTGAACAGACTTGATAATTGACAGAATATCATCAATATAAAACATTTTCATATTCTATAGAGGTCTCAGTGACTATAGGATACTTTCAAAATTATAACTTAGCTGGTTAGAAATAGAAGGTGGCACTCTAAAGTAGAAAACTCAGTTTTCTTGAATTTGAATTTTGATAACAAGTGCAAAAATGATTTTATTACCCATTAGCTATGTTTCAACTAAGAAACAGATAATCTGAGCTATAGTGCCTCTTTCATAAATTGTTATTAATAGTCACCTTTGTTCTGTGTATCTTCGACGATTGTTGTGGGAATACTAATAGCCAATCGGCACTCCTTGTGAATCCATTGCTTGTGGATCTAGTGTCATGTTACTTCATTTTCATTTACCTGTGGAAAATCTTCTGTGGTGACTTTATCTCTATATAACGATTGAATTTTAAACTCCCTGAAGGTGAATGCAGTATGTTATCAATGTTGTAGTCTCAACACTAATACAACTCATTTATTCAACAATATTGATAAAATGACTTTAAGAGTATATGCAATATTTCTACTTTTTATTAATTAGAAAACATTTCATATTCTGTCTTTCTCTTTTTCTGTGTCACACACACCTGAGACATGAATTTTGAGCTCTGACTTTCTTATGCTAAACTGTCCCCTGATTTTTTTCATTCTTCAAGTATATGTGACTAAATTGAAACTGGAGATTGATTTCACAGAGTTAAAAGTGTGCATGTATTTTGTGTGCAAAGTGCTAATTTATGAATGAATAATATGACTCTTTAAAAATTAGTCCAACTTTTTGGGGGGGATAGAATAGAAAAACAAAGATATAGTGATCTTGGGGGGGGGGCGGGAAACTGGACAAAAGGAAATGAGGAACCCAATACTTGCAAGTGTCACAGATGTCTGGCTCACCTTAGTTATGTCAGTTGTCCTTTTGTATTATCATTTTTGTTCCTGAAAAGTTAAAAAAAAAACAATGACTGATATTGAGACCTGGGATGTCTGAAAGGTGAGGGATGAAAGAGAGGAGAAGAGCAGTGAGAGTGAGGTATCAGTTGTCTCTTTAAGTGAAGGCAGATCTTACAGCTGTAGTTTTCTAAAGAAAATTCACTGGCATTAAGAAAATAAGTTGATTATTGACATTGCTACAACCAGGGCCGCTCACTGCATTAAGTAAAAAACGTGGCATGCATTTCTTTTTCTGACAGATGGGACTTGCTGAAAGACCTGTGATTACATGCTAGCTTAGAAAAGGAATCCCGAACTTCTCCCTGATAATCTTTAGACTTTTTGTTTTGAAAGCAATTGAGCCCTTTCATGATCATGGAGTTTACAAGAAGCACACAAATGTAATTTTAGTTAAATGGAAAAAGAAAACATATAACAAGCATACACCAATAATTAAATTTAGGACAAGATATATTACTGGTAATAAAGGAGAGCATGTTATAGTAACATGTTTTGATTCATTAGGAAAATATATCAAAATGTGTTCTCAGAAATGAATTTTGAATTATGTAAGGCAGAATAGATGCACTCATGATTATACTTGTTCATATCAGCAATTCTCTTTCATTAGCTGTATGATAGGAAAATTGTAAGAATATAAAAAGGTTTAGCAATAATATTAACTGATTTGATCTAATTTGTATTTATAAAATACTTATCCAATATTTTCAGAAACTGCTTGTCAGGTGTCTGTGATGCATCTGCCAAGGGGGCAGAAAGCTTCTCAGCTCTACCCTCAGGTTCAGGAACGATCCAAAGAGCTCAGGAAAAGCATCCCATTCACAGTCAAGTTTTACTAATGAACATTTTAAATAATATGGAAAATTCTTCAAGTAGCCAGCATTAATAAACTCAGAATCCTCTAAACAAGCATACAGCTTATGAAGTTACCCATTTCTGGTTCTTTAAACTTTACTGAAAAATGTTACTTTAAGCAAGGAGAAACTTCTTGGTTTTACCTAAATGGATAGATTAGATATGTTACATGACGTTCTTAAAGATGCAAACTAGGATGGGGCATAGCTAAGTGATTCAAGTGCTTGCCTAGCAAGTGCAAGGCCATGGGTTCCACTCTCCAACACCGCATAACCACAGACCAGGTGTGGTTGTGCATGCCTGTCAACCAAACTCTCCGGAGGTTGGGGCAACAGGATTGCCCTGTGTTTAAGATCATCTTGGGCTCCATAATGAACTCCAAACAAGCCTGGACTGCAGAGCAAGACCTTTACACACACACACATGCAAAAAAAAAAAAAAAAAAAAAAAAAAAAAAAAAAAAAAAAAAAAAAAAAAAAAAAAAAAAAAAAAAAAAAACCAGGCTGTGCAGAGTAAGGTGAAAATAAAAGAATTTTCCTAAGGAGTATTTTCAACTAGATTATGCAACTGTGGATGGTTTTAGGATACTTTATCTGCAATATTTATCTAAGTGTGGATATGAACATCTTTTTTAATCATATGGATGATACCTACACAATCAAGACATTGTTCACAGAGATTTCCTTCCAACTTTCCTAGATATTCTTGCCTGATAGAGTGACGCCCAAAATCTAGTAAAAACTATATAGACCAGAGGACTTGGAAAAATAAGGTTTTTTTTTTTGTGATAGCTTTCATGCTCTTCATAGAAATTTCTCTTTCATTTTATTTTAGTTTAGAAAACTTAAGTTTCTTTCACCAAAGGACATTGGGACCTGAAATTTCTAACTGTGTACCTAGTAAAAAAATTGTTAGTTTCAATAATATCACATCAAAAGTACATAGGACTCATCTTCAAATGAATTAAGGTATAAAATTTAAAAATGACAACATATCTTTATGTCTTTAACTTTGCAAGTTTAATATTTTTAAACATATGAAAAAAGGTAGCAATATTTTGCTGACCACAACTGGAAAAAATGCTCTTAATTTTCTTCCAACAGACACCCATTTCCTGAACAATACCAGCATTTGGTTTGCTTTAAATATTGGCAAAAGTTAACTGAATTCTAAAGGTGAAAATAATAATCTTGTTGTTAAGCTGATTTAAAAGGTATTTTTACAACCTGTAGTCTATTCAGTTTTCTAATTTCTAGGTCTTTATGAATTCATGGGATTCACATTCTTCAAGTATTTTTGTTTTCTTTATTTTTAAACTGTAGTAGTGGATTCCAGTTGATCTTGAACTTTTATGTGGATACATACAAATTCTCCAGTTGAAAATTATTTTGAAACTCTGTTTGAAAAACTTGTGGAAGTTGTACGTCTGGTGCTCTTTACATGTCAGTCCCAATAATGCATTGATTTCTTTGTATAATCATGACTCTTGCCTCACTTACATTAATATTGCTCATACCTTCTCTTTTAAGGTTTTGTTCAACTCTTTTTAAAGCCTTCTTGGAGGAAGGGAAGAAATTTCTGCTTTTAAGGAAATATTTTATTTCACCAATTTTTCTCACTAAGCATTTTCTGACTAGCCGTAGCTTCATGTAATCAACAGGATTGTTTTGCTCGTTTCTACTCCTTTTTAATATGGTGTGAATAAACATTCATACCGTGTTGTGACTATGTACCTTTTTATATGCACTACTTGAAAATGCACTCAGTGTAATTGCTTTTGTGACAAATACATGTGACAACTAGAGCATTTCCCAGAAATGAAGTGTCAGTTCAAAGAAATCTGTATTAAATTTAGAAAAATATTTTATGCATGCACCAGTAAGTGGATCTCATAGGCATAAATGGAGAAAAGTGTTTGCAGCAAAATTGGCAGTTTTATTACACTTTTAAAGATACGTGGCTTTCTTTATCTGCATTGAAATTATTCGTGTTTGTAAACATTCACTATTTCTACTTAGTATTAGAGATGCTTTTTCAATTAGATCAGTGTCGTTTGGTAGCATGAAAATGTTAGGGTGCTTTTCCTGTAAACTATGCTGAAAAGTCAGACTGTTCATAGGTTTATGAACCACAGAATTCACGTATGCCTAAAACTGATAAATTTTGTTTTTTTACGCTTGTTTAAAAAAGTTTCTTTGAATAAAGAGAATAGTCTTAAGATAGGCGACATGTATACTGATTCTCATATATTTAATGTGAGAAAGCATAGACCATATAAAAATAACTAATCAAATTATTAAATTATCTTCCAAACAGGTATATGTATATTGACATAATATTGCAAATTAACCAGAAATTATGTTTCAATAAAATACATAGGTTTTGCATCCCACATTTAGTTTCTTTCTTTTTTCTTTTTTAATCTTCTTTGTTAACTGTACACAATGTGTTGCATTTGATCAAAGTTGGTCTGTGGCAATTCATGATGAAGTGTAATGTTTTTTATCTCACTCTCCTTCCTAAAACTAACCTTAAGCAACAAAAAGGAGGATATTTAAAAAAATTTAAAAACATTATTTATTTTAAAACCACTTTAAAGTGAAATTTGCAAAGAAGTTGACTAATACAATAATCTTTGGAGACATCATAGGTAGAAATTATCTATCATTTTGAAGTTAAATCATGAAAAAAACAAAAGTCTGTCCAGATTGAGTGAATAAAATCAAGTAGAATTAAAAAGGGGAAAGCAGCCCTACAAAGAATCAGGCCAGGAGCAGACAGGGCCAACTTTTTAGTGTCAGGAAACTTTTCCCCCCCAAATGCAAGTGTACTGAAGCTAGAGATTACCAAACTGATTCTCTTTAGAATGATCAGTGCATTATTATTAAGGATGCTACTGGACGTGCATCCTCTTTGCATCCATACGTTACTGGGGATACCTCCCTGCTGAACTGCCTGCCACTGCGTGATAGTGTAAGAGCCCCAATTTCTGCAGTCTTCTGTATTAACTAGGGAAGGTTTTTCTTTGATACTTTTCTCCCCTAGAACTAGAGATTAGTACTCTGGGGATTCCGAGAGTATTGCGAAATAATATGTCCTTCTGAACTGCATCAGAACTAAGAACTTGTGCTCCTGTAAACAAACTACTGCTGCAAGAATGAAAACCAAAGAAGCAGACTGGAAAAAAAATATTTGCAAGTCACATGTCTGGTATTGAGTTTTTGTATGAAATACATTAAAAAGCCTCAAATATATAACAATAAACAACTTAAGTGAGCAGAACTTCCTATAAATGTTTGACTGTGTACTCAACAAATTATATCTAATTATCATGAATCACTAATTCCCATATGAAAGTGTTTGCAACATTATCTCCTAGTAGGATAAATCCAAGAGAATTAGGAAAATATTAGAACAAAACTATCATAACATAAAAAAAATTCTGATGATGCTCAGTTTGTAAATTGAGCAGATTTTTTTCTTGGTTAATTTTTTTCTCATTAAGGATTATACTTTGTTCTTTAGTATGATAAGTAGTTTTAAATTTGACACCAGACTTTGTAGAGTTCAGCTTCTTGTATGTCAGATATGTTTCTACATTACTAAATATATCTGAGCTTTGTTATGAATGCAGTTAAGGAACGTTTCAGTCATTTTACATCTTACTTTTAAGTGTTGCTAGGTGGAGGCAGGGGAATGAGTTAACCCAGAACTAGTTTTACCCATATTCAGAGACAAAATTCTTTTGAACTTGCTATTTTTGAATTATGACGTCTTCTGTACTAACTAGGGAAATTATTTTCTTTGATTCTTTTCTCTCCTAGTGCTAGGGATTAATACTCTGGGGATTCCTAGAGTATTGAGAAATAATGCATCCTTAGCCTCCTCCGTGCCTTTTATAAAATCTTTTTGTCTTTGAGATAGGGTCTTTGCTAAGTCAATGAATTGTCTCGTTTGTGTTCCAGTCTGACAATACTCCTGTTTCATCTTCCCAGAGAGCCATTCCTACAGGAATGTACCCCCAGACTTGCTCCTAAATATTGACATTGTTTCCTGCCTGTTCATTACCTTCTTCAGCTATAGACCTGCACTTCTACAGTACTTTCTATTTTTAGCTCTGTACTCTTTGGTACCCTGTCCAGTGAATTCTTCCCCCTTCCCCCTTTAGGGTTCCAGATACATCTGCTCAACTGAGAGAAATAATGACACGTACTTGGATTACCACTCAAACTGATCATAATTTGGTCTGTAGGCAGTAAGCTGGAAAAACTGTAGGGATTACTCTGTTTCCCTTTTCCCTGAAATATCAGGTTCTATATCTTGTCAAAAATATATAAAATTTCCTTTTTTGATTGCTTTAGACAACATGGTAAATGTGATCATTGTTATTGAGTTCTAAAGCAAAAGAGCTACACAATTTCTAGTGTTAAAAGTAGTATACCTCATTTCATAATGAGTTGTAAGCTCTTATTTAATTAGTTTGCAACCTCTGTGACAAAGATATACAATAATAGTAGAACTTCATGTAAGACACATATATTATTGCTGCAGTAATCATCACCCTGGATTGCCAGAGGCCTTGACCATGCTCACAGAAAATTAAAGTCTCTTAATTACATGTCATAGTAGAATACACATTTAAATTTGATTTTTTCACACATTACAACGACAGTAATGTAATTCTTTACAAATATGATTTAAAAAATAAATACGAGATCACAAATATTGGGAAATGTTTGAAAAAACATTTTCTTTTCTTAACATACCAGATATGTAAATTTCATACTCTTTTCAAAATAGTTTTCCTTTGTTGTACTAGCATAGAAATCCTCTAGCGCAGGACTTCCCTGTGTCAGAGCATATAGTGTGGGTGTCACAAATTAGTTATGGCTGTGTCTGAGGTCTCGGTCCCTCTAGCTCTTGACATGGTCTGGTAGGACGCTTGAATTTATCAAATTCCCTCTAGCCACAGTCTTTCTCAACTTATCGCAGTATGCCTTACAAATATTATCTTTTCCTGCTTGTGCTATGATGTGGAAAAGGTCAGGACATGCTGTTCTAGTTACATGTTTTTCCTCCATTTGTTTTATCTCCGCTAATGCCACGCTCGGTTTATAAATTTCTCTTGCTTTCCTTGTTTCGAAGGATGGCTGGCTGGCTTAGAATGGAAATTCAGTCAATGCAAAAAAGAAGAATTGTCTTTATGTACCTGTTTTTATTTCTAAACTCTACTGCCTCAGGGAGATTTTACTGTTAAATTGAGAATTCCATATGTGTGTCTTAAGCAATACATAACATTTATGGTTGTAAATTGTATTATCGATGTAAATCAATAGAGTATATACTTTTTAAAATTTTGACTGTCATCTTTTAAAATAAATTTCCTTAGGGGATTGTGCTTTCTGACAATATGACAGCCTTCGCAAATAGCTGGGTAAATGGCTGTGATGTCCTATAGTTTACCTACCTGGTGCTCCGGCTGCCCCATTAGAAACCTATTCAAAAATATACTTTGTATTTTTATTAAAGAAGAAATCTTAGACAACGATACTCTGAATGTGAGACGGTTTTATTATTTATCCTATATATGTGTCTCATAGTTGACATCATTATGAAACAAACATTCCAATCTACAGTTCACAAATTATAGCTGTGCTGTTACAGATGTCCTTTGTAGCTTTTAACAGACCAAATTTTGTTATTGTTGTTTTCAATTTATGTTAGACCTTGAATTTCATAGGATCAAAAATTTTTGCTTGAAGTCCTTGGGTTGTCTTCTTTATGATAAGAAATAAGAAAATGAGCTGGAGCCTCAGAATTGAAATAATAATTTCTACCTATTAAATTCTTTATCATTATAGTATAACAGGAAGGCTTTTATGAGGATTAGCTGCTTTCTACAAGATGAAATTTATCATTTTTCTTGTCACACGACATTTGATACCAGATTAACAACAGAAGTTGAAAAGTATAAGCAAGCAGTGTTTTACTTTGGGCATGGTCATATACTTACAAAGCCATAATTTTAATAAAGATAGTGATCATACTTGCCACATTCTTTCCTCCTGCATCTATGTCATTTCTCCATCCCACTCTGAGTCACTAATCAGCTTTTTGTCCCTATAGGTTAGTCTATATTTTCTACACATTAAATCAAATGAGATCGCACAGCATATACACTGTTTTTCACTGTCTTTTTCACTCTGCATTACTTTAAGAATTATCTGTGTTGCTGGATTGCATCAATATTACCTTATTTTACATATAGGTGCAGTGTATTTCTTTTTATGGCTATGCAATAATCATTTATCGCTTTATTTGTTTATTAACAGTCAAATTTTGGCAATAACCAATTCGAATGTTATGAAATATAATTTAAATGTAATGATATACTTTCATTTACTTTAAGTTAGAGTATGTTTTGTAATGCATATTCCTTGCATTTCTGTTGGCGAGTTGGCTCATAGACATGTCAATTTTTGTTTGAGATGGTGTATCAGTCTGTAATCCAGGCTCAGTCTTTCCTTGCTCACTTGGCTTCCTACCGGCTGTGCCAGGAGCAGTTCTCCAGCTGTCCCTCTGCCATGTGCTTCCATACTGTGGTGGGCTCCAGATCTGCTTATTTTTTGCAAATAATATAACAACTTTATCCTGAACTATGGCTGAGTTAAACACATGTGTATATACATATATCATATATCATGTACATTATATTTTTAACTTTTTTTCTTGTTCATTGATCTGATGATGAGCTATAAGCTGCTTCCATTATTTAGCTGTTGTGAAACCTTACCAGAGTGTGCTGTTTATGGTGTCTTTCATGGCAGCCACTGCTACCATAGTAGGAGAATCACAGTGTGGTATTTGTGTTCCTCTAGTGGCCAAGATGCTGAACATGTTTCCAAGCAGTTGATGTCCATTTGTCCGTCTTTATTTGAGAAAAGTCTGATTATTTCAGTTGCTCATTTTTTGACTGGATGATTTACTTTGGTGGATATAATTTTGTAAGCTTTTTTTTTTCATATTTTAGGTGTTAATCTTTAGTCCAAGTAGTCCTTGGAAGCATTTTTTTAACCGTTTTCCATGATAATTCTTTCCTTGGCTTTTTTTTTTTTTTTTTTTTTTCATTTGCTAGGCCGAAATTTTTTGAGTTGTTGTAATTCCTTTGTTAAACGCTGGGTATAATTTTGTATGCAGTTGAGTCTTTTCAAAAACACCTTGCATATATCAATGTTCTCAAGGGCTTTTCCAATTTTATCTTCAATGTGTCTCTTAAGATACAGCATTTTGATTCTTCTTGATTTAATTTTAGTGTAGTTAAAGATAGAAGTTTAGATTTATTCATTTTTCCAAAAAATATTTTATGAGTATGCATTTGTGATGCATAATAAATGCAATTAAAGTGTTTATACACATCATGTCTTTGCTACTTTCTCTTCCCTTCCCTCTTCACACCCTTTTACCCCTTCCTGCATCCCCACCCTCTCTACAAACCTCTTTTCCTGTTTACTACTATGCTCTTATTTGGCCCTTTTCCCTATTTTTACTTTGGTTTCTCCGATTATCGAAACCATGCATATTCGATCTTCTGTGTCTTTCTTGTTTCACTAATGGTCTCAAAGTGCATTTTTTAAAGTAAAGGACTCATATTTATCTTTTTATGGTAGAATAGTACTTCGTTGTTATGGTTTGGATCTGGAGTGCCCACCCAACACCCCATATATTTGGATCTAGAGGGATACCTGTGGAGCTGTGTGTTTTGAGAGGTGGAGCCAGGTTTTACTGCACTGATATTTGGGCTTGACCTGGATAGATTGTGTCAGCTTGTTGACATTGGGAGGGGTCAAGGACAGAGCTTTCAGGTGTGTGTTGTTGACTTGTAGGCCAGGTAATGAGGGAGGGCTACCCATTCTGGGTGTTGGGGGCCCAACCGGCAGCTTCCTGGTACCAGGCAAATGAAACATTATGCAGCTTCTTCCTGGAAAATCTCCAGCCTTCTCAGTGTGCTCCGGACATTGACTTGCTCCTCCCTTACTTGATTTTTCTGCCTCGTCATGAAGAGTGTCTCTCCAACCAGACCTCTGCCATGTGCTTCTAATATTGCTGGCTGGCCATGAATGGACTGAGATCTTCTGAAACTGTGAGCTAAAGTAAATCTTCCCTTCCTTCAGTTGTGGATGTTGAGAGTTCTGTAATAAATAAGCAACCAAGACGTCCATTGTTTACATATCCCACATTTGTTGTGCATTCGTGGAACATGCTGATAATCACAGTGTCTGCTTCCAGGGTGTAGCTATTGTGAGTTGTGCTGCTATAAACATGGTGTACGCAGGTGCCACTGTTAAGTGATGTCTCTAACTCTTTTGGAAAGATACTCAGAAGAGGTGTAGTTGGAACAAATGGGATATTTATTTCCAGTTTTCAGTTTTTTCTTAAATCTGCATACTCCTTTCCATAATAATTGTACCAGTTTACAGTCCCACAATAAGGAAATATTTCTTTTAGTTTTATTTCTTTACTTATTTTTACACAACCTCATCAGCATTTGTTGTTTTTGGCAGTCTTGTCAAGAGCCATTTTCAATGCAAGAAATTTTAATCTTAGTGTTGGTTTGGTTTGAACTTCTCTAATGGAACAGAGATGCTAAATTTTGTTCATGTAGTTTTATTGGCCATTTGTATTTCTTCTTCAGAGAACTGTCTCTTCATTTTAATTGCCCAAATTGTTTATTGGGTCTTTTATTTTGGGGTGTCTAATTTTTTAAGTTCTTTATATATCGTGGACATTAGCCTTTGGTCCAAATAGTAGCTGGCAGTATTTGCCCATTCTGTTGGTTCTCTCTTCACTCTGTCATTTCCTTTGCTGTGCAGAAGTGTAAAAATTTGTTATAAGTCCGTTTGCTGATTATTTTTATCTCTGCACAATGCGTGTTCTGTTCTTGCCTATACCTAAGTCTTTAAGGGTGGTGTATGTTTTATCTTACGGCAGGTTCAGTGTTTCTATTTTAATATCTTGGTATTTTATTCCTTTTGTTTTGATTCTAGCACAGATGAAATGTTTGTCTAATTTCATTCTTCTGCATATAAATATCCTGTTTTCCCATAACCATTTGTTAAAGATGCTTTTTCCTACCATATTTTTTGGCCTCTTTATCAAACATCCAATTGCTGAGAGCGTTTGAAGTTGTCTCTGCATCTTCAATTTTGTTCTATTGATACATTGACCTATTTTTATGTTAATGCCAAGTGATTATTATGATGTCTCATACTTTTGTCTTATTACTTGAGATTGCTTTGGCTCTACTGAGTCTCTTGTAGTTTCAGATACATTTCAGAATTGTTTTTTCTAGTTCCTGAAAGGTGCTATTGGGATTGCATTGAATTTACATATGAATTTGGCAGTGTGGCCATTTTTACAATACTAGTCGCACCTATCTAGGAACAATGGATGTCTTTTAATGTCCTCTTCAATTTCTTTTTTTGGAGTATGAACTTTTCCTTGCACGGGTCTTTCACATCATCAATAGGATGACTGTTAGACACTTAATCTTTTTTGAGGTTTATGTGAATGTGATTTTCTTGTCTCTTTTTTGGTGGTTTTATGGTTAGTGTACAAAGATGCTATAAATTTGTGTGTATTGATTTTGTATCCTGCAGATTGGCTAATTTTTAAATTAGTTCCAAGGGTCTTCTAATGGATTTTCTGAGATGTTGTAAGGAAATTATCATGTTGTTTGCAAAGAAAAATAATTTAACTACTTCTTGTAGATAATACTTATAGAAAGATATTTGAGAAATTAGCACATGTTACATTTTTTATCAACTACAACTTTAACATAGTTTCTGTAAGGTTAAGTCTATTTATATGTGTAACATTATAATATTTCTGTCATAGTATACTTGTTTTGCAGTACCCTTTTATGTTAAAAATATTATTACCTCAACCAGAGTTTATAGAAAAATCCCATACATAAACAGAGTCCTTTGTATTCTGTAAGTTATGTCAGATAATTGCTTCTACTTAGTTGAAAAATGAAACTGCTGATAGCATTTTCTTCTGGACGCTCATTCATCTAATCTGGTAGAGAATTATTTTAACTATCGTATGGTATACCATCTGTGAAGTCCTGTAGGAGACGAGTGGAAGTTAGTTTGAATATATTGATTTACTTTTCATTTTATCCCATCTCATTGCAGGCAGAGAGACTCAATTTGCTCTGATCTATACTGCAGAATGAACTCCACACACGCTGTAAATTTAGTTTTTGACAAACTAGATAAATGTGACAATGGCTTAAATTGTTATTCTTTACATGATCAAAAGTTGTGTCCGGGACAAAAATTATATCTAGTGGTATGAAAAATTTTATCCTTTTGAGGCAAATTAACCAACCTAATATAAACTTCAAAATAAAATCTGTAAATGAAATATTTAAAAATCACTATTTGGTAATTGCCATATTATCTCAAGATATTTTGCCATAAGATACATATTGTATGTAAAATGAAAAGAATTAACTTTGTAGTGAAACACCTGACAAATCTTACCCAAATAAGTGATCAAATTTAGCATTGCCATTGAAAGAACAAAACAGATATTTGCCTACCTATATCATTCTTTTAAAAGAATACATTCTTTCATAGCCTCAACAAAATTTTGTGATGTGGAACTGTTCATGAGGAAACATCAAGTAAAGCCCATATGAGAGACTATCAACAAAACAAGTGCCTAACAGCTCAAAAACACCAGGGTCATGAAAAATTAAATAAAATAAGGTACCATTCCAGATTTTTAAAAAAGATGAAAGAGACATGAAAATAGGTGACAATGGATGGCCCTAACTGGGATTCTAAATTGAAAAATAAAATAAAAGAGAAAAAAAATTACTGTAAATACTGTTAGCAGTGTCAGTTGATTTGGCCCAAATGTATGTTAATGTAAGTTTTCTTGATGTAGGTTAAGCTAGGCATTAGGTGTTACTAAATGCATTTTCAATTTAATGTATGTTCAATTAATACCATGTTAACTGGGATGTAATCCCTTTATAGATAAAAAATATTTGTATTGTGGTTTTATTTTTACATATCTTTTGTGATTCCTTCTCTGACTCACAAGTTTTTATTATATGTTGTTTAATTTATAAATATTTTAAACCTTTCAATATATCATTCTTCTATTACATTCCATTTTCCCCCGTTTTTTTCTTAGAGTATGTATAATTATTGTAGGCTCCAGATTATGGTTTATCCCCTTAAATGTTCCCGTGTCCTTGAAAGAAAATGTGCTCTTATATCGTCAAGTAGCATAGTTTTGAAAATTAACTAGATCCGTTTGTTTGATAATTGCTACACTGTGAATGTTGAATGTCTTCCACAGTTAACTTGTGGAAGCCTTGGGCCCAGGGCGTTGTTAGTGAGAGGTAGCAGAGCCGTGCTGTGACTCTTGCACTCTACTCAGCCATTGCCCTGCTCAGAAGTTGGCTTTCTGTGTGAGACCTTGGCTTACAGATGTTCCTTCCCAGCCCTGGCAACCTGACTTTTCCATCTCTGACATAATTTGTTGGTTTCTGCATTTGACTAGCTGGTGACAACAACCCTGGCCACCAGTGAGGACCTGTCTCCCTTAACCTGTAGACCACCTACCTGCACTCCTTTGCACTTAATGCTGGTAGGCTGCAAGGTATCCTTGTGACTGTAATGAGCATCTGACACATGTAGCCTACTAGAGAACACAAATCAGGAACATTGCTACAAACCTTTGTAATTCTCAACCCACTGCAGATGATCAAAAACGCTTTCTACTTGGACAATACAACCATGATGTTGTATTTGGTAATGATCTTTTTGCTTTGGCAACTTTGGTATAAATTTCTTATCTTTTAATTTTGAAGCAAGTGATGTGAGAAATATAACAAAATAATAGGTTATTATATAGATTGTTGTTAACTAAAACACATCTGGAATTGCCTGCAGAATGTCCTTTCTTGTTTTGTTTTGGGCTGCTATAACAGAATGTCCTAGACTACTCAATTTAAAATGAGCACAAACTATTGTTTCATGCTTGTGGAGCTTGGAAGGGTCAGGCATCCACTGAGGGCCTTCTTGCTCCCTTTTTTCATGGCAAAGAAGCAAAGATAAGGTAAGAGAGAGCAATGCATCTCACAACGAGTCTGTGGCTATGGCCGCAAGCCTAATCCACTCATAATGTTAGTGTTCCCATGACCCAACACCCGTCAGGAGGCTCCATCCTCTGAACTTCAGCATATGGGAGGACACATTCATACCATTGCACCTTGACAACTGTCTTTTGTATTCATTCTTCCTTCTTCATGAGTTACTGATCTCACGTGAAAGGCACTGAAATGCAGCAGGGCTCTACAAATCTCTCTTTATGTACAACAGTACAAGTTTCCATTGCTTCTGTGTTGGGGCCTCAATGTTGTGGCTGCCCTGCTTTCGTTCCCTTACCTTTGTTTTACCTTTATTTTCTGATATGTGAGTCTAGTCATGTGCTACTGAGTGATCTCATTGAAGGGTACTTCTCTCTGTGGAAGGATTTTTATTTTTTGAATATGTGTTGGATTAATTTTCCTCCTGATGATCACTTACAGTTTTTATAAATTCTTCTTCCTTTGACCACTTTTTTATTTACTCTCTGCCACTTTTTCTGTAGACTGCCTGGCTTCCTACTATTTTCTGAGATTCATCATTGCTTTACAGATATAGTGTGGATGATTTAAGTGGAGCTAGGATTGTAGTTGAAATGCTATTTTCTACCATGATAATTTTCACAGATTTTTTTGTGTGAATGCAGTAAAATGTGAGTAAATGTTGTTTCTTTCTTGTCATTGGCATGATGTGTGCCTTAGTTTCTTTCTCGTGTCTGTGACTTGGTACCCGACATCCACAACTTAGGGAGGAAAGATTTATTGTAGCTCACAATTCCAGGTCTCAGTCCGTTTATGGGTGAGTGGCTGGAAAATGGTGGAATCACATGGTTGCACGACAATTAGAGCTAGAATTGCTAGGGAGCTGGAGATCCTCATAGCACGGTGGAGCACAGACACTAGAGGGAAGGGCGGAGCCAGCCATGCACCCATCCCCTTCCAGCCACGCCCCGCCTCCCAACCCTACACAGTATTGATAGGAACACAAGGCTTTTGGGAGACTCTCTAGATCCAAACCAAGACAGTATGTTTTATATATACATCACAAAAAACCCCAAATTAAATCTTTTCCTGTATCCTTGAGTGTTGAGTCAATGAAAGTTATATTTCCTATTCTGAAAGTGATTTCTCTAAAAATATTATTGAAGTGAACTTGAAATTAAATAAATGCTAAGTTTTTTTTTTTTTTTTTTTTTTTTTTACTTTTAGGCTCAATTAATCTGAGATATTTTCTAGCCACCATAAAGGAAATTGAGTCAATGAGCTAAAATTGTAACAGCAGCCAAAATGCTTTGTTTTGTGCTGTGGGTTAATCCATGTGGAACTGAATTTTTGTGACATTTTGTGTCACAATATTGCTAGAAGTATTCCTAAAATGATAAGCTCTAACTGTGCCATTTTCCAATACTGTGAATGTGAGTCTTACACAATTCAAAAGATTTAAAAAAAATGTTTTTAAAATGATGGATTTTCCTGTGGTGTTCATTCATTTCTCTTGTATAATGATCAAAACCCCGTAATTATGGGTATTTGTATTTGGGTACTTGATTTTGTCCTTTATTGATTTTGTCCAGACATTAAAGTGTAATGTGGTCTAATGTGACTCAAAATGATTCTGAGTTTGTATCAGTCCAAGTTCCACACTGTTCTTTTCCTGGACATAGTAACTGATGAACCAAACAGATGGCTAGCTTTTGTTTATGTGGGCACACAAAAATATTAAGAGCTGCACTCTGATATAGACCAAGGCTATTTCAGCCATGGGAAACTTGAAAGGCTAGAGGCCAAATCTGTGCTGCGTAGGCACAGCATGATATGTGCAAATAACAGACAGTACCAAACTCCAGTCATCATTCATACATACTCACAGAGTGTTACTTGCACAGAACTTAAGTTTATAGTTTCCTGTACCCAGGAAGAAAAACTAATTTTATTTTGTTATTTTTTTTTTCTGATTCACCATGGCAAGGTGCAATTGCTTTACAACAGATTTAAGCAAAAGCATCAAAGATTTTAGACAGAAATGACAGCTGTCTGCTCAGTTATGTTTTGAAATATATAGGAAAAATGTCCTTTTACCGCCCTTTATTTAATACAGGATTCTTTTATTATTAGGCAGATGTCTAAAAATCACACATAGCACTGAGATTACTTTTAAACCACTGTTAATTACTAACTCTGTGCTTTTAGCTTAACATATTTGAGCCTCAATTTATCTGTTTTCCAAAGGGAATAAAAGTGGTATAGCTGCCATGAGTTTTGACAATTATTATTCTGTGTGAAGTGTTAAATAATGTTGCTGACTATGTAATTCTGGTTGTTGTGGCTATTACTACCTCCCCAACCATCATCGTCCTCCACCTCCTCATCGTGTCTTTCAAATTCCACAGTCTTTGAGGTACTTAGTCTTTTTCAGCAGCAGGAAAGAGGTAGAAAAACAAATCAGTGTAGTGTAGGCAAGAACAGTTGCTCAAGCTAATTCGTAGTAAGTCACTTGGAGAGTCTCTCTTTCTTTCTTTCTTTATTTCTTTCTTTCTTTCTTTCTTTCTTTCTTTTTTTCTTCAATCTAAGCTTAGAGCTTTTGCCCACCTAGGAATGGCTACAGGAAAACAAGTGAATCCATATCAGTGCTTCCTGTCTGTCTCTGTTCATTGACCATGTTCATGTTGGCCGCTGTGGTGCAGATCTGGAAAGGATGCAAAGTTCTCTACATTAAGATTTTGGAATATTTTTCAAAAGTCGCCACCTTTGGCCAACTGTCATCTGTAATCCATTGGTACAAGTCCCTCTACTGTACATTGCCCTGTCTCTTATGTCGTCATTTATATATTTCATCAGTGAATTATTCATGAGAAGGATTTCTACCTCAACGGTAAGTGGGCATTGTTACTCGACATTTATTCTGTGCTAGACCATCTTCTGTTCCTTTCTTCCTAGCTTTCGTCACACTTGTCACAAATCCATATACTCCTGATAGCCTTCCTTTGTAATGCAGGCCAATAAAATCATACTATAGCAATGAGATTAATTTAGGAAATTAAAAAGTTTTGCATAAGTCAATAAATGACATATTCAAGATATTAATTATCTGGGCTTCAGACCAAATATATCAGTAGTACAGTAGCAAAATAGTACAGTAACAAAAACTCTGTTTTTCATTTTGATTGTTCTACCCTTTTTTGACATTTTAAGGGAAGGAAAAACAGTAGGGAAGACATAAAACTTCTATTGCTGGGCTTCATGTTGAAACCCTCTAATCTCCACACTCTGGGGAACTGAAGTAGGAATAGTCTCAAGTAGTCTCAAGTTTGAGACCATGGGCAACTTAGTCATTTTTTGAGAACCCATCTCAAAACAGAAGAGCTGTAGCCTAGTAGGAAGGGACTGATTTCCATCTCCAGTACAGCAAGTAAGCAACTCCTTACCCAAACAAGCAAACATGTAAGGCCAAAAAAACCGGTCCTGAGTTCTTCTGAAATTATTTTTAGTTGAGTTGAAATAAGGTAATATCTGTCATCTGTTCACTGTTTAGGATTTATTTTTGGTTATTTTTAACAAAGTTCTTAGTGAAGTGAGTCAGAAGCAGAAGGTGAAACATCGAATGGTCTCTCTGATATGAGAGTCCCAGATCACAACTCCTATGGAACTTAAGATGAAAAACAAAGTGAAAGAGGGGAGTTGGGTGGGGGAGGAGGGAGGGACAAAAAGAGCAGGAGAGCCCTTGTCACCTTGACAAGATACATATGTGCACAAAATGCTGAACTCCATTGTAAACCTTAAATTGTGCACTTATGCATATCAATAAAATGGGGAAAAAACCCCAAAGTGACACTTCAATGCAAATACCTGAAGAAACATAGAAATATTTACTATTTTATTCTTGTTTTCAGTATGTTTTCTCTTCTGACTCTTTCAATGAACAGAACTTAGCTATGTTTGCATATAAATAAACATGAATATAATTTATATGCATCCTTTCGAAGCCACGGTGCATACAAACACCTCTAATAAACCGGTATTCTGACACCATCATGCTGAATTTAGTTTTCTTGGTGTTGCTGTTTTCTCATGCACAGAGAAACTTGGTTTCCATCGTGTTTTACATAATCATGTATTAGGTTAATTCCCGCACATACCAACCTCCTGTCACTGCTGCTACTTCCTCCCCAGTCCTCACTGCCCACTCTGCACACTGCTTCTCCCTCTCTTCAGCAGCCAGTGTAAGTTACTCTGCTCACTCTCTCTTCCTCATGTTGATGCCTTTCACCCCTGACGCAGACTTCAGAAAACTACATGAGGCTTTTGTTCTGTTTGTGTAAGTTGTTCAACTTCCAATTCAGACTTTCACATTACTGATGAAACTGCCTCCCCTGTGTACAAGAATGTGCTTTTCATTCATTTCAGCTGCTAATACCCCACTGGCTTCCTCTGTCCTGAAGACCTTCCACAACTGACTCATGATTTGACACTGCACACTGGGTGAATTTCTGCCTTCCCCTACTGAAATGAAAATCTATGTAGGGCTGTGCCCTTTTAGTGATTTCCTTCTTATCGTCCCTGGTTTCTGAAGCCATGCCAAGCTACATTTTGCAGAACTTTTTTTAAAAGCCCATTTAAACTACACATCCCACATTGGAATATTCTTCCATGTGGTGTCTTTCTCACTCCTGTCAGGATCCAGTGCCCCACCTGGTCAGTCCCTTTCACCCATCTTGAGGTCCTTCTCCATTACAGCTTTTTAAATAATGGGTTTATGATAGTTTTATGAATAACCATTCTCCCTCCTTTTGCTTTTACTAATAACTTACATTTCTTTACATACTAATCTGATGTTGGAGTTGTCCTTTAGACCATTACATCATCTTTCAATAATGACTGGGCCTTCCTTCATTGCATGTATTATATTGCTAATTGACAAATAATAACTCTTTTCGATTTTGGTTCTATCATTTGTATATATCCCTTATATGCTATTGGTATTATAAATTGTTTATTTTAGCATTCTCTTTTACTAACTCTGGTGTTGTCAGATTTTTATAAAATCTTATAGCCTGATTTCAGTTATGTGAGTCAGTGGGTAAAATACATCAAATTCAGTCACTGAAGCTCTATAAAAGTGCACACTCCCATGCTGTCTAAGGAAAACATCCTCCTTTTAGTGGTGCGTGTTAGAAGAAGAGCAGGTGTATGCTTCAGCTGAGAGAGACTTGGGTATCGGACAGTCTGCCAAGATCTCCATTTCCTTGGAAGAAGAAAAAAAAATTGGACTTACAAAACAAGAAGGTGAAGAATAGAATAAAGTAACCTAACAATAAGAAACACAAGCAGAAGAACGTGCAGATGGTACAGTTGTAAAGTAAGGACAGAACACAAGATTGAAACACAATCACCATCTTACTTTGTGACCTTCATTCTGACCTTTGTTGACTGCTGAGATGCCTATTACCATTCATTTGCATCTTTTCATTTGATCTATTTCTCAGAAAATCTTTTAGCTTCTCTTAAGAATGTATTTGATTTTTTTTTTTAAATTTAGAGATCTGAAGTTAATGTCATTTCTAATTTGCTTAGATTTCTGGGAAAACATTTGATACAGGGTCTTGCTCTCTACTCCAGTTAGTCATGAATTTACGAGGTAGCCTAGGCTGAACTAGAATTCATAGAAATCTTCCTGTCTCAGCCTTCTACGTACTGGAATTACAGGTATGCATGAGCTATCACGTGGTGTTAGGTGATCTAACCTTAATCACTGAGCTATGACCAGAACTCCTTCTTTCTGGGGGGAAAACCAAAAGCTTCAAAGATGTCCTCTCTGTGACAGCCTTTAGTACTTCCTTTTGGCTGGGGGAACATGGAAATATATTGTAAACATGACATGCTTCCAGCCCCATCAGCACCACGCTGCCCTGCCCGGCTCCCACATTGCTCATTCTCTCTGCGCTCTTGTACCACCTCACCGCCGTAGAAGAGAGGTCTGTGCTCCCCACAGCAAGGCGGAGTCCTTTACTAGACTTGGTACATCCTTCATCCATGTCAGTTGTTGGCTTCTCGAGCTTATTGTTAGGTTGCACCAACACCCGGGCCCACTTATCTTGTCAAAGTTGACCTATAGCTGATCAGGAATGGTTTTGTCTTACAATGTTTTCCTTGTTGTCAAAGTAGGATAGAAAATTCAAAATAAAGTCTATATATTTCTACCAGTTTTATTGGTTAGATTATTTAACAGAAGGACTAAAAAATATGGGGTCAAGAGTTTTACCTCTCTTTCTCACTGATATACAAAAATCTCCTCTTGTATTAAACATATTACCCTCAGAAATATGTTGAAAACGATCAGTTTTTTTTCTTTTGCTAAATGTAAAAATTGTATTTTTAAAATTATGATATTTGGCTTTTAGATTATTTGTTTTCTAGGAGCTTGAAATCTAAAAAGCAGGGCCAATTCTTTGGCATCTACAGTTCTGCAGAAAAATGCTGGTACATAAATCTAACATTTAAGACTCAATTAATAATGAATATGTGATTTTTATTCTTCTGTGTCTGGTATTTGCATTTTTTCCTTTACATGCAACTTTAACTTCATCCCACATTTTTATACGTACATTATTTGTATTATTTGTATTTTTTGTATGTGTATTTATGCAGTTCAAATTATTTCAAACTTTGCCAGGTTAATTAATTAATGTACTTCTTATCTAGAAGTTCATGGAAATCTAAAGAAATGCTTGTGTTTCATTTTTCTTTCTATTTAAAGCCTGTAAAAATTTATAAAGTTCCTATTTAGAAATTTTAACTGGTGTATTGAGTTCCCATTTTCCGTATTTTAACCATTCTCCATGGTGACAGTTATGATAGTAAGTATATACATCTCCAGATACCAGTTACATATTTTGTTAGGGGCAAATCAACATATGATGAAATTTAAAGAAAAGCAAGTATATAATATATGATAAAATTTTAAATGAAATAATTTTGTTACTATGTATTGTGGTTTGGATTGGGAATGTCTCCCAAAAGTCTCATGTGTTTGAGTGTTATGAATTATCTGTGGAACTATGTGCTATTAGGAGATTGGAGTCTGGTCTAGAAGGGTGGATTTTGGGTACGTAGTGGATCATAGGGTGTGGTGCAAGACAGATATGTGGCAAATTATATGTTATAGTCTTGTGGATTAGATTACAGGTATATGATGGATTATAGATTAAAGGTGTGTGGTAGATTAGGGACTTAAAACTGGAAGGGATAGAACACTGAAGCTGGACCCAGAAAGGCCGCTGTGATAGAACTTGGGAGGATATATGTATGCTACTTTCTTCCTTCCTTCTGGAGCTTCACTTGGCTACCGCTGGCAATGCCATGAGGAACAGCCTCCATCTCTACCTTTGCCATGTGCTTCTACCATTACTGCGCGCCCATGAATGGACTGTGGCCTTCTGAAGCTGTGAGCTAAAAAAAAAAAAAAAAAAAAAAACTTTGTCTTCCTTAATTTATGTATATTGGGTGTTCTGTCACAGCAGCAAAAAAGTAACAGAGACACTATGTGCAGAACTGTTCTCAATTTCTCTAGCAACAGGGTAGAAGCCTGGTGTAGGGACTCTTGCCTGCAATTCCAGCACTCTGGGAGGCTATTAGAAAGATTACAAGTCTGAGCTCATGCTGGGCAGTTTAGCAGCTTAGAAAGATCCTGTCTTAAAATAGAAAAAGGGATGTGTGTAGTTCAGTGGGACAATTTTGGGCTTAATTCCCAGTACCACAAAAACAAAAAATGGCTAAATGTATGATATCCATGTTACATTTTAATTTTGTAAAAATTCCTTCCCACTATCACCTATCATCATTTCCTAGTCATTAATTTCTACCTTGTATTATTTAGGTTTATATTACCTTTTGAAAGGTTTTATTATTTTGAAAGGAACCAACAAAATAATGACTAAGCTTATGTTTAGTAATGGCCTACAAAACTTTTTTTGGAGGGTGTTAGTTCTCGGGAATATATGTTTCTAAGGATAAAATTTCTACTAAGGTACATGGTAGGATAGTTGATCCAATACGTAATCTATGATATAAATTATCAAACATTGACAATACAAAGATAAAGTAAAAACTTTTAAGGAAATGGACACAGAATATTAAAGTAACAAAAAGCCAGACCATTGCATAACTGACAACTTGACCTGGACTGGTACACAGTGAATGCAAATGTGTGCTCCAATCCTGCATCTTGCAAGTGGTAATTTTTCCTAAACATTCTTCATCTGTTTGTATTACCAAACAATAAAAGAATTCTAAATAGAGCAAAATAAGTGATTTACACAATTGCTTGAAGTGTAAGAGAGGCTATTATTCATTTCTATTTGTCTTATGTATACTTTATGCTGTGCCAAAATACTCCATCAACTATATAAATGCCAGTGACTATAAACCGGTTATATGAAATATTGTGCTAGACTTACAATAGTAATAATGTCTTATAGCTAATATAATTACTAAAAATATTAGGTGAGAAGTTGCAATAAAACAATATCATGGGATTGTCAATAGCACTCTGATGGGTTTTATTAGAGAAAGACTCATGAGCTTATATCAGAGTAAAGATTTTTAAATAAAACAATGACCTTAAGAATAGTGATCATATTCAGGGTATAAAAAAGTCAGCTTTTTATATTAATGGTGGAACAAAACATATTTTAGCTTATAGTAATAACATATGCATTTATAGCAAATAGGCAGTTTATGAGAAAATAAACTGATTTGCTATATAAAATTAATAGTGTGTTAATGTAATATTATCTATTGATTTAGTATTTTCTCTCCAAACTAATGTATATAATGAACTATGAATACAGAGCATATATTTCAAAAGGCATCCCTGAATACTTTTTGGTCACCTGAATCAGAAAGCTCAGGAAAATAAAACTAGTTAGACATTATGTTTGGGGCATAGTAAGATTCCTTATTGGCTTCACCTTATATTTTTAACGAGTGCCATTGGAATTCTTTCTTCTAAAATAAACTTATATGAAGCCAATTATTTGAAGAAGGGATTCACTTTATACCTAGTGAGATCAACAGTTTTCTTTGTTCTTTATGATTTATACTTTTCATTTTACAATTTAAAATTTTACCTCTATAAGACTTTCCTTTCCTTTCTCTTTGCTCTTCTGAGCATATATTTTTTAAAACAAAAGCCAAATTTTTAATCAATAATTAAGCTCTTTTCTGATGAGTATGGGGAGAATTTTTTAAGGAGCTAACACTTCTGATTAGTTTTTATCATGTCCAAAGACCCCTCTCTCTTTGAACAAATGTGTGTGTGTGTGTGTGTGTGTGTGTGTGTGTAAATTTCCAAAGAACAGAAAAAAAAAAAAAAGAGAGATCCCGGCATTCTCACATTGCCAGATGTTGGTGGTGTTAATCTGAGCTTCATTCAATATCTATAACAAACACAAATAAGCAACCAAAAGGAACTAACACAGTGGAAAATATAGCAAGATTAATTTATTTCAAACCAACGTGAGAGGGTTATATTGGTCAGGCATAGTCACTGGTAGGAGAACAACTATTGGTTTCATATATGAATTTCAGGTTTTGTAGAGATCAGGTAATGGCCAGCTTTCTATAGTGCCTTGACATTATTATAGAAGGATGTGAATGTTAATTGGTTGATAGTGAAAAGTGTGTTCATTGGAATAGGGTCAACTACATAATATGGAAAGTTTAGTACAAAATGAAAGAATGGGATCTTTTTTTTGAAAAACAGGAGATAGTTTTACTCTGATCCCTCTCTCTCTCTCTCTCTCTCTCTCTCTCTCTCTCTCTCTCTCTGTCTCTGTCTGTGTTTTAAGATTGATGTTAATGTTAACTTCTTTGGAGAGAGAAAATGCAGAATATTACAGAAGCCTGAGGTCAGGAGTACCTGGGCTTTCTTGACATCAGTGATCCAGACCCACCTTTGGGCAGAGAGCTTGTCAACTGAATTAGGGAAGAGGGTAACATGAGGACCACCCAGAGATACGGAGCAGCAGGTGTAGTGGGATCACAGGTATGCCAAGCACACAAGTTCATGCCTCATGCTTCATGATCACACCAGACTTTCTTCAAAAATTCAAAGATAAAGTAAAAAAAATTAAGGACATAGACACAGAATATTAAATCCCAAGTCTTGGTTCCCTTCTGTATGCTGAATCCTGTGTTACTCTACTGAGCATAATATACTGAGAGTGGAATAGTGTTATTTTTGTGTTTGTTTTTTCAATGTCAAGAACTGGAGGCAAAGATCTGTAATGGCAGGGAAGCTGCCCTGGTACGTTCACAGGCATGAACCAAGCTGTCGCAGTCGAATTGTCATGCTGCCTTCTCTCCATGGCTACAGTTTATTGAATAGTTAAAGAATTAACTGATATTAATAACTGATTTTTACCCTGGCTGTATAATAATCATGTTTTGATTATGTGGGAACTTTTTTTTTACATTTAGTGCTAAAATTCAAGAGGATCTTTCATGAGTTGTCAGAGCTGCATTTTCTTTTTTTTTTTTTTGATGAATTTCTCAAATGTATGCTTCATGGAATTAGGTCTAATTTTCAATTTGATCATCAACCTAAGCCATCGAGAGAGAGAGAGAGAGAGAGAGAGAAACACCACATAGAACTCTAGACAACTCTGAAGCAAATATAAATACAATTATTATAAGTAAGATATTTAAGGCTTTTTAGAGCTACATCCTGATTTTTCTCTGATCAGAGCTATATGCAAATAAAAGAACTTTATGTGGTTGAATCGTTCTAGCTAGAAATATCATGTTCCAAATCTGTGACGTTGAAGCAGATTCAGCATGAAGTGGCGGAGATTCACAGATAATCTCTGGTAGATCAAAGAAAACCGAAAGCTGTTCTACAATTTTATAAGTAGTTTGGCAATGAAATATAAACTTCTTTGCATAACTTGTGTAAGCCCAAGGTTTGTAGTTTCTTAGTAACTATGCTGGCCCAAATAAAGTACAAGGATCTTGTAGCTTCCTCGAATGCTCCCAGTTCAGTGGGTGGGTTTATTATGTGTGGGAATATAGACCACAAATGATCACTTAATTTTTCAAGAAAAATTTTATCTCTTCAGACAAAATCCGTAAGGGATGTTGAAAATCATACACTTTGAGAAGTCAGTAGCTCAGTGGATTATTAAAATTGGCCCTGATTTAGCATTTGAAAGCTTAATTCCGAGGTAGGAAAATAATGTGATAGCTTCATAAGAGATATGTTTTAATTTAGAAGAGATGGATATATTTTCTTTGGGTGTTGACACAGTCACTATTAAATTCTGTTGGTTCACTAGCTCCCTCTTGTGAGTCTTTAGTTGTCCTGTATTTATTTACTGATGATGCCATGTATTATCACTGCAAAAATAAGTGAAATTATCTTTATTATCAATTTTTAAATTGGCTTCACTAACAATAATGTTCAGATAGAACCTCTAATTACATAGGAATATATTTTTCTCCAGGTTTTTTAATAACACCAGAGAATATGCTCTTAGGGAAAAAAAGCAAATTCAGGGAACTTTTCTGAGTAATAGATATGAGACAATAGGCTCCTTTCAATCAATGAAACTCCCACATTGACAAAACAAAAGAAACCAATGATATGGTTATTTTAATAATTGCAGACCAATATCCTTTCATGGTAGTAACCCTAAAAAAAACACTAAGGATATAATTATAATGTTCTCAATCTGACAAAAGGTCTATGAATAACATACAACACCCTTTTATCAGAGTGAGTGAAATCTTTTCTTTTGATATAACAAATATGATCATATTTCACAAGGAAATAGAATTTATAAAAACATTTTCGCACTGTATCAATTAAAAGACAACTCAATTGTGAAATGTAAGAAGAGTCTTAATAAACATTTCTTGAAATAATGTACGCAAGTAGACAGTGCATGTGAATCCTAAATTCTCAGGAATATGTGGACATTTTTCAAAGTGTGTGATGTTTGGCTAGCTTTACAGGTTTTATTTATATTTTGTTTTGTGTTTGCCTTTGTTAATTTTTGAGTTCTGGGATTGAACCGAGGACCTCAAACCTAAAATGCAAACAAAACCCCAGTAGGATACCACATCATGTTGTCTTTTTTTTTTTTTTTTTCATTGTTTCTGAATCTCATCTGTGGTAGCATGGATCAGTAGTCCATACCATTTTTCTGCCTATATTTTTTAATCTTTGTTTAAAACATGGACAAAGTGAAGTGGCCTGACTTCAGATTTTGGTTGGTCTACAAGAAAGCCTGTGATTTCACTTTCTTCTTGCAAAAAATAAGTGAGTGATGCCTTCTTTCTCAGGTGTTTTCTTCCACATAGAGCTGCTTACACATTCAAACAGGCATTTAAATTCTCAGGAATATGTGGACATTTTTCAAAGCTCTTCATGTTCACCCAGCTCTGTAGGATTTCTTCATAGTTTATTTTTAGTTTGCTATTGTTATATTGCGATCCTTGGAGTTGAATTTAGTACACATACTAGAGAAGTACTCCACCACAGAGCTGCTTACTCAGCACTTTTTGTTTAAGTTTGAGATAAGGTGTCATAAGTCTCTCTAGATGGCTTCACCCTTTTGCATAGTTTGAGATTGTAATTGTGTGCCTCCAACTTTGACTTGAAATTTTACTTGAAATATATATATGGGCCACACTTATTTGGGCCAACTAAAATTGCAACTTACGTCACTGATTTATAGTCATCAATTTGTTCTTTTGTAGATAATTTTCTAGATCCTTTTTGAAATAAGTTTTCAGTGGATTCAACAGCCTCTCTCCTTTGATGCTTTCCAGTGAACTTCAAATTTAGAGACAATGTAAACTGTGTTTTGGGAACAGCAACTAAACAGGAAACTCATCTTGTCTAGAGACCTCTCTGTTCCTATTTTTGTCCGCCTGTGTACCTTTCGTCTCCTATTTCTGTACTTCTGGTTTCATCTTTGTCTGCTTCTGTCTCTGTCTGTCTTTTGCCGCACTGTTTGCTTTTAGCAACCATACCAATGAACTGGAAAGAGGGTGAGATAAAAAAACATCACAGAATTTGTCATTTTAGCAACATTCAGTAGCTATATAGAATGCTTCATGTTGTGTATTTTTTTAATTGGCAGAATACCAAAACACTTAATTTTACTTGTACTTATACTTTAAATGGTCCATACTCCACCTTCCTAGAAGTTGATCTCCACAGAGACTTTCTTTAGGAGTGGCAGTCTGTTTTAGGCAAGACACACTATCTTTTAGAGTCAACTTTATATAAAGGGAATCAAAGGAAAAATTATGATGAACTCATTTGTGGAACCCTGACTAGGCTGAGGGATGATGGGAGGTGGAAGGCAGCTCAGTCCCCTATAATCTTTTGAAACTGGCAGGAGTGGAGCCCCTCCCTCTTATCCCAGGACCAGTTCTACTTAAATCCCCGTTTTTTCACCCCCACCCCAAGACTCTTACCAGAAATCACATGATCAAGTTTTGACAGACCCATCATGCAAATTAGGAGACTTTCAGACCTGGAACTTCCTCCAATCAGATAATGTCCCTTGCCCTATTACCCTGGCTGACCCTCCTCCCTTCAACTGCTTATAAGCTTGGCCCTTGCAGACAATAAATGAATGAGCTGTTAACACTGATTCAGTCTCCTGCCTGTGATTCTGTGACGTCCCAAGACCCTGATTTCCCAGACTTCACTGGTTCCTGATCACAGTGGCCAACTGTGGCCTGGGACTCCGGAGACCCTGACCCTCATTTTATTTGGTACCGTTCCAAATTTTCCTTTAGGCTAGAAGTCAGAGGACACAGAAGCCCCAGGTTTGGTACATGTGACCTTGTCTCCAAAAAGATACAGGGGACATCAAGTGGGCAAAAGTCAGGCGTCTTTGGAGTTATCTTCCTTAAGGCCATAACTTTTTTATTCCCCCATTTTATTGATATGTACAAGTGCAAAATTTAAGGTTTAAAATGAAGTTTAGCATTTTGTGCACCTGTGTATCTTGTCAAGGTGACAAGGACTTTCCCACTCTCCTTGTGTCCCTCCCCCAACCCACCCTTCCCTCCCTCCCCCTCCCCCACCCCCCTGTTTCACTTTGTTTTTCGTTTTAAGTTCCATAACAGTTGTGATCTGGGACTCTCATATCAGAGAGATCATTTGATGTTTCACCTTCTGCTTCTGACTCACTTCACTAAGCATGATGTTCTCAAGCTTCTTCCATGCCGTAACTTTTGAAAAAGTGTAAGTTATGTTTTAATTTGAAAGTTGATGATATCATGTTTTGTTACTAGTGAAACCACAGAACTAAGAAATCAAGAGTATAAATTGAACTGTTTTTATGTTATTGCAAACCAAATTATTAAAGAAAGAAATCAGAATAATCATTAGCTGGGAGAGATGAAAATGAATAATTTGCCAATATAATAGCTGATCTATTGCTTGTTAATTAATTTGCTTTCCTGATGAACCCTCTATTTATTAAACAGCATTGGAAATACTGATGCTAGGTAGTCTTTCCAAAAATTGTAATATGCTGAATGCTTGTAGGGCCATATTTTCAATTCTGCACTCAGATTTGAGCACTATGCAATCAAAAATTCATGAGCTAACTGGAGAAAGTTGAGTGAAGATTTAGAGTGAAATGATTAAAGAACCTTGAAAATTGATTTATATGGCAAGTCCAAAAGTGTTCAGTATGTGCTGTCTGTCAGGGGATGAAATGCGGGACAAGATATTTGCTTTCACACATTAATCGGAGGTGTAAACATGGAAGAAGGGCTTACCTGTGCCAAATAATGTAGGAAGAATGATGGAAACATATTAAAAAATCTTTAAAGTGTGGGCTAATCTCAAGAATATGTCTACTGCTAGCGTCTATGACCATGGCTGTTGATATACACAAGCACTGAAACAGTCTATCAAACAAAAGCATTGTTCCTATAATACCTGACTAATGGAAAATGTGGAACTAGAGAAAATTCGTTAACAAAAATGTTATCAATATGTCCTTTTCATGTTAGGTTTCAGTATTCTTCTTAACTCTTACTTTCTGGGGCTTCAAATATTCTCATTTGATGTGTTTATGCATTTCTATAAATAAAGGAAGGTTGTTACTTAAATTTGGCTATAATCTTGATGAAATGTAGATGGAAAACAGCAAAATTTGCAAAATAATTTTAACATTCATGATAAAAAGAAAAGCACTTAAAATTCAAAGTTTAATAAAAATTATAAAACTCCTCTCTTATACATATATACATACATATATAATCTATTATACATACATACATATATACTTATATGTACATATATATATATACATATAACTATTTATCAAATAACAAATACATGCTGGAAATACACAGAATATTTTGAAGTTGAAAATTCTATGCAATAGAAAATGTTTATTAATTGCATGACACACATGAGGTAGACACTACATGTGGATCCTATAGGTTTTGGTATGTAACAGTAAACAAAATGCCAACTTAGTCTTTAAGAACTTTACATCAATCTGAGGGAAACAAATAGTAAAGTGTATGATGACACAAAATGTGCAGAGTCCTCTAGAAACACAGTGAAATGACCCCTGAATATGCTTATTTAAAAAGTTTAGGAGTTTAAATCATGCAATATTTGTGGGTAGTATGGGGATCTCTAAAGAGATTTCAGAACAGTGATCATAACAATTCCGAAAATACAAAGTCAAAGGCAAAAAATACCACAGCATGTTCCCGAGTCAACAAAAATGAGGTGTGGGCATGAAATAATGTAGAAAGGAGTGATAAGAGTGTGACTTTCAGACTTCCTCTGCTCAGTAGAACTTATACAGATGGCATAAGTACACACTGCTCTCTGTCATTCAACTTATGGCTTGAGAAAGTTCATAGTGGGCACATACGGAAGTCTCTTGTGGAGTCATGGCCAGTCAGTCCCAAAGAATCCAGGCATCTCAGCTGAACTGCCAAGACTGGAAATGAATAAATCATTTCAGATTGACTCTCAAGATCATGTCAGTGCATCAACATTTTCCAATTTTGTGTTATGGCTGTTTTGTGTACTCACATATGCTTTAGAAGCAACTTATCAATTAATTACTTTAAAATGCCTGCTGATGTTTTTGAAATTTAGACCAATTAAGACATAACACTTTTGCCCATGAGCAATCATTTAGTTTATTAACTAATTCAACTCTTAAATATTTTAAAAATACTATAAGGTCTTATGTGCATTTTGCTTACTTTTTCTGAAATATGTTTTATTGTGTGATATTGCTCCATATTTGAAATTTTATTTTCCATTTAACGAATTGTTAAATGTGACCTAATACAGAAATAAAATTCACTTTTCAGAAACTGCTAAACTCTCATCCTGCTCAACTCACTTATTAATCTCAGTGGTGGGTTAGTTCCCTTTAGGTCTCAATAAATTTTGAGACTTTTGTAATTTTCTGTGTAATTATGCCATCTGAGAAAGAAATCGTTGCTTCCATACACTTTTTTTTTGGATTTTATTTTTTTCTTACTTATTATCTTGGGCTTACAATAAAATGCTAAATAGAACAAGTAAATGTAGCTGTCCTTGCCTTCCTGGTCTTTATGGTGCTGGGCAATTGAATGCAGGTCCTTATGCTTGCCAGGCAAATGCTTTACCCACTGTACCATTCCTCCAGTCCCTCTAGTCTTAAGAGGATAATGCATCAGTCAGCCTTTTCCTGTAATATCAGCTGAATCTTTTTGTGGCTTTCATTATAAGACTGCACTAATTTTTTTCCATTTCTAATTTATGTGGGTATGTATCCTCAGTGGTCATTTAATGTTATGGATGATTTCCATGTTTTAAAACATTTTTCTACTTAATTTTTAGTGTTTTCTTAATTTCCACTGTGCTACATTTTTAGATCCTCAGCTTTTGATGTTTGAATTCTTATTTTATGATAAGTGTCTATGAAACCAAATTGTCTTCACATTTATTAAATCAATTCTAGAAGTCTTTTGCAAGGTGCATTGGTGTGAAATGGGCATGTCACACATAATGTGCACACCTGCAATATTACTAATAAGATGGGCCATAGTGTGTCAGAGAAAAAGAAGCTTTTCACTATTTTCTAGGCGCTTATGCCTAAACATCTATTTCCTATAAGGCTGTACCTCTGGGATGGGCCTTTTTTTCTAATAAATGAAAAATACTCTTTAATGAATATTTTAATTATTTCCATTTTATAACTTTATATGAAGTACTGTATTAATTTATTTAGAGTGCTGTATTTCCAATATTCTAAGGGGCTTTTGAAATGATTTTCAAGATTTTTTCCACTACAGTGAAAGCTCACGAAAGACAACACTATTCCTTTGGTCAATGATATTTCTGAATCACATAAGCCAGCACGTACTGGGTGCTTCAACTAAATTTGCTATCAAAAATAACTATTAAGTATTCATTTTATTCTAATTAAAATGCCAACTATGGCAATATAAATCACAAACTAAAAATTTACTGATTAAATCAAATGACTGATTAAAGTACTAAATTAACGTTTTGTATAAACACATCCTTAATATAGTGATTAAACTATATTTTATATTTCAAACTGACTTAGACTGAAGAAGACTCTCTTCTTGGCTCCGTTCTACTCAGGCTGTCCTGAGCCCTTTTGTGGACTCGTCCTCAATGCTGGCCTGCAAAGAGTGGAACGGGGTGCAAGAATAGTTACGACTACTTAAGGTTATGCCTCTGGGATGGTGCTTATCTCTCTTAATGTGCTTGTGTGGGAAACATCAAGGCTACCAAAAATTATGTGTTGCAGCTAGCATCTGAGGATGCTGTCCCCCACCCCTCATGCCAGCCTCTGTGGGATGATCAGTACTTAGCTTCAACTCACGAAGGTTAGCAAACCAAGGTGGCTTTCACATGGGTACCTCCTACTTTATTTCTCTGTAGTTTTTCTTTTGACTTTGCTGAGTTCCTTCCCACTTTCCACCTCATTTCCATTCTATTTTTAAAATACTGTCACCTATGTGCAAATTGAAATTTAGTTCAGTTTACACTGGGTTCACTTTTCTGTTGAAATAGTCTATTACTAATTGGAGTATGTCCTCAACACTACTGGAGTCTAGTTGTGTTCTTCAGACAAAAATTAGGTTCATTGAATTTTGTTCAATTTAATTAAAATTTTCAATTTAATTAATTTTCATTGCATTTATTCTAATTTTAATTCAGTTTTAGTTTTCTGCATCAGCACATACGTTTTGTGGAGAAAATATATATTAGAGAAAGACAAAAATAAATGAATAATATTTTTGGATTTCTAAAAAATGTGAAAACTATTATCTTCCTAGCTGAGAAACAGAGAATATATAGCTTAATAACATTTTGTTAATTCTTTTACTTTTTTTTTTGAGACAGGGTCTCGTTCTGTAGCACAGGTTAGTCCTTAGCTCACTATGCAGCCCAGGCTGGCTTGGGATTCATGACAATTCTCCTGTCTCAGCCTCCCTAGTGTTGGGATTGCAAGAGTGTGCCACAACGTCCAGTTTATGTGGTGCTGGGGAATTGAACTCATTGCTGTGAGATTGCTAGGCACGTGCTCTAACCACTGTGCCACTTCTCCAGCCTCTTGTTACTGATTTTTAAGTGACAAGATCTTATATATTATGTAGTTGAAAACTGCCCATCAATCTGTCTGATGGAGGGAAGGAATGAATTCAACTAATTACTCATCTGAAACATTGATTTAAAGTAAATTTCTGAAAAGGACATCCTAAATGAGGCTGTAGGAAGAGCACAGTGGTTAGAGCATATGCTTAACAGCTGCAACGACCTGGGCTCAATTTCCCAACGCCACTAAAGCCGGGTGTTATAGTGCATGATGGTGATTCCAGCACTCTGGAGGCAGAGGCAGGAGGATCACTGTAAATTTGAGGCCAGCTTGGGCTACATAGTGAGTTCTGGACCAGACACAACTATACAGTGTGTCCCTGCCTTAAAAAAAAAAACATCTTGGCAGGCAGAATCAAACTCTTCAACAAAGAAGGGTACTTTAATTTAAAAGATATGCTTTTCATTTACAGAAGACTGACCTGACATAGCACTGCTACTCAGGTGCATTTAATAGGCAAGCAAATGAAGCTTTTTAAATATATTTTGGTACTTTTGAGGCCCTCAGATATGGCTTATGACAAGGAGAATGTCATCACAACAGTATAATGGGACTGGGGTTTTAATTTGCCCTATAATCTTCATTTCTGATAAACTACTTTTAGCAAATGTAAATTTAATAAACAGCAATTTCTGAGTTTTTAAAATTGATTTATTTTATTTACCATAAATCTATGGTAGCTAAATTGCTTCTAGATAATTTATTAGTTATCTGAGAGACTTTAAGTCCTTGACCAAAGTTATGTAATAGGAAATTTTGGGTTAATAATTATTTGAATAAAATTATATTTAAATGCCCTAATGTGGTTGAAACGTTTTTGTATGTTATTCCTTAGGGTTATATTAAAGGTGTAAGCCATTGAGTTGTATCACTGGGGTTTTCTGAAGTGACCTAAGCTTGGATCTATCGGAGTACACTTGGGTGCTCTGGAGCCCTCAGCCATGGGGACCCACGTGGAGCCTAGGTCCAACCTGCTGCTGGGGCTGCCATACATCATGTGTCTGCAAAGATTTGCTAGCGCTTAGGATTATACAACCAGTGACTTGAAACTTGGAGGCATATCACTAACCTGAAATTTATGTGTATTGCTGATAAATTAGAGTCTAGGTATGTCCGTTTTGACCTGGAGCCCAGCTACGTGAAGCCAAGCTGATATCTGGCTACACGGGCATAGTCCTGAAGCTTGTGCCCGTGGTAGCCCACAAAGCACTGGGGTTTGCAGGGACAAGACTGAGCCATGGCTCTGTGAGATCAGATCTAGATCAAGACTCTGCTGGAGCATGGTGCTTCAAGAACCAGCCTGAATTTTGGCAGGTCTGAACCTGGGTCCTTAGATGTCTGACTGGTTCTGCAGCTGACCTAAAACCTGAAGCTACACAGTCGGGCCTGTAATAGGCCCATTTCTGATAGCCTAGAGGTTAGGTCCAGATGCTTTTCTGATATCTCTGGTTACATTAGTGGCCTTGTGCTGGGTTGTGCCTAAATCCTACATCTGTGGGAGCCACTCTGGTCCAACAGGACTTGGCTTAGTGCTGGAACTATCCTAGAACCTCTGTGTGTGGATATTGATGCTTTGAAGGCCTGTTTCACTTTGGATTTTATGTGGCCAGGCAGTGTTTTAGCATGCAAAACAAATCCAACACTTTAATATTCTTCCCTGACACTAACTTATGTGGTTTTTGATGATAAATCTGCAATCATTTGAATAATTCCTTCTGGTTAAAGCCATTTTCTGTGCATGTTTCCAATACTTCTTTGTATTTAGATTGTAACAGTTTGGTTATTAGTTTGCTTGGGGAAAGATTTATTGGATTTATCTTAATATGAATTCTTGAGATTGTAAGGAATGTATAAATTTGTGTTTATTGGGACATTTGAGGGGTTTTCATACTTTACTTCTACAATTAATTTTGATTGCCATATTGTTTCTCATTACTATATGGGACCAAAATGACATGAACTTTATAGAGTTATTATTAATATCTCACAGTCTTAACTCTGTTCATGTTTTTTCAATCTTTTTCTCTCTTTTATTTACTTTGGGAGCTTCTTATTGGGCTATTTTTAAGGGCTCATCAACTCCTCTGTTTTCTGTTATTGAAACCATCCAATGAGAATTTTACTTGAATTTTTGAATTTTTCGGTATTAAAATTTTTATGTTTTCTTCAACCTATTAATTTGCTGACTACTCTATTTTGAAAATGGTACCAGAGTTATTGCATTTTTAAGGCAGTTACTTTAATATCTTTCTCAGATATATTATCTGTGCCATTTAATTATGAGTGTGTATTTTTGGAGTGCTTCTTATATGCTAAGTAATTGCTTTAATATGGTTAGTTTTAGTTTTATAAGACTGTGGGTCTTGTCCACATCCTGTGGATAGTGTATAATGCTAAGCAGGCAGTCATCCTTGTTGATTTATCAGGTTGTAGTTTTTGACATAGCTTGGAAGTCTCTTTTTTCACTGCTTATTTATTTTCTTAAACTTCTGCAAAGCTTTTTTGATCTGTTCCATGATGTGCATCACCTAAATGAAGATTATGGAACCTGGTGACTTTCTGTTCTTTAGTTCAATTCCCAGCATTTGTTCTATGGTAATTAATAACAAGTTTGTAAGTATAGAATGTTAAGAATGTTAACTTTTAAATACTGTTCTGTATTGGCTTGAAATTTTTACTGTGTATATGTTTTATTTCTTTTGTAAAAACCCTGAGGAATGCTGTTTGAAAAAAATGGCTTTAATTACTTCTCTCCTTGTATACGTGCTCCTTTTCAATTATTTATGGATATTTTTACTGTAATATTGAGTCTGTTTCCTTACTGCCTAAATCTATACTGACCTTATGTATTTCTTTGACCTACAGAATATAGAAGTGCTTAGGTGTTAGTGGGATCCCAGGCCTGAGACATTAGGATGCTTTAGTCTCCTGTTATCCTACTTCTGATATACGAGTGATTCTAGTTGAGACCAGGGTTAATGAATTAATTTAAACATTAGATTCAAATAATCTTGTAATTGTGCTTAAAAAGTAAAATTGTCACGTAGTAGAATAATAAAAATTATATGTAAATATATAGGTGTCACTGAAAATTTTTAATTTTCAGCTGTGATCCTCTCCACCCCATCAACTAAGTGACCTCCATTTTGATTAAACTAATTGAAACTTCAAAGATTGTACATTTATGTGTTTTTGAACTTTATTAAAATAATCAAGAATTTAGGGATTGTATATGTGTGGATATATACTTTTTATCTTTTACATAGCCCAAAATGTTACATGTCACTATTTTCATATCTTTTTAAGCTATGACAAATTATGCATTTCAAGAAGTAAAATGTATTCCGTATCTCTTATTTTTAAGTTAATAAAACTAACTAAATAAAATTGACCAAATCTGCTTATTTTGAGGTGATCATTTGACTACTGTTTTGCTTTCCCACTCATTTCACTGGAGTCACTAATTAAATTAAAATTAAAATTAAATGGATTTTGAAACAATGAGAGGTTGATTTGCTATATAAAAGCTGGAGGAAAAGGTGCACTAAAAGATTTACTAAGAAATATCTTTGAAGACCTCACATGCCACATAAAGTGTGCACTAAAACTTTATTTATTTGTTGCATTATTTTTCAATTTAATTCAAAGTTCTACTTCTTGTGGGATTCTATTTTTTTAAGGATTTTTGGTTTCAAAGAGTAGCTTTTTCTTTTTGAAATAGATGTTCTTCCAAGTATTGAAATTTGTCTTCATTTTCAAGATTTCTGAGCACATTTGCTAGACTGTATCCTGCATAACATTTGACCTAGTTCTAGTTTGCAGAACATAATTAGAGCTTGTAGATGTTGTTATTCATAATGTTTTTCTAATTATAACAAACAAGAAATCACCTTTGAATGAGAAATGGCATTCAAAGAAAATGGGGCTGCCTCTTTTCCCTTTCTTAAATATGTAGAAACAGAATCAATTCTTGTTAACTCTCTTTTAATGATGGTTCTCCTATAAAAAATAAATGCAGTCTCATTATTTCTAATAGTTCCAGGAAAATATTTGCCTACACATATTGGCGATTTTGAAAACCAGGCTCTGTCATAAATGTTTTTAATAATCTTTTGTTTCAATTAACATTTTAAGAATGAAAATTGGTAGCAAAAGTTTTGATAAATTGTCACTGCTAATGCCAATTATTTTTCTAGGATTTGGTAAGATATTTCATGTAGTTTATAAAGCTAATTATTGAAAATAATCTGAAGATCATTTTTATGATAATTTATGTATGCTTCTACTAAAACATATTATTTCACTCTGTCCTACAGATCTGTAACAAGTAACTCTCAAACATTTATAAATGTTAACCTTAAGCAAAGAAAGACATAATAAATGGAGCAGAATGCATTTATCATATAACAAATAGAGCAGAATGGTTATTTGAATTAAATTATTTAAACCAATTGACCATGAAATTTATTTTACATAAAATAAAGATAATTACAGTGTTTCTAATTTAGAGCTTTTACAGCTGACTAAAACCCTTGATAACATTCTTATAATGCATTATTTTTGTAGCATTTTTGTTTATGTAGTTATTTAAGTTAATAATAGCTATACTGTTAGTACTTAAATGTTTATTAAAATAGTAGCTTACATTTTAAACATTCATTTGTGTATTTTTGAAAATTTTTTTGTAGTATTCACTCCACAAAATTCTATTTGTGGTTCAGATAGTTTGATAAATTTGCTTCATTGTATTCGACTGATATTTCCTAGAGCAGAAATTCTATTCCATGTCTAGCTGCTACCTGATGTACATTGTAATGTTGACAACTGCAACACAGTAACTTTTGTATCTTCATTGCATGTATTTTCATCTATTTAAATTAATGGGAAGTACATTAAATTCAAATGCCAACTTTTTTGGAAATTGTATTTCATAATATTGTGTTCACATTTAAAACCACAGTATATTTTACTATCTCTTCTATGTTTTTATGTTCATTAGTTAGAACTAATTGAATTACAGGAACTTATAAACCTTACACAAGATGATATTTCTGCCCAGATTGAATTACTTTTTACCATTATCTAGGCAACATAGGTTCTGTATTTCTGTTTATTTATCTTTTGAAACAAAAATTTTGATGTCTGATTCCACTTAGGCTTATCTGAGAAAGAAATGGATAATGCACACTAGATCACTTAAATGCAGTAATTGAAATGATTTCATATTTTATTTTATTAATTTGAGATTTTTGTCATAGTGAATATTTAGGCCTGGGTGATTGGAGATGTTAGTTTTTAAATGTATTTCTGTGATCTGAGTACTCTATTCCACTCATTTTTGTTCTTATGTCTTAATAAAGTAAACATACACAATCATGCTTATATTTTACTCTAGGTGTGCTTTCATTAATTTTTGTTTTTTCAAAAGATATATTTATCTATTCATTGATTTATAGTTTTTGGTATTTTTTTGAGCACCTATAATCGTTAACATCCATTGAGTTCTGTACTTCGGATTCGCTCTCTCTCTCTCTCTCTCTGAGTTCCTCCATAAAGTGATAATAAATGTGTTTTTTCTGGTTTCTGTTTCTAAGAAAATACACAAACAGAGCTTAATGGATATCTGATTTTAAATTATAGGACTACTTCAATTTCTTATTAGTAAAGTAGATGTAGGAATAATAAGTTGATGAATTTTCTGCATCATGACACTATTTCAGTTATTATTTGTAAGTATGCTTTGAAAACGTTGAATTGTCATGCAAATATAAATGGCTGTACAATGTGGGGAACATCGAACTCAGATTCACTTCAAAACTGCTACCCATGTCTCGGGTAATTTCTTTTAAGGGAACAGAGCACTTCGGAAAATTAGACTTCCAAACATTCCTTTAAGAACATTGTACTTTGGAATTGTTTTATGTTTGTTTTTAACTGTGAAATGCATTGACTTGGAATCAAACATTATTCTATACATTAAATATTATTATTAAATATTATTACTAGTTGTTGGCATACATTGAGCAATCTGATGTATTTGTTAGCAGGAATCTTTGTGGTTATGGAGGAATAACACATAGGCATTCTTGGATGAAGCACAGTGCTTAGAGTTTTGTAATAAGGCGTCCGCATTACTTGGTTCTTATAGCCTGTAAATCTGTTACTCCCTCAATTAGCGATGACTCAAAGCAGTGCACACACTTACTTCTTCATAGCAAGTTATTTTATGCCTGAAGAAATCTGTCATTTTCACCCTGTCTGATTTGATCAGGATAAAGTAATGCTCTCGTTGTTGTGACTAACATATTGCTAATGTAGATCACTCACTGCAGGAAAGCAAATGTAGCACAGAAATGTGCACAGGGGTCCCCTGCTCATCTACAGGCAAATTAAAAAGGAATAATATCTAAAAATTCATGGCATGTGATGTAGAAAATGAGATGTTTTCCCGAAATATGAAGATGCATATCACTATGTTATAATATAGCAAGCCAGTTTTTAAATTATTTATCAAATATCCTAGAACAGGAGAAAGCAGATGAATTTAGCTACAGTAGAAGAAAACAGACTTAATGCCTGCATAAAGGTCAGATATTCATTGTAGAAGTAAGAAAAGATACACTGAGAGACTCTATGTTTAGAGAAAAGGAAATGTGATTGTGAGGAATAACCTGTCTTACTGAAGGATCAGATGACATTTGTCCTATAAATATTTCCTTGTCTTTAATTCTGTATTTATAAACACACAGGACAGCATTTCTTTGCTTCTATAAAAAATAACGTATGATTCCTTTACATTTCTGTGAAGATTTGTCTGATATAAATTCTAACTAATCTCTAAAATACTCATAAAACTTGTCTGAAATAGTGTTTCAGTACCTTTAAAAAGTGTTAATAGGGAAAAACATACTAAAAAATCCTTTTTGGAAAGTGTTAGCATATAATAGGAATGTAGAGAGCAAGGACATCACAATACTTTGCAGAAAAATACGGTATCAGCAGTAGGAATTGGAAAGATATTGAGCATCAAATGAAGGTCATATTAAGCTGTTTCCTCTTAAGCTTAAGGCCTAGTTCATGACAAGCACACTGTGAAAAGTTGCCTGAGTAGATTTATCTCTTTTCATTTTTTTACATAACTAAATTTCCCACTAAAATGGCTTTGCTTGCATAATTTGCTTTAAAAAATGTCATTGCCATATTGTTTTAAAATCTCCAAGAGATGTTTCTTTCTTTTTACTTATTAGGGAAAACAAACCACCAAAACCAGTGTTTTGTTCTGACTTAATCTTACTGTGTTCATTATGTGCCCTACTACACTAGGGCAATACACACTAGTTCAGGGTTTGGACAACAGAATACAGCGTTTGAACCAGATTGGAGGCTCTCTCTCTTGATCTTGCCCCAGGCCAAAATGTTTCCATTGCTTGGTAGTATGTCTTATTAATTTATCCAATCTTGTAAATGCTTTATAATTTTCAGCTTCTTTTCAAGTGGCCTCTTATGTGATATTTTTACATTTTTTAGATAAACTCAGCTTTAGAGTTACTCCATCAAGGTTAATTATTTAGATCTGGACTTGACTTTCTGTATGTATTCAGTATGTATTTTACCAAAGAAAAAGGAAAGTGACAGATAATTGTACAGCTTCTGCCTCAGTTTCACTATGGAAGTGAGGCTCATGGCAAAGCCGTATGTGAGTAATTAATTATGAATAATTTAACATGATATAGTTATAGATTTTATTGACTGTCCTGGTCATACATAATATCTAACCTGATAATTATGATTTCAAATTTTACAAGTTCTGGTACAATTAATAATCGGTACTGTTTATACAATTTCTCTTAATTGTTGTCTCTATAGTTTTTAAAAAGAGAAAATATAGATATTGTGGAATGGTTTAATCTAGGTAAGCATTGTAGTATCTCGCACAATTATTTTTTGCTTCTCCTATTATCCTTCAAAACTGTCCAAGTTTGAACATTGTTACATTATTTTAAACACTGATATTTTTAATTCCTTATTTATTAGTTTTTGTTAGTACAGGTTTCTAACACCTAACAATTTCACTCATTTTGGGGAATGTTTTGTGAACATACATATGGCATCAACATTACAATCGCTTCCCCTTTTCCCTTTTCACCTTCCCTCTCCCTCCAAAATCCCCGACTCCCACTATCTTATTCATCTCCTTCTATAAAATGCCTGTACTCTGGGTTTCTCGTATTAGAGAAACCATGAGATATTTAACCTTCTGGGTTTGATTCACATCACTAAGCATGATGGTCTTTGAAAGTCCTCTATTGAGACTGTCTTTCATTGTGCTGTTGTGGCTGCCTCCATATCCTAATTAATTCAGAATGTATATCTTTCATAGTATTTTGGGGGGAAAGAGCCAGTAGTTGCAAGATACTAGATCTGGTGTATAAAGAAGATAAGGACTCATTAGATGTTTTTACAAGCCTGCCTTTGTATTGGTTGGCAATGAGAAATAGTATTCACTACATTTTTTGATTTCACATTCTGAAGGTACTCACAGAAGAGGACTTCCAGAGCTGTCTCAGAAAGTTAAAAAAAAAATGAAATAAGTATCTTTAAATTGAGGGTGTTTTGGGAAGGATTCATGACAATATTTCTTTTAATGTGATAGATTGTTTGTAATAAATGGTCACGCTGTACCTTGATCCCCCTTCTATGTTGTCTTGGAGTCCTATTTGGGACCATCCATATATTACGATGTCTAAGGAGGCTCACTGCATCTGTCTTTGCCCCATTTTTGCTTCGTCACTTCTGTGTTGATACTGCCACTTGCAGGACTGCAGCTGGACAAAAATTTTCCACCATGCTACAAGATAATTAAAAAATACTGATTCGATTTAGGTCAATTTATATGATGAGGTTGGCCAAATTAATGATATTTTTGCTTCCAATTCTTTATGCACCATATGTCCATATTACTTCAATTGCAGGTCTTAATTGAAGGATGATCATAGGCTTTGGTGATAAATCTTAATATTTGGGAATTAATAACCATCTGAAAATTAAACAAAACTCTATTATACTTAACAAAATATTCTTGTGAATTCTAGAGTAGTTAAAATTGCCTTTGGTTTTTAGGAACCAAAGAGAACATCTCTATGAAAGATAAACATTTACAGACTTATATATCTTTAGTAGGGAAGAGTTTGCAAAATTATGAACCAGGTTGTTACTCTCAATAACTCACCCAGCATGAAAAATATTGATATATAATATTATTAGAGAGAAAAGAAAGATATTGTTCTTGATGTGACATTAATCTCTGTTCTGTTTCTGAAGCCTGTGTTATAAAATCTGTCTTGGTCCCCACAGAGAAATGCACCTAAAGGAATAGTTTCTGTGTTTAAGATGGACTTTAGGTGAGATGTGATGGTTGATACAGAATTACGTGAGTTAAAATCAAAGTAGTTTGAAATTATCAACTTTGTGTCTGTGTTTTTGTGTGTGTGCAGATATAAATTATTTGAAATGCAGAGGATTGGCTCATAATTAAAACATTACAAGAAAATTTAGTAATATTTTGGATACAGTTAAAAGTATAAGAATCTGAAATCTCACTGCAAGAGTTGCTTTCTTAATTTAAAGAAGCCTTACTTTGAAATAGATTTCATAATGGCCTCTCAATCACAGATATAGGAAACAATGTGCTTTAAATGAAAATTCCATTGAGTTGAAAGAAATATTGTCAAACATTTGTCCCCAAAAGCTTAGTTAAACATTAAATATCTCTTTGAAATAGATGCTAGTTTCATATAGAAATGAGATTCTGGGAAAATGTTATCTCTTTAGTTTTCACCTTTAACAGATCCAAATGTCAATTTAAAAATTGTGACAATCCTGGTTTTTCTTATGCTTAAATCCATCTTATATACTGATCAACAGGAAAAACAATTCAATCTTTTTCTTTCCGGCTGAAATTCAGAGCAGTCTCATATTATTGCTACTGAATCTTTAATTGAAAAAAAATGGCTATAAAGCTGAAATACATCGGTGTGTGTGTGTGTGTGTGTGTGTGTGTGTGTGTGTGTGTGTGTGTGTATTCTGTGTTTTTGCATGTGAAGAAGTGGTGTGGTATCATGTAACAAGATATTCCCTTGTACATCAGTGGCACCAAGAGCCTCCAATCTGCTTTCCAACGTTTTTTGGGCATTTTTTCCGGTTTCCTTTCTGCAAGACTTGGTGAGCAGTATTGGAGTCCAGGTCTGCCAGTATTCATTTCTCCTAATTTATATTTGCAGCAACTTAGATAATGAATCATGTGAAGAATAGTATTGTCAGATAAATGATACATAGTTTCACTCATACAACCAACTTAGTTAAGTTCCAACATTTTTAAGAATGGCCCTAGCTGGTTATGGTAGTGCAGAATGGTAAACTCAGTACTCTGGGAGCCTGAGACAGTGGAATTCCAAATTCTAGTTCAATCTGGGCAATTTAGTGACTTAGTGAGACATTTTCTCACAAAAAGAATTTTTTAAAAAAGGCCCTGGATTTTTTGCTCACTGTAAAAAAACATGAGTTCAATTTCCAGTACAAAACAAAACAAAACAATAAAAATTCTCCCACCCTTCCTCCAAAAATAAACGTAGTGCCTCCATGCGCAGTGGGCTCACTAGTCTTTAACATACTAGTTGTGTTACTGTTCCCTGAAATATAGGTGGAATGCACCATGTCTCCAAACTTGAAGAAAACATACTACAAACATATATATGTGCAGAACTCCCTCAACACTGAGGCAGCCATCTTATCTGGCCATGACATGGAATACAAAGAAAAAAGCACGTCAGCATTATGTAGCACGCTCTCTACAGGTGGAAATAAACCCTGAGCTCCAGACAAAGGCTGAACTTCTAATGAAGCACCATGGTCCATATTAACCCCTCAGGAATGACTACCAATTAGTGAAGTATGTCATGATATTGCTGTGAATCTGCACCACAAAAAATAGAATAATATGAACAGCCAAACCATTGGGGATTGACATCCAAGGGTTGACAGCATGTTTAGTCATGTAAGAAGTAATCTATGATTTTCATCTTTATCTCCAAAAATTCCTCTCTCTGCCATATAGACAAAACAAAACAAAACCTCCATTCTGTAGTAAGAGGGAAATATAAGGAGCATTTTACATAAATCTGTAATTAAAACTTTAAAATAAAATGGGTTAAGGCTTACAGAGTATAATGAAATTGTTTTTGTAATTCAAGTCTAATTAGGAAGTTGTGGAATTGTACTGAGTTCAGAAAATAAGTTACTGTCAATTACTATCAAATTACAATCATTTGTGTGTAGATCAGGTGAGCTACTTTAATTAGAAATAAGCAAATTTTTGTTCTCAAATGATTAGAAGGTCCTCCATAACCAAATTAATTTAAATATGAAGAAAATTAGCTAGATGGTATCATCTAAGCTGGGGATAGAATATTTTAACCTGGAGGTCAAAAGTTACTTTTTAAAATGAGTTTCTTTTGTATATAATAATTTTTATACATTCTTTTTATTGTCTATACAGTAAGCTAATAACTATTCTTACAGAGATATCTGAAAATAGTTTATATATAAAAATTCCAACAGCTTCCTTCACTATGGACCCAAAAAGGCCTTTTTACATATCAAGTGTGCTTCTGTAGAATGTTGTCTTAACTATGCTTTTGAACTTTTCAGTTTTTACCTAATGAGTATTCTTACCGGGAAAGCAGAATTTGAACCTTGACACCTTACGTTTTAGTGTCTATAGTTCATGACAGGATGGCTCCGTTCTTCTTGCCTTCCCCATTCAACAAAATGGCCACAAGCAGTAACCAACTTGGTCAGTCTGAGCCAGATAAAGGGATCACACAATGGGTCATGGTCTCTGAAAGTTGTGTTTGATAATATTTATTATTTGTACATAAAATATAAGGAAGGAGGTTTGAACACACATTACTTTTATTCCCATTACCCTACAGTTTAAAATTTAATCAATATAAGCCCTGATAATTTTTTTTGCATATAATTAAATGATAATAGTGTCTTTAAAATTAAAATGTCTAATTATGTGATTTCTTCTCATTTAGATTACAAAACTGCCTAAAAGTCCACAAACCAAAAATATATTAAAAGATGTTTTGATAATTCATATAATTCCTCCTTCAATTTTGTTAAAAACAAATAAATAGAAAGCATTTGACTATAAAAATGAATACATTCTTGAAATTATGAACATGTGTTTTACTGCATTTAAAGAATTAAGTCAATATTTATCAAGTGATCAGTATACTTAATGTGACTTCCTTTTTGGATCTTTTTAAGGCTCACTCGGAAATTGTTGGCAAAATTGAAGCATAATGACAGTACACTGAATATATAAAAGCTTTCGATCAGAATCTTAAGCTATATATGAAACTCACTCATCTTTAATAGCATATATGTATATGCACCAAAGTGTCTAATTAATGAAGACTAACAGTGTCAAGATAAAAGTATCAATTAATCAAAGTAACAAAATGATAAATTAAGCTGTTTGCTAGTCTATTAAACATATCTTAATAAATTTAAATCAAATAAAAATTATGCCATAATTATTCCCTATAAAAAGCAGAATTCAAGTAGTAACTAACTGCTAGTAATCATATATGTAGAAAATTTCAAGGTGACAGTGCTGGTGCAAGCCTATAATCCCTGAACGTGGAAGGCTGAGGCAGGGAGATTGCTGTGGTTTTGAGGTCTTTCTGGGCTTCATAATAAGTTCAGAATCAGCCAGGACTACAGAATGAACTATTAAAATATTAAAAATATTTATTTGTTGATATTTATTTATTAATATTATATTAAAAATTTAAAAAATGCTTCATATAACACATAAGTTAATGGAGAAACAAATTACATAAAAATTCTTTAGAATGAATGACAGTTAAAATGTAATATGAGCGTTTATAAAAGGCAGTTGTTAAAGTACTAGCTAAAAAATATTGAAAACAAAAAAGTTTACATCAAAAACTCAAGAATTTAGTAATATTGCAGGAAAACTAATATATGCATGTAATAAATGAAATAAGAAAAATAAGAAAAACAGAAGCAAAAACAAAAGATATTGGAATTTAATGGTCAACAGCTGTATCTTTAAACAAATCAATGAAGTTGATGAGCATTTAGCTAGATTTCTCAAGAAGAAAATTAAAGAGATAGAGCCAAAATATCTAGCATAAAGAATGAAAGAGGGGTAACCAGCCACATTTTGCAAACATCCATAGGCTAAGAGAATTGGACAAATCTATGTTTTGCCAACATCAATTAGATGAGTTTGTCAAATTATTGAACGTGTAAATTTGTAAAACTCAATCAGGAAGAAGCAAATAACTTAAATGGCTCTGTATATATTAAGACATTGAGTGTTAAGTGAACTATATCATGGGCTGAATTGTGTGCTACTCCCCACTACATGTTGAAGTCCTAACCGCAAATATATCGAAACGTTACTGTGTTGTAAAGAAGGCATTTAAAGAGATAATTCAATCAAAATGAGCCATTAGGATGAGTCCTAATCTAAGGTGACTATTTGATTATAAAAAATGGAAGTTTAGATACACAGAGGGACATCTTTGAATAATGCTTTGGCAAAGAACAGAGATCTCCTGAGGACACAGCAAGAAGAGGTGACCTTTGCAGGAGTAGGAGGGCGACTTCAGGAGACACTACACATGCCAATAGGTTGATCGTACACTTCTAGCTTCCAGAACAATGAATTAGGAAGTCACTGTTGTTAAGTCTCAGAATGTGTGATTAAAAAATGGCAATGAAGAAAACTAAGGCAAAAAAGTCTTCCACAGAGGCAGATAGAAGACTAGGTGATTTAATTGGGGAATTATATGAAATATTTAAGAAAGAATCATTGCCTGTTTTGCACAGACTCTTCCAGAAATTAGTAGAGGAGGGAGCACTTCTAACTAACTAATTAAAAAAACCCTCAGTTTTATGAAAACCACATAAAGGCATTATAAAAAAAATCTCTGCAGCATGACTATCATGAATTATAAGCCTGGATGCAAAAAATTATGATAAAATATCAGCATATCAAATCATATCCAACAATGAATTAAAAATACATACCAGGAAGATTTTCTTAGATTATTCTTAGATTAAGAGTATTAGATTAATTAAGATTATGCTTACAAAAACAAGATTTTTCTAACATTTGAAAACTAATCATTATAATGTTGCAAAATAAAGGAGAAAAATCATATATTACTTTAAAAAATGAGAAAAAGCATTTCCAGAAATGTCAATCCACATCATCTAAAAATCAATTTAAAAATAGAAAAGAACATTGAAAAACTAGTTTGTCATCAACTCTAAACAAAGACCTGAAGAGACTGTCCCCAGTGGGAGATAATGCAAAATCTAGCACACGTGTGAGACGATTATAGCTTTAATAAGTGATGCGATACCATCTCATGCCTATCACCATTCACCTGTAAAATTTTATTAAATACAAATCTAAGATGCAAAAAAAGAGATTAAAAATGCTTGTGACAATATAAAGGCAAAGAACTATGCGCTCCTAGAATATCTAGGTAAGCTGGCACTCCAGAATCATGGCAACCAGCCATACTGTCCTACCGGGAAGTGAAAGGGAGCTGGGTGCCATGATTTCTAGTTTTCCTTTTGGAGAACCACTGTTTTCTCTGGTAACAGCTGAGTGAGTACTTATCCATCATGAAACAGAGATTACCTACACGGAATCTTTTTGATACTGTATCATCTTCTCTTGTTTAACTCAGGTTCAATTAATATCTTCTTGGTATTTGTTCTGCAATAGGAAACTTGCCTTCTGTTTTCTCTGAGAGCACACAGAAAACTCAGTTTGCAGAAATTTTTCTTTTTCACCCCATTATATTAATATGTATAAGTGCAAAATTTAAGGTTTACAATGAAGTTGAGCATTTTGTGCACCTACGTATCTTGTCAAGGTGACAAGGACTTTCCCACTCTCCTTTTGTCCCTCCCCATACCCCCCCCCCCCGTTTCACTTTGTTTTTCGTTTTAAATTCCATAAGAGTTGTGATCTGGGTCTCTCATATCAGAGAGACCATTCGATGTTTCACCTTCTGCTTCTGACTCACTTCACTAAGCATAATGTTGTCAAGTTTCTTCCATTTGCCTGCAAAAGCCTCCACGCTGTTGGACTTTATAGATGCACAATATTCCATTGTGTATAAATACCACAGTTTGTGTATCCATTGGTCTGTTGGTGGGTATTTTGGTGACTTCCATAATGAAAGGTGCATTTATAACCCATCAGAGTAAGGGAAAAGTTCCATTTTTATTTTCTCTTTTTCTTACAGATCTCTGGCATATGGATTGAGAGAGAAAACCACTGCTTATTGGTCATGTGGAAGCGCAAATAATACATGAGGAATGAGAAGAGAGTATGGGAGGTCACAAGGCAGACAAGGGAACAGCATGGGAACCTTTTTAAGTTCCTGAGCAAAGTCCCAAATGATCCGTTTAAAGAAGAGACGGGAAAGCAGGAAGCCCAGTCTGCGAGGAAGAAGAGCTACATCAAAGGTGACTGAGCCTTGCTTCTGGTATTTGAACGTGAAACTAGTTTTCAAAATGTATGTTAAATTGACATAAAATTTTAAAAATTTATCACATTTTGGTACACTTTGTGGGCAAATAAAGTAATAGAGCCATTATGCTAAATAGCATGACAGTTCATAAAAGTTAAAAAATAGATCTATTATGTAATCCAGCTTTATACTACTTGAGATATATCCGTAAGAAATGGCCTCATATGTTACAGGGATATTTTAATTTCTGCACAGCTTGCAGCAATATTAGTCCAAGATATAGAATCAATATATGTTGAATAACCAATGAGAGAACACGGAAAATGCAGCCCATACACACATCGGAAAGTAAGTAACTTGGCCTTAAAGTAAGGAGATAACACTGTAATTAGCAGCAATATGGATGAACCTGGAGGACAGCTTGCTCACTGGAATGAGCCAAGCACAGAGAATAAATATCTCACTCTCCTTGGGATGTAAAAAGTCGATACAGAAGAAGAGAACTGCACGATGGTTGCCAGAGGCCAGGGGAAATGACAGGGAGCTATTATTTAGATGGTAAAAGCTGTTAGCTGGGAAGCACTATACATCTATGAAAGGGATGGTGACTGTGATTAATGGACAGTGTAGTTGAAAATTTCTAGAGGAATAACATTTGAAATGTTCAAATTACAAAAATGACAAGTATATGAAAAAGGTACATAGGAAAATGTTTTGTCCATAACATTTGTAAGTTTAAGAAGATTGTAAATAATCCAAAACTTTCCTGTTCTTGCTGTTAAACTATTGACTGCATTATTCCTAAATTGCAAACACACAAGAAGATGTCCTTTTCGTTGATTCTATTCAACATTGCAAGATTTTATCTTTTACAACACAGTAAGAGAAATAAAAGGAGTGATGCTTAGGAAAGAATAAGTAAACCTATCCATACGTACATGATTTTTTTTTTGAGACAGGGTCTTGCTCTGTAGCCCAAGCTGTCCTTGGAGTCACAGCAATCCTCCTGCCTCAGCCTCCCAGGTGCTGGGATGACAGGTGTGCATCACCATGCCCAGCTTATGTGGTGCTCGGGAATCAAACACATACTTAGCATTTGACTTAGTGCTTGTTAGGCAAGTGCTGTAACCCCTGAGCCATTCCTCTAGGCCTCTTGATTATTTACATAATAAAGCAGAAAATAAATCAATATATAGAATCTAGTAGAAATGAGTAAATATAGATGTTTACAAAATGCAAAGTTAATATAAAAAATGGTGGTGTAAACCAAGCAGCTAAAATTAAATGACTCATTATACAGATTTACTTAGTGTGGTACAAAATTCTACTTATTTTTAACAAAAGGTATTTAGACACATCAGCTGAGAAGTGTGGTGCATTTGAACAATATTGAAGACCTGAGCAGTTGCAAAGTCTCCGTGAACTTGCATTAGAATCTAAATCTCAATATGTTGATTCTCTACAACTGGAAAGATTGGATGTGAAAAATATGGACTCCCAGCCTTTTTCTGAAAATTTCACCAGCTGATTCTAAAATTAATAAGAAACTCAATAAACCTAATATACTCAAGACGGTACTTTAAAAGCAAAAGAAACAGATTGGAACTTAAGCATTTTGTGACCTCAGGATGTATAAAGTTAAATTTATCAGTGACATGCATATGGTGAAATGAGACACATAGATCAGTGGAGTGGTGAAGAAGCCAGAAATAGATACACATATCAGCATATGGTCAATTACTGTTTAATGATGTTACCAAGGAAATTCAAATGAATTCAATAAACCGTGTTGCTGTGTATTTATGTCTGGGGAAAATGCTCTTTGTCTTGCTTTACATAAAATTAAAGTGAATGGATTGCAAATCTAAATATAAAAGTTTAAATTATAAAGTTAAAATTAGAGAATGTAGAAGAAATATTTCCATCTCATTGTTAGCAACATTTTTTGTTTAGAAAATCAAAAACAACAAAGAAAAAAGGTAAATCATATATTATCAAAATAATATAAATAGAACGAATATTTGGATAGAGGTTTCACATTACAAGACGCATAAATGGTCCATGGGCATAGAGAATGACATTCATTATCATCGTACCCCTGAGAAATAAAATTCAGAAGTGCAGTGCTACTAGTACACCGCCCTATGCTAGCTAAAATGAAAACCATCAGTAATAATATCTAGTTTGGAGTAGAAGGGAAATGAACCTTAGTAGTTTTTCATTGATAATGGGGCTGTTAGTCTGTAAAAAATAAAAAGAAAAAAAGAAAAAAAAGAAAGAAAAAGAAAAAGAAAAAGCCAACCATTTGACATCAAATTTGATGTCAAATGCCCATATGAAAATTTGCAAAATTGTTTACAACGGCTTTACCTAAAGCAGCTCAATACTGAGGAAGTGGTCCCCATGCTCAGTGAGTAGACACCCTCATCCAGCAGAGCACGCACAGGGACCAGCGAGGTGGCTGTGGCACTAGGACATGTAGCAGTGTGCTCAGACTTAAAATAATTATGCTGTGGAAAAGAAATCAGAGATGTGACATTTCATTATGCAGGATTCCAAATATATTATATGAAAAAATATGGTGTCTCTACCAAGTAAGTATTAGTTTGCATTGAAAGATAAAAAGAAGATAATGAAATGAAAAGTTCCGGGAATCTCTTAAGGTGATGGAAATATTCTATCTTGCTTGAGGTGTGGTTTCATGAGTTATACCTGTACCTGTCAAAACACATTACATTTTTTCATAAAGAGATATTGCTTTTCCCCATTTTATTGATATGTATAAGTGCAAAATATGAAGTTTACACTGATCTTGAGTATTTTGTGCACATACATATTGGGGCAAAGTTACAAATTCTTCCTTTCTCTCTTTTGACCCTCCCCCCTCCATTTCCCATAATTCCCCACATTAAGTTTTATGAAATAATTGTGATCTGGGGTTCTCAGTTCAGAGAAACCATTTGATATTTCACCTTCTGCTTCTGACTCACCTCACTAAGCATGATGGTCTCAAGTTGCCTCCATTTACCTATAAAAGCTGCCACCCTATCTGTCTTTATAGATGAGTGGTATTCCAATGTGTATAAATTCCAGAATTTATGTATCCATTGGTCTGTTGGTGAGTATTTTGGTGTCTTCTGCATTTTAGCTATTGTTAGTTGTGCTGCTGTGAAAATGGGTATACATGTATCTCTGTTATATGTTGTTTTTAACCCCTTTGGGAAGATTCCCAGCAGAGGTATCGCTGCTTTGAAGGAGATATTTATTCCCACTCTTTTGAGAGACTTCCATACTGCTTTCCATAGTGACTGTATCAGTTAATATTCCCACCAGCAGTGCAGGAGGGTTCCTTTTTTCCCACAACCTCGCCGGCACTGATTGCTGCTTGTGTACTTAGTATATGTCAATCTCATTAAGAGATACTATTTATAAATTAATTCCTAAGTTATTGTGATTAAACAAAATGCAATCTTCTTTAATAAAATGCACAATTAAATATGCTTGAACAATTAACTATATTTGTGCTAATAAAATGGCAAGGTGCAGGCAGAACCTGTCTAATTCCCTTTGATCTGCCCACTTTCTCCATACTTAAAATTAATTGTAGTTCTTGGCTTCTTTAAATTTTGAACTGCACTAGGTTTTCTGTTAAATAAATGTAAATAGTAGCAGTTTCTTTTCTACAGTAGACATCCTGACAAACCCAGAAATTATAATGAAAATACTTTCTTAGAGATGCTGTACTTTTTTTGTATCAGAAGATCAGAAATGCCCATGAACTATCTCCACTCTAACATTTTTGTGGCTTTGATAACAAAATTGTGATGACTTTTTCATGATACAATAAAACAAGAAAAAAATAAGTGGCAGGAATCATAAAAATTTCCAGAATTTCCACTTGAGCACTATAGCATTGGACCACACAAATTATCATAATATTCAGGATAACTACAACAGATTCTAAAAACTAACTTTTAATGAGATATTATGATTTGCCATATGCTACTTTTGCATATCATACACCAAAAAATTCTGTGAGGTAGGTGCACATTTTATGAAGTATATTTAGGTACAGGGGCTAAGAAACTTGCCCAAGTTTTCACAGAATGGGAAGCAGCCATCACTGACACTTAAATCTCTGATTACTACTTCACATTTCAATGTAAAAATATGTGTTAATACATAGAAAATGTGTCTGGTCCAATTTTATGCTTTTGTAAAGAGGCTTAGACAAAGAATTTTATTTTCTGAGGGGATTGAACCCATGAGTTGCCAGCTATAGGATGAGAATCATAGATTCTGTTTTCTCAAGTGAAGGATTAGAATGGATATTTCCTCCTCAGTATATGCCAAATAAAATGGTCTCAGGACAAAAACAAAACAGAAAGAAAAGGAAACTAAAACCTCCCATAATGCTTAAAACTCTGGCCTTCTAACCTCTGTCACAGGTAGCCCAGTTTCAGCTCTGCAAGCCTGCTAGGTACCGTGGACAGAGTTTCATTTGGTGAAGGACTTCTGCAGAACCTCTAAAATGGAATTTCTAGAACTTAAGGAAGATGCGACCAGAGAGACTAAATCCTGCCACTTGCCCAGTAATTTGAACATTTGCCATAACCATGAAAACAAAAATTATACTGTCAGCTTTATTGTACACACACACACACACACACACACACACACACACACACACAGAGAGAGAGAGAGAGAGAGAGAGAGAGAGAGAGAGAGGAGAGAGAGAGACAGACAGACAGAGAGAGATGAGGGAAGCGCAGTTAGATAAGTTAAGTGCTTCTAGATGTTCAACATTTCTAAACTTCCCCAGGGGAATTTCTCTGGAGCCCTTTATTGCTTCACAGTCTCTGGTGAAAAATTCACATACACTATTGTACTCCATGCATTTCCCAGGGGGAATCAGATGCATGTTTACATGCTGAAATAGTGGTGAGGATGTGTCCTTGTTTGCAGATTTCTATTCCCAGGGCTAGACTTGTTATTAGTATTACAGACACATTGACATATCCCTTCTAGAACTTTAATTTGGGTGTAAGTAAATAATTTGATAGTTACAGATTCTATTAAATGTGAGGGATTTCAGATTATGATTAGTATTTCGATCAGGAAAGCTTTCTAAAAGATACTATATATGAATTAAACTCTCCTAGGGAAATCAGGGTTGTGTCTTGGTCTGTCACAGAATAATATGTCAAAGGAAATATGATAAGGAAACAAATTGCTAAAGATGATTTATATTTAACAAAATAAAAAAATATTGAGGTTGCATCTCCACAAACAGATTAGATTAAATGTGAGTTTAAAATTCAGAATTAATTTGTCTTGCCTTCTCTATCCAGGGGCAGACTGATATGGGTTCTAATGTGCAATGAATAGCCTATATAAACAGTGTGACACAACGCTTCTCTTTTCTACTTTGTCTCCAAGGTATGATCAATAATTTTCCTTGAGGTGCTTTCTTGCTTTCAAAACAAAATCCATCAAGCTGACTTTGTGTCATGTTTATGCCTGACTAAAAAAAAAAGAAAAACTTTAGCCAAATAAAATGTTACTACCACTTTTCTTCCCAGATATTTAACACATTGATAATAAAAGTTTAGTCCTCTAATGATTATAATATCAACTCTTCTGATGTCTTCTTTACTTAAAATAACAGTAGTTTGAATATTATGCTCATGTTGGGCAGAATATTTCAGATTCTCTCACAAAATTAATATCAGCTATTTAAAGAAAAATAATTATTCAAATAATAATGGAATTTAACTGATCGTATTAATTGAAATTTTGTATACCTACAAAATATATCTGATATTTAATTTCATATGAGATGTACATACATTATGTCCAAAACATTTTATATGCCAAAAATTGTTTCTGAAATATTCCATTAGAAGATAAAGATAGCACCAAACATATATGGATCTATTGATGCATATGAAGATCTTTTAATAAAAGAAAAAAATAGGGCTGGAGAAGTGGCACAGTGGTTAAAATACTTCCTTTGCAAATGCAATACCTAGAGTTCAATTCCACGGCAGCACATAAGGCTGGGTGTGGTGGTGCACACCTGTAATCCCAGCACACCAGAGGCTGAGACAAGGATTGCTGAGAATTCAAGGCTAGCCTGGTCTACAGAACAAGACCCTGCCTCAAAAAAAGAAAACAAAACAAAAAAGGAACAGGAACTTATTTTTAAATTTGACAAAAATATATTTTTATTATAATAATCACACTAAATTATGTTATTTCAATATAATTGAGCAAAGTTAAACTCAATAAAACAGACTACTTTCTGTGTACCCGAGTGTTTAGTGGAAATTCATTTTATTAAAGTTATTGAATGTGTCAAAGAAAATGATTTTTTGTTCTGTTCCAGTTTCCTTTTTTACAAGTTCAGTGCATATGTAGCATTTTGAAAATTTTGAATTCCACGTGGGGCATAAAACTTGACATTGTTTTCTCACATAATGGTAATGATTTTCAGCTAACTCGAATGTGCATCAGGAAAAAAAAATTGAAAATTTTTTTGTCTTGGAGGATCTCTGATAATAGAGTCATCCTCAATATCTTTGGGTTATTGGTTCCAGGAACTGGATCTAGGAATTTACATGGATACCCAAATCCTCTCTTATATATAAAATTATGTAGTGTTTACCTATAACCTGCACATTTTTCTATAATTCATTTCTACATCACTATAGTACCAACTGCAATGTTAAAGTTTTATAACTTATACTCTGTTATTTAAGGAAAATGACAAGAAAAAATGTGTGCATATTCATACAGACACATTTTTTCAAGGATTTTCTGTCTGGCTGGTTAAATCCATGTATGTGCAACTGAAAGACACACAGGGCTGATTGTAATATACCTAGATTAATTATAAGAGCAAAATAAAAAAGAGAAAGCATTTTCCATTATATAACTGGAATTGATTTCTATCAAATGTTATGTTATGTATTTCTGGAAACATCTAGCAAAATCTGTATTGTGTGTGTTCTTCTACACACAAACTTTAGAAGTCTTTCTAAGCTATATGATATTCTCAGTTAACATTTTTATTTTAAAATGTAAGATATATTACTCATTTTTCTTTAACCTATAACTCACATATGTATCTTACCTTGGTTTTCTTTAGAATAAGGTAAAACAGATATTCCTTGTTATAATGGATTGTTTTAGTGAATGATAGAGATAAAAAGAGTGAAAGGTGTAGGAACAGCTACCAGGAATATTCATTAGAGGCTAACTGAGCTCCTAGAACTGTTACGACTTATAATGACTGGCACATGATTTTTTAATAATTTATTAGCATGAGTTTGTACTGAGCAAAATAAAAACTACTGATAAAAAGATGGAAAATAAGTAGCCTGGAAGTGTGCCAACAGAGGAGAAAGAGGACTGGATACTGCAGTATTAGTGGGACCAATGCCAGGATTCTTGAGCACAAGGGATAAAACCAAAGGAAAAGCTCTTGAGTTTTCTGCTGGTTCTCCTGGTATACGAGTTGAGGAATCTCATGTTGGGACTCTACTCGGATTGCCATTTCTATGTCTCGCCATAAAAGATGATAATTTCATTTTAGTAGATACAGATTATTTTCTTTGAATGATCATATTAGTTATGTTTACTGTAACAAACTGTTGCAGACTATCTAGCTTAAATCGTGGAGATATATTTTTCCCAGGTCCGGAAGCTCGAGTCTGACGTGGCCATGTGCTCCTGGATGAGGCTGTTCTCTTGGTTTGTAGATGAGCGCCTTCTCCTCATGCCTGTACAGACTTCCTGGTGGACATTCACGGGTCTCTGCCTCAATTGCCTCTTCTTTTAAAGACACTAGTCCCACTGAATTAAGGTCTACCCTATTGAACTTATTTCAATTTAATTACTTCTTTAAACATCCTATTTCCAAATACAGTCACATTCTGAGAGACTGGAGAATGGAGATGAGAATTTCAAAGTGTGCACAGGATACACCTCTGTTCATCTCGATAATCTTGTGGCTCTTTTGAAATGGGTTCTCATGTCAGACAGTTTCTGGACAGGACCACAAATCTTCGTGGCCTTTGTAGACTATGATTCAGACTTCACCCATGTGATGGGTGTTCTTGTTAATTTCAGGTCACACTGAGCCATGTGGATCGTTCGTCTGATGGATACAGCTGTAGTTCGGAGCACGTGAATATTTCTCTGGAAAATAAGGACACTGAAAATGTAAATACAGGATTCCTATGTGGAGATTTTCTTTGCAAGGAGAAAAAAGTGAAAGAAAATAAAAATGGGCGTGTGGAGGTAAGTAGGCAAAAGAAACAGGGAAGCCCTAACAGCTGTTCAGCCCCTGGCGGGGCTCCCTCCTTATTATTATTATTATTTTTGTCTGTGTTTTTTGTAGAAGCTAATGCATATTGTTTTCTGGCTAATTTCATACACTTTATTCAATATTCATTGGAATATTCCAAATATGCAACTCTGTGGGTATTAGCCTTTTATTTTCAATATAGGGGAAGATTTAGTGATAATCTCATTTTGGCAATAAAAAAGAAGAAAAGGCCTATGATGGCATCTGACACATCAGAGGGTCAGAGTCATGGCTTTCAAATACTCCTGAAACCTTTGAAGTCACCTTCAAGGAGACACTGTCTTATCTTGCTTACTTTGAAACTATATTTAAATTTAAGTAGTTTTTAGGGAATGTTTTTATGTATTCACCACCGTCACAATTTATAAAATATCCATTTAATTGTAGAGACAAATAGGTTGAAGAATTATTGTAGCATCCATTATGGAAAGGATAACTGTTTTGTAAACTATAAAATTTCTTTTTGAAATATTATACTCATTTAATGTATGTCTACCATTAACCTGGAGGTCCTTTTTAAGTTTTATGATCTATTTACCTGAAGATCAAGAGACAAAAAATATTTTATTTTTTCAAATCTGCTTTAAAACTAGGCCTATGACAAATATCACATTTTGTTTTAAATAGGAAAATATCATGTTATACGTAAATGTAAATGACTTTCTTTTTTGTAGTGAGAGAACGTATTAGTGGGTATATACAATATATTTCTGGATACTTACAATATATTTGTATCTGTAAATGAATGCATATATATATGTATATATAATGCATAGATATTTGTCAGAAGTCTCAACAGAGTTAGTATTATCATTTTGAGGTGGAAAATTCTTTTTATTTTCTGTGATACGTCTAACAACATCTCTGCTTTTACTGACTAGATGATAGCAATAGTTTCTCCTTTTATCCTTGAAGGTCACACCGCAAATGCTTTTAAACATTGCCATGTGTACTGAAGTCAAACCTCCTAGGTCAGAAACATACATATGCATACATATAACTCTGTCTATCTATCTATCTATCTATCTATCTATACCTATAACTATACAAATATATATTTATAGGTAGAAAAATTTTGATGGAAACTCTAGATAAATAGCTAGTACACTTTAATCAAATGTTATACCTATAAAATTTTCATGTACTATTTATATTTCTTAAAGAAATATATTAAAATCTGCCACTCAAGTTTTATTTTTAGTTTGGTCTGTTTGTGATTACTGGTGATTCTAATAGGAATATCTGTTTGTGATTACTATATTACTGATAATGTTTCTAATTTTGAGGATGAATGTTGCCTCTTGCTTTAGAACATAGCTACATGTACTTCTATAGTAAAATATTCATTTTTAAAAATTTTATTGTTTCTTTACTAGGTATTTTAGATATTTTTAGCAAATATGCACATTTACAACAAATTGCAAATCTACAGATTGATGTATACATGACAGAAAAAGAGATGGATAGATATCAATTTTTATTGCCTTATAAAAAGCAATAAATTTACTTTTTCTGGATTCTTCAGCTGTCCCCTGTTATCTCACAAAAAGTCCTTATTTTCTTATTTGGAGATGAAAATTAAGGAAAGAATAAACGAGTTTTTATTTTCTATATTTTTATATCTAACGTTTTCTACCAACCTATTTTAAAACTTAATTGAAACAAATGAGTTCACATTTAAGTAATATTAACTTAGATTTGAAAAGAGAATATTCTGAATTCTATGGAGAAAAATTACTTAGCAAAAATTTCTTTGTGATATTATAAGAGCAGCTTTGTGTTGTGGGCCGTTTATCGGCACTCAGGGGCTACACAAACCTGATTTGATTTCCTGTTTAATCTGCCAAAAACACAAAGCTTCGTAGAAGTGAATTGGTGTTGAGCTGACTCTCGTTATATGTCAAAGCACCTCAAGACTTGGTGGCTTTCAGCCACCATTTTCTCCTGCCTCTGAGCTGTGAGTTAAGAATTTGGCAAGGACGTGTGGGGGCCCACTCTCTGACCCGCAGTGTACCTCTAGCGTGATTGGGGAGGCAGCGGCTGCTTCCAGGTTTGCTGCTTCTCTTTCTACAAGTCAGAAAAATAGGTACAGGTTTTCCAAGTTTAAGTCAACTTTGCTTTATGAATATCAGTTAAAAATCCTAAAGAAGTTGTTGTTCATATAATAATACACATTTAGAAATAATAAATCATGACAGTATGTTTTATCTTGGGAATGTTGTAACAATGATCTCAATAATCTTTAGATATTCATTACTGTAATTTACAATAGAAGAGCAAGAGCCAGAAAATTGTTATAATCATCTTGAAATATACTCAAGGAGGATTAGATAATATTTTTAATAATAACATGAGCATTTTAAGAATAAACTCAAGAACAGTTTATAAAATATATTTAACAAAAACTCACATTAAATAATACAGTAAAAAGAATGTAAAACTGTACACACACATACATATATTTGTATGATTTTCATAGTTACTAACAAGGTCGCCTGGTATCCCTACGGGGATTTATAGCTACTGGAGTTTTTAACAAGTGCTCTATTTGCCTCCATGTATTACCTGCTTTAGCCGTATGAGCTACCAGGATTTTTGCTGGTTAGGCCTTGCTCTTTCAACACCCCCTAGGCTTACGTGAAATCACTTTTGCTTTTTTTTAAATAGTGACCTTCAAATCCCTTTTCATTCTCTCAAGTCAAATTTATCCTTTCTGAAAAATTTTCCTTGACTCCCTCAGAGTTAGTAAACTCATTCTCTCTGACCCTAGTTTTTGTGCTGCTCTTGAAATTGAATTGTAATTATATTTTTAATGTCAGTTTTTTCCCCAACAGAATAAGTGCTCTTTGAGGGCAAGGACAAAACATTAATCACTGTATTCCTGGAACCTAACACAGACATTAGTGAATTGTAGAAATTAAATGTAAGCATTTCAAACTATGAAAAATTTGTAAGGTTTATGGTTTACATGTTTCCATGCAGGGGACACATTGATTCTGTTATTCTGAACAATTACAAAGAATATTTGATATAAATATATAGAATATACATTATACATAGTATTTCTGATATTTTTAATTATACTCTAAGATCCTTAAATGCAGACTGCCACATGTTATTACATATTGCTATATCAACCTAGGATAATGGAAAATTTTTGTCATTCTTCTAGAAGCCAGTAATTTTTGTCTTTTGCTAGATAGCCTTTTGTATCTGGTGTCATTTAAAACATTTAGATAAGTTTGACTAAACCTGATTATAAAGTAATATAAGGGCCCCACATGCAGATAATGCTATGCTTTCAGAAACATATTTGAAACAGGTTTGCTTGCAGATAAACTTGACAAAACATCTTAGATAAATAGGTAATAGATTAAATTGTTCAATGTATATGTAACCTACACAATTTTTAAAATATATTACAGATAATAAACATAGTAAAATATGTTATATTTTATACTTTATCTTACAAACAGTACATTTTATATATACATACATGTATACATACTCACTTGAAATAATTTATTTCAAGTTTTAGCATGATTTTACTTCTACTCATGCTATGATTTGTTCAAATTTTGGATGTATCAATTAATGATAGCATTCATGTAGCTGGAACATCTCGAGGTATAAAACCTTACCAGTTTGAAATTGAGGAATTAAATAGATATTTGAAATTTTAATGTGTTCTTCATGGGCCAGAGTGTCATATTACAGTGAGCGTTAGAACGGAACTAGTGAGAATGACTGGACTCGCGGTTTGTGTCTGTAGGAGCTGGTCCCACGGCCTCACTGTGCACTGAGGTGAGCCACGGCCTCTGAGTGTGACACCTTGGCAGCAAGGCAGTTGCCTGTCTTGTCTTTTCTCCACACTTGTCTCATTACAGCCTATCCTGGGCAACCGCGCACTGTGGTCTCTTGAACATAGCGTAGAATGGTATGCTTTCATCACCCCCTTTCCTTGAGCATTAATTCAAGATAATGTTCAAGCATCACAACAAGAAATAGGCTTCAAAGTGGAAATTAATTTCCTTCAGCTTTGTAGAAAGACAGAAATTTAGTTAAAAAGCTTTTTCATTATATATGCACAAGGTTTATATTAGGAACTTTGTTTTTCTCTGTTTGCATTTTGGCCTAAAATTACTTTTTTTGCATTATTCTGATAAAAATGATGAAGGTGGGTAGTTACTATTAGAAAATATCCAAAAGAGAAGAAAAAACATATGTTCATATTATTCTCCCGAAGCTCGAAAACTTTGTCCTGGTTAGTTCTGGATCTAAGTGATGCATAGTTTTCTTTACTGTGAACATTATGGAAAGAAATAGTAGGAAGGAAAGAAGGAAAGGAGGAAGAAGAAGTGAAGGGATGAGAGATGAGGGAAAGGGTGGAAGACAGGAAAAAGACATCAGAAGAAAAAGGGACACCTTGCCATTCTATGTCTGCGTAGAACGTGTGTCAAGGACGTTAGTTACCTAAAACGTACTTTGTCAGTCTCTGTGGCATAAGGTTCTCCTTCAGTCATACAGTTTGAACAAAATCTCCAAAACAAAAAGACATAGTGTTCAACGAAATGAGAATTGTAAATGTACTACATTTTATGTCCTACTTCAATAATAGGATAAATTCACATTTAAACCCATTGTTCATTGAGTTGTTGAGAAATATACATGTGTTTTTTTTCAAGAGAAGTATACTTGAAAAGTTATAATTTTCATTAACATTTTCAAAATAGAGTTATATAATTGAGTCTGGCTAATTTACCATGGTTTTGGAACCTTTGCAAAGCAATGTAATCTTAGAGAGCTCTATTCCAGATAAAATGGCCTAGAGTATGGATAAAGCTAGAATGAGTGTTACAGTACTTTCCTGTTATAATTTGAGAAACAGAGATAGCCTTATCCATCTAAATTTATGTACTTAATAGCTTTCCAATATATTTGTGGATGTAAACACATGTAACAGCTCAGAGTTGAAAATTGATTGATTTGAATTGCGTCTTATCATATAAACACATGCATATTTCTTTTATTCCCCAATGACAAAGATGAATATATGAATTAACATTGATGATTTCTGTGACGGTCACTGAGTATAAAGATAGTTATATGATCCTAATAATAATAATATGTGGGGACAGGGAACATAAGTCGGTGGTTAAAACAGCAAGCTTGTAGGCAGAGAGGTTCAATTCCTTAGCAGCATGTAACCCTGGTGTGGTGACACATGCCTATAATCTCAGTACTTGAGAGGGTGAAGCAGAAGGATTGCAGTATGTCTGAGGCCAGCCTGAGCAGCATAGTTAGTTCTAGATCAGCCAGACTATAGAGCAAGATTCTACCTCAAAATAATAATTAAAAAATATAATAATATCGTGCATATGATACTCCATTCTAGTTGAAGAAAAAACAAATATACAACCTATGTGTAAGAACAGTATACTTAAAGAAAAATATTATGCCTTGACAAGATTATTTTTTCACCTATAATTTGGTTGAATGAGTGCTTTCCTTAGTGATTTTTTGTCTTCTATTTTTTACACATAATTTTTAAAAATGAATAAAAATTAGTCTATCTTATGTTAGAAACAAGGTTAAATTATTTCTTTAATGAATAACATGGCTGACATACACACACGCACACACACACACACATGCATGTGTTTACATTATTCTTTAGTTTTTAGTTAAAGGGTTCTAGCCTGACATAATGGCAGGACCCCGTCCTTCTGAGGTCAATATTAGGGCAAGATCTTCTCTGAGAGTGGGAGAGGTGATTGCTTCTCCACATACGCAGATGCCAGAGCAAGCCTTCAGGATTACCAAGAGTGAGGTGAACATGATATTCAAAGGCAGCTAGTAAATGTAGAGTAACCAGTTCTAATGAAGATCTGTAACATTGTTGGTAAAAATTCAAATAAGTATTTTGAAGACACTTAGTGGACTACAAGGGTATACAGATAGACAATTATGTATTGTATACAAAACCATAAAACAATACATATATAGATAATACATTAACATAATAAGAATAGATATTATAAAGAAAAGAAAACAAGAAATCTAGAAAATGAAGAGCATAATGTCCAGATAATGTCAACAGAGAGCTTGTACAGAAGTTTTGATGAAGCAGAAAAAAGAGTCCGTGAACCTGAAGACAGTTCGTAGAGAACCTAACTGTGAAGGAATGTGATATTTGGGTTTGCAGAGAAGCTTTACATATTGTTTCTTAAAACATAATTTTTTCTTATGTAAAATAAAAAAGGGGAATTGCATTTGTGATCCAGAAATATAAAGATAGATAGAGCATTTTTCTCATCTTGACAACAAAAATGAGGCAGATAAACTTCAGTCATATTTAACTTCAATTTGTAAGACAGCATAGATTCCAGGACAAACAAGTAACCTTAAATTGAAGGGAAAATAGACTCCTTCAAACAGGAGTAGGCTGCAAGCCCTGGCGCACATGACAGCGAATGAGATGGAGTTTCAATGCAAGTGAATTAATTCAGGTCAAAATATTGTTTAACTACTAAAGGCTGATGGTGGGCTACTGTACTAGTATGGAAGCCCTGGTGGGCTGTAGGAAGGAAACTGCACAGATCGAAAGGTCGCAGACTCTATGCGGCATTGGGGAGAACCCGGGCGAGGAGTAGACACTAGGGAAAGCTTTCGTACAGGAGAATGGTGGGCACGGGCGAAGACCTGTTTGCAGCAGAGAAAGTGAGAAATAAATCTCTGTTTGAGATGATTTCTCTAGAGCGTTGTTCCCCCACTTTTTGACACCAGCGGCCTTTTTAATTGAAGGCAATTTTACCAAGAATCAGATGGGTGAGGACTTGTTACGCGGTTGGCTGCTCAAGTACAGCTTTGACATGAGCTCATTTCCTGTCTTGTGTCCTTCTATTTCTACTATCAGTGCAATGTGGTATATAATGAAATAGTAATACTACTCACCATATACCGAATTAGTGGTATCTCTGTGCCTATTACCCTGCTGCTGCATGGTCCTATCTTGAGGGATGGGAGATAGTGACATGTTGAGCTGAGTGACAAGGAAATAGTGTATTATTAAGTCTTAAATCAGCATAGGATGAACATCACAGGCAATCTACTAAGATATTGAAAAGAAAGAAAATAATCTAACTTATTTTTTGTCAAGCAGCACAAATAGGTTGCAATATACACTGTCATAGTAAATGATTTTTTTTTTTTTTTGTAGAATGGCATGAGAGCAGCAATTGCCACACACAGTTCATTGTACTTCATCTGGCCACACAAGTGATCATGTTCTTTATTGGCTTTCTCCTGAGCAGAAACATACTTGGCAGATGTGTACAATAAACTGTAGTTTGAATCTTGGAAAAAGAACCTGCTGAAGTTAGGCTCCTTTTTACCCACACAAGCTGGTGATGGAGGTACTATTTCTTGAGGTTTAAGTTTCAAATAGATGACTCCTAGGCTCTTAAGAGACATTGTTGCATTGTAAAGTAACAAGATGCTTATCTCATTTTCAAGTATAAATATATGTGTGTTTGTATAGTATCTATCTATATATTATATGTGTATTTCAATTATATCTATCAATCTCTCCATAAACAGAGAGCCCAGGCTAGTCTTTGGATATACAGCAAACCTTTTGCCTCAGCTTCCTAAGTTCTGTAGTACTAGGGCTTTGCTTTAACCTCGGTGCCATTCCCCAAGTCCCAAAAGTTTCATTTTCAACAGGAGAACTAAACCTTTCACTTTTTATCTTCATTTGTCTTTACAATATTTATTGATGTGTATAATAGATAAATTCACTTGTAATTAACAATCAGATGCTCCCTTGAATAACTACCAACATGTTGGGATAAAGGTATGGTAGGTCATTTGGGGGTAGCTTTTCTTATATTTTAATAACAGATTAATTCAAACTAAATCTGATTAGTAAATAAACACATACAGTTCTTATGTGAAATTATGAGCATAACTAAATGTATACACCTTAGATGTTCCTGCCTACAAGTGTGGTGAATAAGGATAAACTTGTATATATTTTGAGCTGTATAGTGCTGAAATGCACAGACTTTCTCATGCATACCCTGCTTTTTCTATTGCTGAAATAAACCATTTTAGAATCTGCGTCAGTGGTATTCCATCTCATTCTGCTCTATTAGACATTGTGGTAGAAATGGAAGATGTTGAAATATCACTGCAAAAGAAAAACTTTTTGAAAACTGTTACTTATTTAAGTATTTCTTCATGATAGCAATTCACTTTTAATGCATTGAAAGACTGTGATTCTCAGGAAGGGAAGTGTTGTTAGAGACCTGGTTTTAAAAGGCATGTCATCAATGATGTGATGACAATTTAATGGTGCTGTAGTGTAGTGAAACATTTTCTTCTTTTTTTTAATGCTAAAGTTGTAGAGCACTTGCTATCCTAAGGTTTCATTTATTCACTTGTTTTGATATAAAAGCTACAGAAGGCTGCCTTGGTCCTTACTATGTACAGTTTTATAATTTTGGGTTAGTTCAGTGAAATCATGTCTTCCAGTTCCCTCTTGATTATGCAACCCTTTGTCACATGCCATTATCACCCCATGAGGTTCATGGGTGTCCTCCAAAGAAGAAACAGGGCCTTCAGTTTGTTCTGTCCACAAAGTAGATAGTACTTTTACTAATGTTTGTCATAGATAAAAAATCTTAGTATAGATATCTATCTCAGTGTGCAATATAGGGAGGGCTATTAAATAGAATTAGAAAGAATGGCAGAATAGACCACTCTGGCTGGGATGGCAGGAGGGGCACAATGCCGTGGCTTTGAGGGTTGGGTGGACCAGGATCTGCTTGATTATTATCAGTTCTGATTTCCATAGCTCAGGAGGAGTCTGTGGCCTGAGGGATTCCCATGAGATAATTGTGGCTCAGGGGGAGGCTTCCTGGAATCTGGCCTGGGGTGGTTATTCCTGCCTGGTGACTTATTATTTACAGGTTTTCTATTCTGGGTAATCTGTGTGACTTTCTGGTTTTCATGAAACCTAAATAATTACAGGTTTAGGGTGTAGACCAGGGGAAGAGATGTTGGGGCGGTGGAGGCAGAGGGGGAAGTGTCTGAAACAGAATGTTGTGAAAATCGGCAGTGAAGGTTCCTGCAAAACCTGAAAAGTATTTCTTAGTATCCTCAGTCTTACAGAGCTTACTTAGAGATAACAAACCCAGTAATGGAGATAATCTTTGTGTGATTAGTATGGCTATATGCAAATCAAGCAGGGATCTATCCAGAAGCTTTAACATAATAAAGGAGACAAAAATACTGTTCCCTTGCCACTTTTCTATCTCTCTTTATTTCTTCTGTCTGATGTTAATTAGATTGGGAGTCTAGTAACCTCATCAATAAGCTCACTGATGAGTTCATAACTGATGGGCTTTTAGAAGATGGGCCAGATGAAGGAAGAGTCACTAGGCCGTGCCCCTGAGGTCTGTTATTGGCCCTGGTCTTGTTCTCTCATACTCTTCCCATTTACTTTATGGCCGGCTTGAGTTGAGCAGCGTCACTTCTCCATTCTTTTCTTCTTTGACAGTTCTGTCTCGGAGTTAGTTACCATAGATTCAAAACTCTACAACCATGAACCAAATTAAACTTCTTCTTTAAATTGTGTCAGATAATTTGTCCCAGAAGTAGGAAAGCTGATGATGACAGCAATTATCTGTAAGTTAGGAAGGTAGCTCTCACCGCGAAGCAAAACACGGGTTTACCTTCAGCTTCTTAGCTTCCAGAACTGAGAAAAATAAATAAATTTCTGTGTGTAAGTTCTCCAGTATATTTTGATATGGGAACTCAGTTAGATTAATAGAGGACCCCAATGGCTAATGATGTCTCACAGATGAATAGAGGCCAAGAGGGCTACACAACAAAACAAATTTGTAATTTCTGTTTGTTGGAAAAGCTAAAAAGATTAATAGGTGGCATATCATTTTTATATTTTAATTTATATTTGAGTTTCACAACTTAATACACTGCTATGAAATTGAACTATTATATTTAATAGTAAATAATTAGAAAATTATTTTAAAACACAAGATAAATACCAAGAAAGTTATCTATATAATATTTGATTTATAAAGAATTTGCTGCATTTTTTGCTGTATTTTTTGTCTAGGTCATCTCAAGGAGATTTCATCATGATCCTATACACAGTGCTCCTATACACTGTATTCACATATATATATATATGATCTGTATAATATATAACATATATGGCATATATACTGTATATATTATATCCAATATATATATTCTGACTGATTACCAGAATATATATAGATGAACTATATAACATATGTATTATATAATATACAATTTATATTATATAGTATATCTATTAAAGTACATGTTAGCATAGTATATATACTGTATATAGCGTATATTATGAATATATATATATATATATATATATATATATATATATAGACTGCTTGCTAGAACTAAAACCCTAATATGTCATATAATAAATATTTAATATTATTAGTTTGGAACAGATAAAATTATAGCATATGGATATATGTAAATGACAATGATTTCTGTCATATTTATCTTAGTCAATTGAATGTTTTTCACTTTACCTTGGACTTATTTTGTACCTTCTGCAAAATTCAGTGATGATAGATCTATAATTAGTTTTTTTCACCTTTTTGCTCCATTTTTAACATATCAACTTAGACTGATTTAGTTTATGTCTACCATGTGTAATAAAATAATTATTTTGTAAAACCATTTTTGTCTGTTCAGGAATACAACTTTCTAACTCAAGAGGAGTATAAATAGCTTATAAAGCAGTTTTTTTTATTATTTGTCATAACCTCTGGAACCCTAAATATTAGTTACTCACTTGAGAGAAATGAGCTAAAAACACAGACAAGTTAAAAATTTGTCACTTTTTTGCTTATAACCCTATAAATGAATCAGCTAGTCAATTACTGAATTTGGTTTATAGGATTAACCTAGTTATGATTAATCAAGGAACAGAAAATGAGTTAAACTATATGTTCAGTACATTTCTATTTTTATTTCATAAGGAATTTGTTGTGAACACTCAGATTTAAGAGATTTACCAACCAAACTCAGCCTTTTGGTTTTATTAGCTGGCAAGATTGCTCTTCACTGTGACCTCTTGACGTTGAGAGGCTTCTGTGAAGTGTTCATGTTAGTAAACATTGGATTTGTATGTCTGAAACCTAGCTGAGCTGTGCCTTGGTTTGAGTACATCCCTAGAATCCATGCTGCACGATTTTCAAAGTCATACGTTAATGGAATATGGTAGTAAATTTTTAAAAGATAATTATGGTAGAAAAAGTGATGAGGTGGGGCCATTGATGAGATTCTATCAGGGAGAGAACTGAACAAGCAGATTTGCTCTGACTTCTCCTGTGACGCCGTTTACTATGTTATAACGCAATGGATATGACTTATGACTTACCGAATTTTTAGTAGACACCGGTGCTGTGGGCTTTTATCCTCCAGAATAATAAGTCAAAAAAAAAACCCTTTCTTTAAAAATTATCTGGTCTATGGTATTTTGTTATAGCAACAGATAATGAACTAAAACAAGCTAATTTTAACTAATTCAGGAGTAACTGGGAAGTACAAGGAAATTATCCTGGCTTAATATACAACAGAGTTAAAAAAAAAAACAAATAATTTGTTAATAGTCCTGTTTCCAGAAACCTTCTTGACTCTGTTTTCTCCAGTGTAAATGGAAGACGCATATGGTTAGAAAAAGTGAGTATTAGCCTATTTGGGCTTTTTTTTTTTTTTTTTTTTTGGTTTATGGGTTAAGAAGGTGGGCTTCTTGGGTTTTGTAACCCTCTGAGCTATAGTTGTAGTGGGGGTAAAAAGTGGCTTAAAGTACTATGAGAGACATGCCGAGCAAACAAGACAGCGCTTGGAGGGGTGATTTCCAGGTTAAAAATATGTAGAATAATTGGAAAGTCTAGCTACTTGATACCTATTTTAGCTACTCACAATATCTTCATTTAGTAGCATATTTTATTGAAACTCAAAAAATGTTTTGTGTGTTTTTTGCTCAAAATTGAAATGATTGAAGAGTTGCTATTTTGCTAATGGTGCTGAAAAGAAAGCAATTAAAAATTCAAATGTCTGAAAAATGATATCCATTAAACTTGCATTATATTGCTATTAACTAAGGGATTGCATTCTGTCATACAATAGTTTTTGAGGTTATTAATTCAGAACAGATACAATTTTATTTGTATGCATTTACTTTTGTCATATTTATCATAGCCCTGTTTCTTTAATTTTTTATAAAGCATATTGGTCACCAATTTTATTCAGGTTTTATTTTTGTGAAGCATAAACATAGTAAGGAAATTTACATTTAAACATTAAAAGATAGTAGCTTTTCTTTGAAAGAAATATATACAGATATATGTATGATGTCTGCATACTTTGCATGCATAATTTAATGTGGCTACTGCTCCAACTTTTCTTAGATTAATTGAACTGGAAATGGAAGCAAAAGGTGGAAATTTAATGTCAGTTATCAATGCCTATCCTGCAAAGAAATAAGATCATTTAATTTGTATTGCTGTATAACAATACCTTGTTAAAACCTCATAGCTATTGCTTAAATATGGCTTATAGTTTAAGTTTGCACGCCAAGGAATATTGTAATGCAAGCTTGGTCCTTCCTGTGGCAATGTGGAGAGGTTCTTAATGGGAGCATTGTGGGATCTTATTCTCTCTGACTTTCTCTTCTGTGATGTGACTTCTTCTTTACAATTATGATGCCACATGCCATCTATCGTCTGCCATGAAATTCTAATAAGAGCCGAGCTGATGTTAAACCTTGTCCAGAAATCCCCAAAACTATGAGCTAAATAAATTTCTTTACGTTATAAAGTAACTTTGCCTCATGTATTGCAATATAGGAATGAAAAATGGTGAACACCGTGATATACATAGCAGTGAGGCCACTATCTATGAAGTCGTATGATATAGAAATTTAAGCTCCAGAAATTGTTAGAATCAGAGAAGACGCGATTAGTTCTTTAGTGTATGAAAAAATAGAAATTAGTTGCTAGTAAAACTGAAGATTATACAGATCTATTGCTATACAACATTGATATAAATTGCTACTGCTTTTAACTCTACTTTAAGGAGCCAAATAATTTATTAGAGCAGTTAACTAATTTATCAATTATATATTATTGATAATTATATCTCCCCATAGGTCTGTATTTTCTTGGATCAAAGTATTTCTGTGTATACTTTTGCTAATTGAGTACTTACTACTTCTACATCATCATAAAATGCAAGTATCTGAAGGGTAACCAGGTAGAAATGGGGACTGTCTTCACAATGTAATCATTTTTGTATGCTCAGAACAAAAAGTACAAATATAAAGACATTAACTTCAAAGTCATATAAACTTGGGTTTATGGCAGTGATTTGGTATTGGTTCTTATACTTTTATACGCAAATGACTGATATAACTACAATTATAACATCATAGAGTGTGAGCACTCAGTAATTACTATCTTTACATTAATGGCAATGATACTATTTCTCTTTGACAGATTTTAAATGTTCAACTTTTCAAGATACCAATAGGTAATGTGTAATATGAGATATAGCACTCTCTTAAGTAGAATTAGAACTAAGATGCTTTGTTAAACAGAACCAGTATCTGAGATGCCAAAGAGAAGTCCAGAAATATGTTTTATCTCCTTTACATTTAGTGTCATACATGTACAGTACATTTAAAATATATCCATTTCTTCTATTTCCTCAGCATTCTATTGGTTTTTTGCATGGAATTAAACTTATCATTTGATCCTTAAGGCATCCAACTTACAATTAATACAAGATCTTATGAAAAAATATTGACACAGTTTGTTCACTATTAATCATCTTTGTAGAGCAATGCTTGCCTCCTAACCGTGTGCAAACTGCTTGGTTACTAGCTTAAAGAGTTGTAGATCCCAAGTTTATAATGGAGTTATCCAACATTCTGTATTACTGCATTTCAATGGGAAAATATGCCAACTTTTCTTGTTCAGTTTCTCCTCTAACCCACCAACCAAGGTTGAATGTAACTGGAGCCAAATGCATGTGTTATGTTGAATCTTACTGAATCTTGCTTTCCATCCTTATATCCTTACTGTAGTCTCTAATTTGTGGCCATAGTAGATTTTTATACAGTATCTCCTGGCTTACTCTAGAAGAAAGAAAATTTTGTAGATCAAGTTATCCCTACCATGAAACCTGAATTGAAAACAAACATAATATACTTCTAGGAAAGCTATGAACAGATGAGAGGGAAAACTATAAACATAAATTTTTAAAGGGGAAATAATCTAAGATCAGCAGAATCAAAGCCAATACACAAAGAGGTGGTGTGATGCAGACCTTGAAGGCACAGAAGAGTGCACAAAGCTCAATGTTGGTCCTTTCTGGTTGTTATAACAAAATACCACAGAATGACTAACTTACTATCCTATGGCAAAGGCTCTGTTGCTCCACGACCTAGTTGCCTCCTGAAATTCTACATCCTAATATAATCTCCTAGGAGTCCGGGGTTTTAATATACGAATTTTAGGATAATTCAAATAATACATAATACTAGAAATACTAGGAAAAACGTTTCAATCAGAATGAGAACTACTGAGGCTGCCTCTGAAAAAGCTCAATTCAGATGCACCGCTGTGGATGAATTAATGAGAAAATGCATGTTGCTGTGAATTTCCTCGGAGGAAGCAGCTACTATGAAAGAAATGGAAGAACAGTTAAGAGCACATGGGCCCTTTAAAATAAGACGGGGACAGCTAACAGCAGATAGGCTCATCATAGTGGTTGTTTAGATGTTGCATATGTTAGTGAGCTTTTCGTTGCTAAGAATGAATGCCTGAGAAAGTCGACTTTGAAGAGACAACATTTGTGTTGGCTCAGGGTTTCAGGGGTTTCAGCTCCCCGTTGGCCCCATGGCAGACATACTGTGGTGGAGTAACCCTACTCACTTCCAGGCAGGCAGGCAGGAACCAGAGAGGAATGGAAGGAGACCTTGTGGAAGTAGCCAGGATCACACCCTCCCCCCACCATAACCCTTTGACCCATTCCTTCCACTCTGGCTCCACCTCCTAAAACTTTATTACTGTCAATAATTTCATGAATTTGTGGAAGTATGGATCTCGCAATTGATTAATTCATTGATAAAATTTTAGCCCTTACGATGTTCCCATCATCTTTCAAAAACCTTACATCTCAAAACTTTTAGGGACGATTTAAATCTCAACCACAACTTTGTAGAAACATAAAAAGATTTCTAAGAAACACAGAAAAACATGTAAAATTCTCCTTCCTTCTACCTTGTTCTTAACATATAGCTCAGAAAAATGCATTAAAATATCAACAAAATAAGTGATATGTACATATTCCCAAAACTAGAGTAAGAGTCAAAGAGACAGCCGGCTTTTCTACTGCGAGTTCTTTATTCTAGAGTTTACTGTGAGATTTTAGACTGTATAGAATAGCAGGCAAGAGATGCATACTGCTGTGATACAGCACAGCTGAAAAAAAGATAGATCTGCCTCAGAAATTTTGGAATAGCACGTCGAGAATTGCCACTGTATTATAAATAACTTGAAAACTGGAAACAGTATATAAATTAGCCTTTGTAAGTGTAGGACCTCAGACTAGACAGAGCTGTTATTCCTGTGGAAAAAGAAAAAGATGATAGTCATAAAATTGCTCTGGGGTTTTGCCTGCAGGAAATTTTGAGATGAGAAAACAAGAGAGGAAATCCAAACAAAATCCAACAGATTTCAATTTGGTAAGCCCAAAGTGGCTGGCATTTATGGGTCACGATTGAGAGGGAAGATTTACACACACACACACACAGAAACACACACACACACACACACACACACACACACACACACAGAGGGTTTTTGAAATGTATATAAAAGTCCCTTTAGTCTCTGTCTGAATATCAGTATGCACAATAATCTGGTGTAAATCCAAGAAAAAAAACCCTCAGGTAAAGAAAAATTCTTGGGAACGTTATGGCAAATAATTATCAGAGTTCTCACAAGGACAGTCATTATCTGAGTTCTTGTTGGGTAAGAGGAGAAACTGTTAAAAACACAAGGCACTCAGTACCAACCCTAAAAGAACCACATGTTGAGAATATTTGACCCATGGGAAAAAAAATCAATCAGTAGAAATAGAAGTACCAAAAACAGAAATGTTAGAATTCACAGCTATGAATCTTAAAGCAGTAACTTTATATATGCTTAAAAGCTTAGTTCATTTTGCATTATGATAATTAAGTGTTTTAGGAAGCCTATTTTGTAAAGGAAAGTGGCTTATTTTGGCTCCTAATTTTTAAGCCTTCAGTGCAGGAGATATATTCTGCCTCTGGCTGGCAGATTTCCAAGGTACAGCCAGGCATTACAGGATAAGAAACAGGGAAGCGCATGCACATATGCGGTCCCTCTCTTCTTAAAAAGCCACCAGGAATCAATCACGGAGGCTCTGTCCTAGTGAATTGCTTTACCCAAACCACCTCCGAAAGGCTCCACCTGTGAACACAATGCTCAGATTGTTTCCAGACTTATAATATCTTACAATAGCTATTAAATTTCACCAAATGAAACTTTGAGAAACGCGTTCACCATATCCAAAACGCAGGACCTATTATGCTGTAATATCAGAAGGAAAACATGCGTGTAATAAGAGAAAGATACAAGGACAGAATCAAGTGGAAGCTCTATTCAGGAAATATCCAATAGTCAAAATAAAATTATTGCTAGAGGACATTAACAGCAAGAAAGTGCAGTAGAGGAAAGATCAGTGAACTTACCACAGAAATGCAAATATTTAAAACTGCGACACAGAAGAAAAATGGACTTGAAAACAACCTAGCAGACCTTTAGCAACTTGTGCAACAATAAGTACCTGTGCAGCATGCATGTAACTGGAGTTGCAAACTGAAAAATGTTATTCTTTCTATCCAAATACACTGATGAATAATACATGCCTGAAAATGTATGTCTAGATCTAAGCATTTCTTTGAAAAATGGAAATATAAGCAAAACTGGTATCTGAACACAAAAAGAAATGCTAGAACATCTGATGTTTCTCTAGTATTTCTGTTAATGGTCATATTTTATGGGCATTTTGACATTTTTACTTATTGTGAAAGAAAATATTTATATTGACAATTTGAACAAATTTTTATGTGAAGTAAAATGGATATGCATATAAAATAAGAAAATGCAATTGTGTCATTTTAAATTTCAACAAGAAATAATATATTTTCTAATCTGACTACTAAAAAAAATCCTAAAGCAATTATACTCTGGCAATAAATACTTTTTTCTCTAAGTACCATGGAATTCCACTCTTTATTAAAAGGAAATCAGTTTCCCTTGAGAATTGGAGGATTATATTAAGCATAATAAACATGTGAAAGTCATGAGATTATAATAGTGTTCAAATGAGAAAATGAAAAACAAAAAAATGACAATAAATATTTACTTGTTAACTTTAGACATAACTCTCACTTTCTTAAAGTTGATGCAGGAAAAATTACACATTAAATCTAACTTTCCTGTGGGAAATATTTTCAAGGTTTCTCCATGCAGAAAAAGTCTTCAGCATCGAAGAAATGGCCATAAATGAACATAGCTGGAAAGATTTTTTTCCTAATTTTTAATTTGAGAATCGTCGATACATGCCAAGACCACTAGAAGGATGCTGCCGCTGACTTTGTGGTGCCCTGTCATCATCGTCACCATACTTGCTGGTGGAAGAGGAAACACTAGCTTGCACTCGGAGTTATGACTGCCACTACTTAAATCAGAGATATATCTCAGCATCACTGTTGGTGCTGCAAAAACAGATGGGAGATTTCCTGCTGTGAATCCATCTAAAGTATATGGCATCATGTGTTTGGTAATCTTTTCAGTTATTTTAAGCTGAATATAATTGATCTCTTTCTGAGACAAGAGAATGTGAGTAAAAGTCACTATGAGAAAATAAGTAAATCAACCCAGAGGTTGGAAAAATCTACATGACAGGGGCTGGAGGAATGGCACAGTGGTTAAAGTGCTTGCTTAGCAAGCACAAGGCCCTTAGTTCATTTCCCAACACTACAGAAACTGGATGTGGTGGTGCACGCCTGTAATCTCAGCATTCAGGAGGCTGAGCCAGGGGGATTGGTGTGAGTCCATGGCCAGCCTGGGCTACCTAGTGAGTTCAGGACCAGCCTGGAGTACAAAGTGAGACTCTATCTCAAAAAAAAAAAATCTACAGAATAAGTGTCAGGCCTCTTCCACAGGGTACGTTGAGATTTAGGGAAGATATTTCGCTGAATAAAGACAACAAAGAACAAGGTATATATGCTTTTGAACGGTTGAGTATTCTTTCAAACAGCTATAAACGATCCAAAAAGATTCAAGTAGTACAAGTAGGGACTGGTGAATTAAATTGCGTGCCGTCACTGAGACATGATACCGGGCAGCTGCAGCTTGAAGGAGGAGAGGCTTTTTCTGGTTCACAGTCTCTGCAGTCTTTGTTCATGCATGGTCAGCCAGCTGCCCAGCCCAGGGTCAGGATGGGGATGGAGGAAAAGCATGGCAAAGAAACATTGTTCATCGTATTTCAGAAAGAGAGAGGGCAGAGGACAAAAATCTTCTCTTTTCAGCCCAACTCCCCAAGACCCGCCTCTTTGGACCGTCTCCTCCAAGAGCACATCCAGCTGTGTCCTACCTTATCAATGGATTACCTCACTGACTATTTTCCCTTGGGATCCTTTCATCACCCCCAAATCCCAACTCTGAATATGAGACTTTAGAGAGAAGGCAATTTCAGACCTAGACTATAAAAATCAGGTATGAGAAGCAACGAGGCCATTATTGCGTCTTTCTTTAGGATGAACATCAAACATGGAAAGTGAACATTTAAGCAGCTAAGACATGCGTACTCTGTCACTTTTATCAAGTCTGCAGAAAACGTTCTTATCATTTTCAAAGTGATGCCCAATATTATTACTCTGAGTTTGCTGAATGATACACCAATTGCGTTTACTCTTACTTTCCTTTTCCTTGAGCTTCTTCATTCTTATTATTTTACTAAAGGATAGAAAGAAATTTAAGATTATGGATACAAATTGAGAATATGCAATAAAATAATTTGATTTGGTCATTAAAAATAGCTACACCAAAATGCTTATAGATACATCCTTTGTATAATATTAAATTTTGATATCGTTCATAAAACTAAATTAACCATCATCATTTACTCCAATCATGTTGATGATCATAGGGAAACTCAGGGGCATGAGTGAGGCATTCTCTTTGAACTGTTGTTTAGTTTAATCCTACAGTGTTAAACATGACAACAACCTTCACCTCAACTATTTTATATGGTAAATTCTAATATTTTTTAGTGTAGATGAAACATATCATTGAGTCAGGTCAGAACTATAGGAGAAAATCAAATGTATGAAGAAGGAAAAGTAAATGTATGACTTAAAACTAAATTTGATGCAGCATGGTGTTAGAAGTGTCTAAATATGATAAAAAATGCCATGACAACTACAGACTACAAAAGAAAAAGTAATAGTTTACACTTACACTTTTTTTTTTACAAGAAGAAAAAAAAAATACAACATTCCAGGAAGCAATGTTTGAGTTTATTCCTTGAAGGCAAACATGAGAAAACAAAAAGTGTTTTAGAAGAAATTATAGGATTCATAAAATGTACAGTACATCATCAACATAAAAATAAAATTTATTGTTCACAAGAACAAATTAAGAATTTCATATTCTGTAAGGCAAATTGTTTAGACCTATCAGATTAATGTAATCCTGCATATATACTTGATGCTATATTTTTTCCATAAAGTGAAATGATATTAATAATTTTTCCAATTCTTTTGATATGTATAAGTGCAGAATTTGAAGTTTACAGTGATCTTGAACATTTTGTTCACATACATATCTTGGCAAGGTTACAAACCATTTCCTCTCTCCTTTTGGTCCTCCCTCCACCCCCTCTCCCAGTTCACAGTATATTCTACGTTAAGTTCCATGAGATAATTGTGATCTGGGTTTCTCATGTCAGAGAGACCATTCAATATTTCATCTTCTGCTTCTGACTCACTTCACTAAGCATGATGGTCTCAAGTTGCCTCCACTTGCCTACAAAAGCCTCCAACCTATCTGTCTTTATGGATGAGTAGTATTCCATTGTGTATAAATACCACAATTTGTGTATCCATTGGTCTGTTGATGGGTATTTTGGTGTCGTCTATATTTTAACTATTGTTAGTTGTGCTGCTATGAACATGGGTATACATGCATCTCTGTTATAAGTTGTTTTTAACTCTTTTGGGAATGTTCCCAGGAGAGCTATCGCTGGATCAAAGGGAATATTTATTTCCAGTCTTTTGAGAAATCTCCATACTGCTTTCCATAGTGGTTGTACCAGTTTACATTCCCACCAGCAGTGCAGGAGGGTTCCTTTTTCCCCACAGCCTTGCCAGCACTGATTGCTGTTTCAGATCTTGATATACGCCAATCTCTCTGGAGTTAGATGATATCTTAGCGATGTTTTGATTTGCATTTCTCTTATGGCTAAGGATGTTGAATAGCTTTTCATGTATTTATTGGGCATTATTAATAGTTTTAACCACAAATTGATGTATAAAAATAATAGAGATATTTTGCACCATAAAAGTAAATTTGGATCCAAATATCCTCCCTTATATTTAAAAATCCATGCATACGAAGTATAAATAACATCAGCAAAAAATAAATGACTTCAGAGAAAACTATAAAGCTTGTCGATATAAAAAATAAATAAATGAACAGAGTGAAGAAACAGCTTCGAGGAAATATTTGCAAAAAATTACTATCCAGAATGTATAATGAACACAGACAGTTGAACAGGAAAAAAATCCAATCTAAAAGTAAGCCGGTACACTAAGCACAATGGTTTCAAGTTGTTTCCGTTTATCTGCAAGTACCTCGACTCTATCTGTCTCTGTGTAAGAGTAGTGTTACATTGTTGGCAAATACTTCACGTTTTGTATCCATTGGACAGTTTCAACATTTTAGTTTAGCTCTTGTCAGTTGTGCTATAAACATTGTACATGTATCTTTCTTATATGTTGCTTTTAATTCTTTTGGAAAGATATCCAAAAGAGACACTGGGGAATCTAATGCAGTATGTATTAACTGCTTTTTGAGGAATGCTCCTAAATTTTTCCATGGTGGTTGTACTAGTTTATCGTCCCAACAATAAGATAAAAGGGGTCCCTTTTTCTCACCACATCATCAGCATCTATTGTTTTTCACATTCTCATAGTTTCTCTATTATAACGAGCTCAGAACACAAGCTATTTATAGAATAAAATGGGTTTGGTATTGGGAATTAGAGGAGATGAAGGACTGGAGAATCAAAATGTGGACTAACGATGTTGCAATATGTATCTGCATAAAATCCTCAAGCTTAATTGTATGTATCACATATATATGCCAATAAAAATTGGGGAAATTTGGGTTAATGACACAAATAGGAATTTCTCAAGAAAGGATATACAAATATAAAAAAGTGCTAAAAAACCCTAATCACAATGGAAAGCACATCAGAAATGTAGTGAACTATCACCTCATCTCCTCAGAATGACCATTATCAATCAGAAAGACAGGACATAACAGAGATTGGCCATGATGGTGGACAAGGGGAACTGTCATTATTGGTATGTATGTAACTTATATTCCTATTATGGAAAACAATATGAAGGCTTCTCCAAAAAATAGAATCAGAACCTTATGTCCCAGCAATCCCATTGTAGGTTATATACCCATAGAAACTGAAATCAGTGAGTCAAAGTAGAATCTGCATTTCACTTAGATTATTATAGCACTGGTCACAGTAGACAAGACACAAAATCAACCCGTGTTTCCATCAACAGATGAACAGATGAATGAATAAGGAAAATGCGGTGCCCGTATGATGGATTGCCCTTCAGCTATTAGTGAAATGTCATTTGAGATAACGTGGATGAAATTTCTGAACGTTATTCTACAGTAACTAAATCAGGCACAGAAATACAAATGCCATATGTTCTCACTTATATGTGTGGAAGTTAAAAGTTTATTTAACACCCACGAAGAGTGGTGAGCACGTGGTGAGAACCTGGGGGGTTAGCACGGAGACGGGATAGCTAGTGGACACTGTGAAGAAAATGCTTGGAAGGGCTAAATTCTGTCGTTCTATATAGTGCAGTAGGATGGCTGTGGTTGACTAGAGGTGATTGAATATTTCAAAATACTGGTAGAGAAAATTCTGAGTGTAATAAACAAAGATATGGCAAATGTTTAAGGTAATACAATAGTCAATTATCCTGATCTGATCATTATATATTGTGTACATGTATTGAAATATAAATCCACTGCACCTCATTAACATGCGTAAATACTGCATGTCAATTAAAATATATTTAAAATAAAATATACTTTATAGAAAAAGCCAATATTTACATACAAAAATAATTGATTTTGTTGTGTTGGAATAGATTATATGTTTCTAATTTGTAATCTAACTTTGAAGAAAGAGCATGAGAGGAAAATGATTAGCAACTGCCTCAGAATCCAGTTTGTTATAGGATTGTCCCCAGGGATGAAGGGACAATAAGTGAGCCATATAAATCTAAAAAATAGGCTAATGGCAGACTTCCTGACACATACACTAATGGCATTTCTGCGATAAAGTTGTTATCTATGGCAGGCTTTTAACAGTGTGAAATAGGTCTGTCTAGAATATTTATGGCAAACAAACCTGGGGTTGTATATTTATAGTTCATGAAAAGGTCCAAGTATCAATATTTCATACTATCAGAATAGAAAAGAGATGTGCTCTGATGACGACAGATCCATTCCATGTGAATGCTGTGCTCCCATGCGGGACTCGGAAGCCTGAGACATTAATGACTTCAGCTGTGCGACGCATTAACGTAGTAACACAGGACCGGAAGGGATATGTTAGAGACTCACTGCTTTCTACTCTGCTTGAGGCCTATTCTTTTTTCCTGTTGTCAAAATTATTGGTAAAACTTGTATAAAATCTCTAATTTGTTCTTGTCTGATTGAAGACTTTTTTTTTCTCACCTTGGTTGACCATGGAGGGAAGTGGTGTGTCCCTCTTGTCTGAGAACTTGTCCAAAGTCATACCCAGTCTTACAAGTCAGGTGGTTTCCACTGTGAAACAGTGATATGGAGTTCTTTACTCGCTTACTTCCTGAGCTCTACCCTTGTCTAGAATATTTTCACAATAGTGTTGTCATGATGTAGATCTAAAATGTCTTTCAAAAGCCTCAGGTGTTAGTAGGTGGGGCTTGAATCACGGTGATACTATATGATACTATATCTTTCAGTGGAATTAATCTGTTTGTGATTTCACAGCTCAATGTATTGGGAGAAGCGAGACTGGTTGGCAGTTGCTCACTGGGCATGTGACATACAAGGTTGTACCCTTGTCCCTAGCTCTCTTCCTCTCGGCTTCCTGGCTGATGCGGAGTGTACAACTTTTCTCTTCCCTTCAACCATTCTGTTTCCACTTTGGAACCAGCTAAAAATGATCTGAAACCATGAGCTAAATGAACCTCTCCTTTCATTTGTAGACATCATGTACTTTTGTCCCAGAAATGGGAAAGCTGAATATTATGATTTTTTATCTGCATGAAGATCATGGAAGATTTTTTCCGTGTAATCTAGTGTTTGTTTAATGTGTTTTCAGTCAGAATTTGTAAAAATTTACCAACCTACCATTCCCTCTAAGCAGACTCTTGTGTATGCCCAAACTCATGTACTACTTGACCTGGGATGACATTTACTTTAAATAAACCACAAATAAACTTTAATTCCTTCACCAACCTGTTCAATATGTGTGGTTGGCATCACAACACAAATCAGTGCATTTCCTACCAATCTCAACTATAGCTAATTACTCAGATAAAGGACACTTGCACTCAGCACTTTGAAGAATCCTTACTAAACTACAAAGGTCAGAACTCCAAAATGAAATGTAATTGTCCTCTCTCATTCTGCAATTCTGTCAACCTGAAACATTACAGGTGGCAGGGAGATTGAACACTATAGATACAATTAAAATGCCACAGAGGAAAGCCTTGAGAAATTTTTATGATTGGAGAGAGGAGTTAAGGACACAGAAAACAGTATATTTTAGTCAAAAAAGATAGAAAAACCTTAGTTTGAGATCTCTTATATCATGAGGACAGTATATTCATCTTTCATAATCAGTAGTGAGATCAGAAAACTAACATATATTGTGCAGAAGTGACTCAAAATGGCTGCCTCACCTCTTAGAAGTTCTAGCATGCAGTGCTATCTTCAAATCTACTTGCCAAGATTGAGGTATATATGTGTGTGCTTATATATTAGAAGACTTTTTCCCACCTGAGCACTGTTAATGAGCTTGTGCTGTGAAGATGAGGGTAGGCATTTTCCAGCCAAAGCCTTGGGGTAAAGCATTGTACCTACTAACTTTATCTGTACCTGTTATAAAGATTTGAGGTGTTTGTTATATTTTTAGTAATTTGAAACTTTATGTAACAAGAAGACTTAGGCCACATTTGTCTACTTTAAACTCTGAAACCAAGAATTGGTGACTGTTTGACAGAAATGTAATTTTAACCAAGTAGAGAAGATACTACCAAGGAGTCCAGCAGGTATAAGATGTGCCAGGCTACCTCACTTTTTTATGAGTGTTTTTTTGTAAGATAAACTACCTCAAATATTGAGCTTGAACAAAATTGCCTTACAGCAATATACTTATTATGGCAAAGTGTTTAAAACAAACAAAAATCTATCCTATTTCAAATATCCTTTCATGCTGAGGCACATCTTGAAGTATATGATGACTTCTTATTATAAAATTGCTTATCTGTGAATAGGCTATGATTAAAACTGAACATGGCTCTTGGCAAAAATATAATTAAATCGCAGATGTCACAATCTGTGCTGCAGCTACACTAGTCTTCAGCTTTCCTCTTCTTTTTCTTTATGGTTGTCTTAGTTATTTTCTTGTTGTTGGGGCAGAATACATGACATCTACAACTTAAGGATGGAAGGATTTATTTTACCTCAGTTTCAGAAGGTCACAGTCCAAGACAGACATGCTCACACCACGGTAGAACAGAGACAAATCTAGGCAGTGGGGCAGAGCCCGCACACACCTGTCCAGGTCGTACCCCAAGCATCCTTCCTTCTAGCCAGGTCCCACCTCCTAACATACCCAATATCCATAGGTGCATGAAGCTTTCTGGGGTCACTCCAGATCCAAACCACAACAATGGTCTTTACTATTCCAGAAACTTTTTTTTTTTTCTGGAAGCAAGATAATTTTGAAAACATGCTTCCTCTTTCTGGAGTGGCCACACTGGAATTCTGTTTCCTACAGTACTAGGAACCCCAGATGATGAGCAGATAGCATTTCTCAGCACCCCGTTTTTCTGTACCTAAGCTCAGGATGATTGTGCTTCCAGGAGTCTATTTCTCCTTCAGTCCTAAATTACTCTCGTGGTGATACCACAACGTGGAAGTTGAGTGCACGCACAAGGCTCTACTCCTAAAACCTGGGGTTCCGATGCTTTGAAACTTTCCAAGAGAACAGGAGACGCTGCATCCATGGTTCCTTATGACCCGATCCATCTATTCCAGATGGTAATACCAATGTTTTCCCACGACCTTGGAGTGGCAGGATGCGTACAAGGAAACGTGTCGGTCGCCTTGCGTCTTGTTCTCTCACTTCCAGTGCTGGTGTCTCAGCTCAATGGCTTCTCTTTTGCAAAGTGCAATTTAGTCCCTTGGCTTATACCTGCACACTTTCTCATAGTTTTCTACAATTTCTGTTCATACGTTTATATGGCGATAGCGATTCTCTGGATATGGGTGCTTATGTGAAATACTTTATCAACATTGAGTTTTCTCGTTGGAAGTAATAGTCTCAAATGAGAATGGGGTCTGTTTTACTAACCATTTTATACATAGAACCTACCAGGTATAAAGTCTCAATTACATAGCCATTAATTGAACAGGTTTATAAGAGAATGAGTAAACTGTAGTTGGTTTAGAAGATCATAGACATTGTATAGACATTATTTCTTGTAGGATGACAGACGATTATCAAAATGTTATTAATGCAGATTTGCATAACAGTGATTTAAAGAATTGACTGTTGTTCGTGGGTTTGTTCCTTGCCTATTTGTTATCACATGTACCTGCCCCACTCCTTGGAACTGGGAATACATGTTTCTTAATGTAGATTACCATTCTGTATATGAGACAATCCACCAACAATTATAGCAATAACTCTTTTATAACTAATAATCAAATGACGTATGTGACATATTAGCTATTTGGGGGTCTAAAGTGCAATGTAAAGGTACAATGGTAGTTTATAATTCAATCTGCTGACTTTATGTTAAAGTGGAGCCCTGAATAATAGGGATTAGTTGTTCCAGTAAAAAATAATGTTAGTGTCAAGGGCAGGTAGAGAAGAGAGTTTTGGGACTCTGTATCAAGAACTTGCTAAAATTAGTGTCCTAACAAGGCAAAACTTGTGTCCATATAGTGCACTTTGAAATACATTATTTTAGTTTTAATAACAATTTCATTAGAGATCATCACAATCAACCAGTAAATCTGTGGGACACGTCAGAATTAACTCTTTTTAACTACTCACAAATTTCTAAAACCCTCATATAAGATACACAAAATGAGAATTTGCTGTTTTTATTTTTCAGAGTTACTGAAAAACTTCTCATTGTAAATCTTTCATTTTGTAAAGTGTCAGCGCATATATCACAGGGGCAGTAAATAGTCCTACTGTTACATTATGGTTGTTGTGTTTCCTCAGAGGATCTAAGACCTAAGTTTGTGGGAAGAAAGCTCAGCTACTTTGTTTACTGTTGGCTAATGAGTAGACAGAAAGTATTTCCATCTAAGCAAAATGTAACCAGCTGTCCTAGTTCTGTTGAAAAATAGCGCTTCTTCTAATACTTTCATTTCAACTAATATGTTGTGGCAGAATGGAGGCATGTATTGGCACTTGTGAATGAGAACAGCAGTTAAGAAATAAACACAAAGGATGCAATTACTCATGCCTATGGTAATTCTAGAACAACAACAACAACAACAACAAAAAAAAAACAGGTAGAAACTCTAAAAAGTAACTGATGATTACTGTTTGTTGTTGAAAAACATTTTAAAATGTGAACGTATTTCTACTGGGTATTCATTAATGAGTAAATTGGCTAAATTTGAGTAAAAAGGTATACTATTAAATTTGTATGTTTTTATGTTACCCAGATTTTCCGTTAGAACTGAAGTTTTTCTCTCCCAGCCAATAGCAAATATTTTGATCTATAATTTTCAGTTTTCACCCTTACTGAGAACTTGCTTCAGCCTAAGGGAGCATTACAGTGGAGGTGAAACTCTTGTAGGGAAGCCTGTGTCCAGCATCTTCACCTGACTCTGGCTTGCTCTTCCTGCAGGTGTGACCTGACGTGGATGAGGCTGTCTTCTGAGCCAGCCATGTGCAAAAGCTTCAACCTGGTAATTCACATAACAGCCAACACATGAGACAGATGCAATAACCAAAGAACAAGTGTGCTTCTTCACAGAAGAGCATGTATTTATATTTACCATTTTCATTTTGCATTTGAAGTAGTACTGTGTAAGATTAATTATTTTCAATTTCAGTGTTGTTACTTTTCAATTCTTGTTGTTCCTTTTGAGAAAATACTTTTCTTTTTATTCTTTGTTTTGGTTTTGTCTTGAGAAAAGACTGCGTTGCAGAAAATACAAAGATGGAATATACAATTTAGAGATGTGTATTGAAATGACAGCTCCAGTTTGTCAACCTTCAGATGATAAATCTACCAATCGGAGAGCTGCCCTCAGCTTGTTCAGTGCTTTCCTGGAGATACGCTGTAGTTATTGTGTGATTTATATTCCCTCTGAAGAGAATATCTAGTCTGGATAAATGGTTGGAACAGTCTCTGCTTAAAAGATTTCTATTAAAAATGAGGTCAGACAAGGAAGATTATGTCTGCATCAATCAAAATTCTATTGTTTATCCTCTCCAATTTTCTCCTAGTAAGAAGAAAGTAAACAGTAATCTCAAAATTGTTAGATACTTATGATGGCGCTAGACCTATCCTACCACTTATTTTTACAACTTGAAGTGTACTAGTCTGACTTTGCAACCACAGCATTATATAAAGCATAACTCTCGAATACAATAAACACAGTGGAGCTTCTGCAACATTTGTATAGGTCTTGCAATTTATCTATACTTCCATAAACTCACTGATAAGTAGCCAAAAATGAATAACTTTCACTTTTATATGCATTACCTAGGATCACACTGGCTTTGACATTTTATGCTGTTTAAAATTGATTGCCCTAGATCCATAATATAATTTGGATCCCACGTCAGGTCACTCTAATTCCTAACCTACCTCTCATCTTAGATTTTCTTTTCTTCAAAACTTTAGTCTAAAATTTTGATATGTGCTATAATTATATTTACTTGGCATTTTTCTGATGGAAAAGTTTTTCATTGAGATGACAAATGGCTCTTTAATGAAGACTGATACCGTGTTACAGGGTTGAACAAATTAATCAAGCTTTATGAAGAGAAAATATAAGATTCATGTATCATGAATGATCTGCATGATAGACAAGTAGGTAGAAACACAAAAGAAAGTTCTATTTTTTTTCAGAGAACAAAGGAATTCTATTTTACAAGGACAGTATGGAAATTATCCCTGCTATTATATATGATTATCATAGTCTTACATGTATAATATGCTTTGAAGTTCTTTAATCTTTACAACCTATGACTGAATCGCTTATATTAAATCACTTTGTTATCATGTGTATTCCACAATTGAACTTACGTGAAATTATCTCAGTAGCTCTGGTTAATTGATAGAAAACAGTTACGTGTAACCCTGAAACCTTTCTTCCCGGGGCCACTGATAAGCTCTCACTTTCTAAATGTCCTAACACAATCATCTCCTTCCTTTGCCTTCATCTGCAACCTTGTGCCTGTGGCGTCACTCTCCTCACGGTACAGGTTGACCTCCTGCTCCATTTCCTTCCCTGGCATTTTCTAAATGGATGTAGACACTTCCTCCACAAGAATTACTGGGTTTCTCATGGAATCCTCTCTACAATCATTATATATTCAGGGCTTAATATATTTGTAAGTTTCACTTGATTACCTTACAAATAGTATTGTATTTTTATAGTTGTATTTTTCAAAGTTGTAATATTATGATTTCTGTCTTTCTCTGTAGGAAAATAACAGACTTCACATTTTTATATGTCCCCATCTGTTTCCCTCTCTCATTTTCTCATTTTTATATACAATTTGATATAAAGTTTATTTTAAACTATTTTATTTTTCTTTTTACACTATATTTGATGTGATAAAATACATTTTTCTTTTTCACATATTTCTATAAAACTTGGAATGAATATTTAATTTGATAATTTATAAATTTAATAAATTAATCCTTGTTCTTTTTATTGTTATTCATTATGTTACTAAATGAAGATATTTCTTATCATACTTTTGAATTTTTATTCCTACCAAACATTTTATATTTTCAAATCAGTCATGCCTATCCAGATTTACTGACTCTTTGACATGTATTATTCCTCTCTTTCTTGTCCCTTAAATTCTCCAATTGGAATAAAAACAAAGCCTTTTAAAATCCAGCAGTGAAAGTAGTTTTATTTTCTGAAAGGATGGAATATAAACCTTATCCATAGATGTGTGTACAGCTTATGTAAGTTTACAATTATATAGCCTATTATTAATATTTTGGATTATTGAGCCTAATTTTTTGTCTTAGTCATTTTGTTTCTGTGACAAAATACCCGATCTCCACAACGTAAGGGAGAAAATGTTTATTTAGCTCATGGTTTCAAAAGTTCTGTCACATACACTGTGCATTTCTAGGGCAGCCGGCAACGGTGATGGCACATGGCAGAGGCTGGAGAGATGCTCTCTCCATTGAAAACAGAAGCCGAGTGAAGAAGAAACAAGCAGAAGAGCTTTTCCAGGAAGAAGCCACAACTACATTTCTTCTTCTTTCCAGTAAGTACTGTAAGCTGTCGGTTGCCCCTTCCTCATTTCCTTGCCTGCAAGTCGATAACAAACACCTGAAAGCTCTGCCACAGGCAACATCCAAACTCAACATTTTTTTTTTTCCAATCTTACCATGTCAAACCTTACACACCTGCCCCTTCCAAGAAGACCCTACCATCTAGTAACAGAGAGTTCCAAATGCATGAGGCTTTTGGGGCAATATTGCACATCCAAACCATAACAACAACTTGATTCCAAAATAAGAGACTCCAGTGAACTATTTTGAATTGGAAAAGAATAGAAGAGAAAAAGTTGCAAATTGCTTTTTATACACCCAGATTTGGAAAGTTCAGGATCAATGTACTGGCAATTCCAGTGATTAGTGGACCTATAGACCTGTATCCTAATGTGAAGAAAAAAAAAGAATTGGTCTAATATTCATTATTATAAGAGTATCAATCACATCATGAAGGCTGAACTTCCAAAACTAATGATCTCCCAAGGGCTTATTCTTAAGTCTTGAGGTGCATTAAATATATAATTATATTATTATTGAATTATATATTCAATATATGGATTTCTTAAGCCTTGAGACACATTGAATATATAATTATACTATTATTGAATTATATAGTCAATATATGAGTTTTCAGGGGCATAAACATTCTGTCATAATACATGGTGTCTTGGTCACTTTCTCATTGCTGGGACACCATACTGGACACCACAATGTAAAGAAAAAAGTTCACATTAGCTCATCATTTCAGAAGTTCTCAGTTTATTCGTGGTCATCTGGGAAAGGCAGAAGGGCTGGGACAAGGATCATCATGAACATTGTGGTGGAAAGGAGCAGAGAGAGACACTCGGAAGGAGTTCTGGGCCAAACCCCTGGTTCCACTTGTTCATACTACGTAAAACCCAGTTAAAGCTCCATAATCTTATCACCTTCCAGATATATGAGGCTTTGGAGCACATTCAACATCCAAAACATAACACTTGGTTATTTATAAACACTTTTTTATATTACATTATGTAATTTGTCCAAGGACTTAGTTTAATAGAGCACAGCTTCAATAAGGTTTTGATTTTTGATTTATTTCTGTAAAGTGATACTAAAATTATTACATACTTTCCTACTCAGAAGAAGAAAAAGCATTTTGTCTTTACTTCCTTTGACCTTACACAGGGAAAGATTTATCTTTCTGAACTTGCTTCACCCACAGAGGTGGAAAGACAGAGTACTTTTAGAGAAACTAATTGGTCTCCACAACATTTTCAAAAGTCAGCATATTTACCATCAACGTTAATATTTACTGTTCAGCCTACTTCCATTAAAAGCAAGTTTTAAAGTTGTCTTGTTGCCAGTGCACTCATGCACAACCACTGTCGCTTTGCTCACTTGTAGTGAATCTAGCCACACTTTGACTCCATTCTCTAATTATGTCAAAAGGCTGACCCAAATTTCCCAATTCCTTATATAACTTAGTATACACTGAAACTACATTTTTCAAATTTTTATTTATAAACCTTTTCGAATGAGGTTTAGCTATGACCAAATCATCTAAGATATCTAAGATGAATGTTTTGATAATTTATGCCTCTTTCATTATATCGACCATATGGCCAACATAAACTAAAAATCTTGGCCTCCTACTCATTGTTCCTTATGTTTGTTAAATATATAAAGTGTGGCTAAGATTTATGGGGTGTTTAAATAGAAATGTGTAAATAAAAATGTATTCCATTAAAAATACATTGCTTCAAAACAAAATCTTGTTCTGAATAATCTCATCTCATTATTCTTGCCACTCTCTGAAACAGTTCTAGAAGTCCTCTTATCTGAGTAGTTTTGGAAGTTAAAATTAAAAGAAAAAAAAAAAAGACCAGTGATTGCTACTGCTGAGGGCCTTCCATCTGAACTATAGGTGCACAAAAATATTACAGCACCGTCAACCACTTCATTGGCAGGACCTAACACCCTACAGCTCCTGGCTTTTTCCTAAAGTCAAAATAATAATGAGAGGTAAATGCTTCAGATAGATTCAGGACATCCAGGTAGCTGAGAAAGCGTAACTAGGCATTCACAGAAGAGGACTCCCAAAACTGCTCCAGGGAGTGCTGGTGATAACAATGGGATAAGTGTATTTGGGGGAGGAAAGCACTGTGAGGCAGACGAAGGACAATATGTCTTCTACTATATATATATATATAATTTGTCATGCTCCTTTTTCATCATACCACATATACTCAACCTCATAAGGAAGTAAAAGATAATGTTATAAATATGGCATTTTTTTTTCCATCTTTGAAGTCTCCTTCCCAAGAAAAGACAGTTTTGAAATGGAAAATCTTAGATTTTATGCTTTATCTTGAGAAAGTGTTCCATGCTCACTAGATCCAGTAGGCTAAGCAACATAATGACATCAGATAGGGTTATTAGGGACAAAACTAAATTTTTATAATCCTCTAAAATAAACATGAAGGAATAATTAAACATTATTTACCATTATCTCTTACTTTCAGTAATTTTGTCAAGAGACTGAAGAAGACTTTTTTTTCAGCAGCAGCAGAATCAAATAATTCACTACATAATGATGACTGAGGTCTTCATGGATGTACTACTGTTCCATTTATTCTTAGACAGTGCAAACTTTTATAAATAATCTAAGTGCCACATCCTCGGGAAAGATAACTGGATATTGAAATTTTCTTGAGAATTACTAATCTAAGGAAAAATTTAACAGCATAACTGTGATGCTGAAGAAATTCTACAAGAAAGAATTACTAATACCTTCATAAAATGTTCCTAAAATGGCACGTAAAAAAAAAAAAAAAAACTTTTTTTTTTTTTTTTTTTTTGGTAAAATACCTATCTGGTTTTGCAAGTATCCAGGATGACATGAAATTTGACCCAGTGTATAAGGCCAAGACTAAGAGACTTTTTTAAACAAATTATCACAATGATCTTGTTGGGTTAAACTTTTCAATAAAAGTAGTATTAGAGTTCCCCATTCACAGTTCTTTTGCTTTGATACAGATTGCTTGGCAAAGCTTTCAAGGAAGTTGCTAAGAGTACACACCATTTTTAAAGCTCTTGAGTCATGTTTTCAGATGATAAAAAATAGATGGGTTGGTGAAATATTCATAGGACCTTTTGGCTCACAAATAGAACTATTTCCCCAATGTATACTTTTCCACTCTCTTTTGAAAGGTTTTTCAGTATTTTCTAGATTCTTCAGAGAAAATAACTTTGAGAAAGAGAACATCTGGAGAATACTTTTAATTCACACATATTTTCACTAGTGAAATCGATCTTCAAACCAAGTTATTTTTTTTTCTGTCAGGATATGACTTTCGATTTACAAATCAAAGCTATGTCTTTTAATTATCTACTTTGAAATTCCACCTCATTTGGATGGGGAATTAATAAAATAATATTTTCAAAATGCCTCCTTATTTTTGTATTTTTCCCCAGTGTGCCCTGTCCCTTTAGAATTTCTGTGAGTCTCCACTTAAGATATGAAACCTGTTCTACTTGACCTGGTTCAAACCTAAAACAGACAGGAAACAAAACAAAACAAAACAAAAAGATAGCTTCCAAATTGAGAGTTTCACATCAGAAATCCCAAGAAGTACTTCACAATTTTGGATGGAGTTGATGTTCATGCGAGGTGATTTGCTCAATACCCTACCTGATCATCTGTCCAGCTGTGTCTTTGGTTCTTATGCAGGAGTTAGGAGGAGTGCTGTATAAAGCACTCAATTTTATCTCCCTGAAGTTTTATTTTTTCCAAAGCTGTTCGACCTTTATTTATTAGCTATACTACATTTCCAAAAAAACATTTCCTACACAAATGTTTCAAGACTAGAGTGTAAGATGAATATCATCATCAGATTCACTCACTCTCTTTTGAGCAATAAGCAGCAGAAATTAATTCTGAAATTAGTAGTAATTACTTTTGAGAGCTATATTTTACCAACAGCTAGTACAGATGTTTTCAAATAAAAAAGCCAAAGCTTGGACACCACTCGTGGGCTAAATTGAATGGGCAAATCTTGTTTCCCATCTTCACTTTCAAAAATGTATTCAGTAAGTGAAATTGTAAAACAACACAGGACAGGGTATGAAACGATCTCTGTTTAACATGGCTAAGACATATTATAGTGTGTGTGTGTGTGTGTGTGTGTGTGTGTGTGTGTGTGTGTGTGATTGTTGATTCAGAAAAATATGATCAACATTAATTACCTACTTGCTTGATCTATGCTAGTAGTGAATGCGTGCAATTTAGAATTCACATAAAATTTTCATGTTAACTTTCACTTAGAGTTTTTGTAGCATAAATTTACTACATGGGTTTACTGGCAAATCATTAGCTCCTTTCTCATCGACTTCTCTTTATTATTCCTTCAGTCTTTGAAAAGAAATTTAGTAAGTGCACTTTATTTGTTTATTTAGGAAGTACCTAACAAAAATAAAAACATATGCCGAGTGTTAGTTCTGTCCAAATGTGAAACAATATAATTCTACAATATAGAATTGGTTACCATATAAAGTGAGTCAAAATATGTTTTAGAATTTCCTAATTTCATTTGGTACTGTTGTATTCTGGAAAAATAAAGAACACTGAGGCTGGAGGAATGGCACAGTGGTTAAAAAAAAACCTTGCCAAGCAAGCTCCAGCTTGATTTCTCAGCACCAGCACCACATTAGCTGGGCTTGGTGGCACACACCTGTGATCCCAGCACTCGAAGGCTGAGAGAGAAGAATTGCGATGAGTCTGAGGCTAGTATGGGCGACCTTGTGAGTTTACGATTAGCTGTAGACTACAGAGTATGACTCAGCTTCCAAAAAGAAACGAAACGAAACAAAACAAAACAAAACAAAACAAAAGAAAACATCCTGGTCTTTGGTCTTTTGCACCTGCTGCCTTGAACATGTGAGTGCAGGTATCTTTTGTAGACAACAGTTCTATTCTTTGGATACATACACTCAGAAAAAGGATCACTAAATTATGTGATAATGCTGTTTTTGATTTTTTGAGGAAACTGCAGTGTTTTTCATAACAGTTTCATCATTTATATATCCACCAACATTGCTCAAGGGTTCCAAATTCTTCATATCCATGCTAATAATAATCATCCTAACATGCTTGAAGCAGAGTCTGTGATTTTTGATTTCCATTTCTCTGATGATTAGTGATGTTGTTGAACAGCTTTTCATTTTCATACGCTGATTGTTCATTTGTGTCCTGCTGTAAGAGGCAATATAGATGAACATACTAACATTGGAGGACATGGTGATAAGCGAAAGAAGCATGCTTCCAATTACAAAATGCCTAAAATGGAAATTCATAGAAACAGAAGAGAAGAGTGGCTGCCAGGGGAAATGGGCAGTAATGATTCAGTAGCTCAATGGGCATAAAATTTCAGTTTTATGAGATAAGTAATGTCTAGTGATCCGATATGCACCATTGTGCCTAACAATACTGTATTGTGCAGTTAAGATTTTGTTAAGAAGGTGGATCTCATAAATATTATCGCCAAAAATTACACACACACACACAGACACACACACACACACACACACACACACAAATACAAAGGGAAAGACAGAGTGAGAAAATGAAAGAGAGAGAAAAATTATCTTATTTTCTACGACATATGGACAGTGAAGTGACAACTGAATTTAAGCAGTCTGAGATGAGACCGGGATCTGTTTCCCTGAGATCACATTATATTGCTTCATGCTTTGGTAAATATAGAAACTTTCTCTTTCTCAGACTTTTATTAAGTTCACTTCATTCTCAGAAATGTTTCTTTGATGTCTGGTCAACATATTTTAATGGAAATATGTTTTGCATAACTTTGCGACATTCGTGTTTAATATGATAACTGCTGCATGGTCTTTTTATCATAAAACCTCTTCAAAAGCCTCATTTCACTTGTGAGATAATTAAAGCCAAACATTGAACTCTGACAAAACTTGATTATTAAAGTACATTTTTGAAGGTGACAGTTTTCAAAATGTTTTTGTAATCTCAAGTTTTTCTTCCTTTGATATTCAGTAAAGCTTATCTTGTAGAAAAACAATTTTCATCAAAAGGTTTTCAAATTAAAATTTGTTTATTTGAAGTATGCCTGGTTTTTGGCTTTCATTTGCCTTCCTTGACTGTTGATTCACTTTTGCTCTCAAATTTTATATGGAAAATTCTGTTTTATATTCTATTTCTCTCCTTTATCTTCTATTCCTTCTTATATCCGTGGCTAATCTTTAATTTCTGAAAATGAATTTTAATGTGATAGGTAACTGTTTTATTTCTCAAAATGTGTTGCTAGTTAACCCTGTAAATAGTTGAATTCTGAGTTTTCTCCCTGAACAATTTTGGTGAGGTTATTCTGTTTCATGTCTTAATACTCAGCTTGAATGAACTATGTTCTTTTCATGTCAAATGCATTGTATCCTTCAGTCTTACAATATGATCTAATTCTGATTCTTTGCATAGGAAAATTTATTTATTTTATTTCTCTGTAATAACTTTGAATCTTTTGAATGCACAGCTAACAATCTGACTAGGTTGAGTGTTAATGAGAAATTGATTACAAATTTTAATCTTCTAGTAATTTAGTTAATTTCTTTGGGCAATTTAGGCTCTCCTTAGATGAATTATTCATTTCTCTTTACTGGGCTGGTTACTGGGCTGCATAATATTAGCAGTGGCGGAAAACAAGGCCCTCCAGTTGATGCAGAGAGGGCTGGTCCCTTGCTCAGTTTTGATGGGGATGAATAAGCCTGGCCTGATAATTGGACAAGGGGCCACCACGCTGTGCAGAGCGCTACCGCTGGGCAAGGCTTGCATCGTGCTGGGAGTGGGCCAGCTCTTCATTTCGCTGAAGGCCTCGCCATCTATTCTGCTGATGCGTTCTCTCCACACTTCATCTTCACAGTGTGAATGCCCTCAGACCAGCGTGTCAGACTCCTGTATTCACCTCAGAGGCAGATTGGAAGTTGTGGAAGCTGATCTCTTCCCAGAAGCGAAACACAGGTCAAGGTCATCCCTTCCCGTCATTTTTTTCCAAATGTGTATGTATATAAACTTTTAAAATGAATACATATTGAAAATGAATACATATTTACATAAAAAAACTGTTGTGACAACCTTAAGGTGGTGAAATATGTATGATTGAGTAAGCAAAGGTTTTAAGTTGTAAAATTAAATGTGGCTACAAAGTTCAAGTAATTTAACGACTATAGGAAATTATATAATTTAGACAAGTATGGTTAAGGATATCTTGAAAAATTCAGATTCTGTTGCACTGGGAAATACAAGAATGTAGTTGTTTAGGGCACTGTGTATTCTTGAATTAGTATCCTGATTTCTCTAGTCAGTTTATGACTTGGAGATATCATGTCAGGCTCTATAACATTAGCTTCATTGTCAAAAAAGACACAATAATGTGATATAGGATAATTTGGAGGAAAAAACTAGTTTTTGGTGTTTTAGGATCATCACTAAAAGTATTAGCATTATCCTAGGCATTCACCTATTACTGATACTGATTAATGATTCTTTTGTTTCTAATCTTCAGATCTAACTCATATCTATCTATCTATCTATCTATCTATCTATCTATCTATACCAATAAAGTATACAGAGGCTATTCTATATAAAGCTATAACTGGAGTTATTATTTTTATTAACATTTTCATATAATTATTTTTGGTAATAGGGATTAAGCTTAGGGTTTTATTCATACAAGGCTGCATCCCCAGTAAATTTTTAGTTTTGATTTTGAGAAAGGGCCTAACTAATAATAAAGTTACCCGGGCTATATATGGATTTGCATGTCCTCCGGCCTCAGGCTCCCAGAGTGCTAGGATTACAGGTTGGTGCCCCTAGGCTGGGCTCGGCTTGTATTCCACTTTTGATGATAATAATGATAATTTTATTTTATGTTACTTTCTTCTTTATTAATGCATATTCATAATATAAAATAGGATTTTAATTTGGGTAATTATTGCACTCATATAACATATTTGATAAGTGTCAGTCCTAGTATTCCCTTCCTGCCTCTCCCTATCTCTAATACCTCCCCCTTCTCCAAATATCTTCCAATTCTCTATCACAGTTTTTTAATTAAGCGAACATTATTGAGTCAACATATAATCACATAAGTCTCTGAAATTATTTATCTTTTTGTGATATATGTATCTGTGAAAACCCAGGTTGCTAAGCAGGTGGAAAAAGAAGTAGCAGGTTATGAATACGCCTGCAATCTTCTGTCACCATCCCACAGCCACTGTCCTCTGTTGGTGATGGTGCTAGTGCCCTTGCCCTTGTTTTCTAAGGGGTCCTTGTCTCTTCTTGACTCTCTTCTGAATTGCCCCACACATTTTAATCTAGTTATTAATTTAAAATAGCGTAATGGGCCTTGCTTGTAGTATGCTTTGGACTACATATGGATTTCCTATTGCTTTCAATAGAGTCAAATATCTTATTAGGACACATGAATCCTCAATAGTTTGATATTTTGAACCTTGTAACCTTATGTTACATCCCATCAAGCACCGCATAGTAATCTGTCAGACTTCTAATTTTTCATTGTCTGTTTCTGATGCAAACATCTTCCCAGTTGATGTTCTCTAATTTTCCTCCTCTCTTCTTTTTAATTCCTGTTAACTTTTATTCATCTTTTGTTTACCAGCCTAGAATAAATTATTATCTGATTCACATATTTGGATAGATGTTTCTTCCTTAAACACTATGTACCACTTCTGTTGGACATTGATGTGCAAAGGCAATTTTCACTTCTTTGATAACCCGTTGATGGCTGTCCTTCCATCACAAATGGATTACAAATGTCTTGAAGGCAAACACCTGATGAAGACATGTCTTCATCATTCTACTTTTAAACCAGGTATGAACAAAAATGCAAACCATGGTCTATGGCCTATTAACAGTCTTCACCTTGTTCCAATTCTATGCAGCATTTAACAGTATCTCCCTGAAAAAGTAACTGTGTACCCAAATACCACATTCTACTGGATTTCTTTTGATTTTCTTGAAAGTTTCTACTCTAACTCATTCCTAAATTTCCCTATCCCTAAATCCAAAATCCAGCAGTTATCCAAATCTGTTCTTTTCTTTATAAGAATATCCCTAACTCTAACCTTCATGTTGAGCTTGAGTATATCACTCTACGTGAATCTTTCTCTGAATACCTCATTTGAATTTCAGAAATCACTAACCATGAGAGAATCCCCAGTATTCCAAAATCTTATTCTCCTTGTTTTCCATAATAACACTATTTTTAAATATGCATGTTTAGAAACTGGTTTGACCTCCTCGCTTCCTCTGACGCTCCCTTCCGTTCTATCCATAAACTCAAATTGTAAGATTTAACACTAGGAACATGATACATTTGACCATACTACTCACCTCCACTCATTCCTTCCTTGTCTAAGTCAACGTTTGCTCATTCTTACAATATTCACCAAACGTCCCAAGCCGCCTCTTACTCTTCCTTCTTTACCCTCTTCAGTTTATGAATAAAACTGCAGAAGAAGCACACTTTGAGACATTAAGCCACATCACAGCATCATCTAATGGGTGTTCTCAACACTGACAAAAAAATTGCCTTTGCTAGAATCTAAATATCTCTACATGTTCTGTACCCTAAACACAGCTTAGCTCAACTCTTGTTGTGTTTAAAACTGCACTTTTGGCTGATTTCGGGAAAAACATGCTGACGCCTTTTAGATATTTGCACTTTCTCGGCTTTCTATCAAGTATAAGGTTTTCTCTCCTCAAATGGTTCCTTGCCTTTCTGCCTGTCGACTGCCTTCAGAAACAGAAATTTCCTATTCTGTCTAATTTCCTCTGTTCTAATAAATTCTTCTTGTTTTAGATATGATGTCTGCTTATAGTATTATATTTCTGTGTAGTTGAAGGTATTTTGGTACATTTTCCCCATAACTAAAATGTATTCTATGAGTACAAGGTCAACTTTTTACTTAAATGGTACTCCAATGATTAGAACAGCAATGAACACTTAATATTTAAAGTATATATATATATATATATATATATATATATATATATATATATATTACACAAATAATATATTAATGTATTTTCTATTTGTAACATTGTAATAATAGATAAACATGGTATTTACTATTAGTACCTATGTTTGGTGAATAAATACATATGTCAGAGAATACTTGTAACTTATTTCCAGGGTTTGTACCAAAATTTCTTACAATGTATAATTGGAAATTCTAAATAATATTTAAGATGTTATCTGAAGGTGTAAGAGATATATCAAAATACTGAAAATATGGAGGACCAGTATTCTAGAAAGAATTGTGGAAGTGTGTGCACTATTCTGGATATGCTTTTACATGAAATGAAACAAACTCTAAGCGAATGCATCTAAGTCTAGAAGCTGAGTAGTTGACTTTTTTTTTTTTTTGAAGCAGAAAATCAAGTGTTGAAGACCAAATTGAAAGGGTAGGGACACAGAGGAACAAAGGCGAAATGGATGACTAATATTTTTTTAAATGAAGTACAGTTGTAGATAATTTCATGGATCTAAGAATAAAGAGCTTCTGAGGGACAAAATTCTAGGAAAATAATTCAGACTGTCACTTGAGACCCATTGAAGTACTATCCATAGGAGTAGCTATTATTCAGTAATCGCTCAACTGAAGAAATGCCAAATACATGCCTTAAAGATAATATGCTTCCAGAGTGTAACAAATTGATCGTTTCTAGTAGTGAAATATATTACCTGGAGTATCAAATTATCTTTAATTTTTTACAACATCAGGTTTTGCAATCAAAAGCTGATATTCTAAAACTACAACTAAACACTGAACATTAAATGAAGGAAGCAGATAATCAAAATAGAACAACAGCAAATATAATAATTTTATGTTTTAAAAATTATTATGTTTAGAAATGAAAGACAAAATAGAAAAAGATAGAAAATGCTGAAGACTTAAAATCTACACAACTCGTCAAATGAATGTGTTGAATAAAACAATAAATATTAAAACTAAGAGTTTTACAGTGGGTTAAATAGTTCAGAAGACAAGTGATTGATTATACTGGAAGATTGCACAGTAGAAACTTTCTTGGCTGTATTACCCAGACAAAATAAATCTAAATGAAATTCAAGTGACAAATATGATACAATAAAAGATTAGCGGTTGTGTATTTGAAATATTAACTGGAAAAGGTATAGATATTGAAACACAAAGTAAAGAAGAAACTCAATTCATTCCAAAACTGCTAAAATGCCTGACTCCAACCAATAAATTTGGGAAATACTATGGATCTCAGGTAGGACAAACAACAAAAAATTTTGCAAATTCACATTATTATAAAATAATGTATAAGTACAAAAAATAGTTGCTTGAATTTGCAATAGAAATAATCAAGGTCTGTTAAGACTTTGTTTCTCATCCAAAATGTTATATTTATCTAACAATGAAAGTAAAATAAATATAATTCAGACAAAATTTGAGAGAGTGTATCATTCAGTGACTTAACTTGGAAAGCTCTACATCTTCAAGCCAAATAAAAATGGTCCGTGATATAGACTATGATGCAAAAGAATATGGGAATGAATAGGAAGCACTTAAATATTGTTAAAGCAATGGCAATATTTACTTAATTTACAATATATATTATTAAAGCACATGAGAATGACAGTCAAACGATATGTAATAAAGAGGTAATTAGTTTTAAAATGTTGATGATACAAAATATTTTAATTATTTTAGTCCATTAAATTATAGATACTAATTATAATCTCTACCTCAGCCCTATGCAGATAGTTACAAAATGAATATCAAAAACGTCTGCCAGGAAAAGTTGCAATTCATGTAGCTGCAGACAATATTTAATTAATCTTGAAGGAGGTGAGAGAGAGAAGAGCAAGTAGATAAGTTGAACATGGATAAGAATATACCTCCATGTTAGGTATAAACATAATAGCTTAGACCATTCTTAATATTAGACAGGAATTATTGTTTTCTAAATTGTAAATTTAAAGAACTATATCAATATCATAAATGACCCATCATAAACAAGTAAAAATAAATTTGAAAATGAAATATATTGCTAGAGATTTATCAACAAAACTTCATAATGACAAATGCTTTTGTCTGGAAAGGAAAATAACAATTTAAAATTTAAGTATCTAACAACATAGCCTGATAATAAGTAAAAAAGAAACAAACAAAAATAAATTAGCTATTTCCAAACAAGAGTAAATAACTTCAAAGTATTTTTTCTGAAAATAATGAACGTAAAATAAAAATCTGTAGGGGATATGGGGAATACAAACTACGTGTTGATTCGACACACACAGGATAATTCATAACTAGATTTTCATTCTGCCTGTTGCACACACATTTTAAAAAAACATGTATCTGAACATTTGTTAAAACTGACCATGTTCTTGGGCAGAAAGCATGGTACCTAATGTTCAGATGGATGAAATAAAGTCTGTGACAATGGAAATATCCCATAAATCAGTAATAAAAAGTATGTGGTATGTTGTGAACATGGAAAATAGCTGTGGTGACATGATTTTAAGATATTTTCAAATTTCATTCACATTAAATTTTGAGAAAAAAGCAAAACAGACCCTCACAATACCATGAAATGGAGTAAACCATAGATCTGTATGACTTGTAGCTAGAAAGAACATATTCCACTAAATTTCCACAGCAAATTTTTTTGATAACTTGGCAGGTCTTAGAACACTTCCTTCTCTGATGTCTTAATCATACCTACTGTTTCAGTGGACCCATAATTCAGTTTCCTCTAAATTCCTGAGCTTCATATATTGATGGTTCAGCTAAAGTAAAACCAATGCTACCCACTTCAACTCTGTCTGTTTGGTTTCTTCCAGAGTGATACTGGTTATGCAGGACCAGCCACAGATGGGTCATGGTGGCTGAGCAGGCAGAAGTCAAGACTTCTCATAACTAGGACAAATACGAGAACTTTAATGAATCTTTCAGGCTGTTGCCAATAGCCTGGTACTTGATCTGCTATTTGGAAAATTACAACTTGATACTTTAAAGTTCCTTTGCAGCGGAATCACAAAATGGAAACAAATTGCAGCTAGTGATGGAGATATTTGGGTCTGGAATACAGATACTTAATTGAGAGTATGTTCTGTTTACAGCTGATTAGATTTGGAAAACGTAGGCCTTACATCCAACCATCCACCGACTGTGAGAAGAAGAATTATTTTTTCCAATTTATGCAAAGGAAAGTCAGGGAGAAAAAGAGAAAAAGAAGGGGAGAGAGAAAAATAAAAGGAAAGAGATGTCCCTGAAGTAGCCTGTAAATAACAGTTTATAATCTAAGGCAAAAATGATGCATAGACTCAGTGCACTGTACTTTGCAGCAAAATGAAAACTAGGAATTGTTTTACTTTAAAATCCAAATGAGTAACGTGACGACCAAGCAGGTAAGCAGATTTATGTGGACATGTGCTTGTTTACTATTTCAAAGCATGTGGCTTTGCATTGGATTATACACAATTTTGATGAATCTCACATAACTCCATTGGAATAAAAATCATTTGCAGCTCTTTTATGTACACTTTTTTTGTCATGAAATTGGGAAAGTACACCTAATATGTATCATGGGTTTTGCTTGGTGGCACTTCCGTATTGATATGTTAGAAAAATGTTCGTCTGAATGTATATGGTATGGAAAGTAGAGATTGTTAGTGAAAGTTTCTGTCTTTTACATATTACAGTTCTAGGGGATGAGGTCAGACCTCACAGGTTAAAGTACTTTTCCAGCTTGCAAAAGGCCCAGAGTTCGATTCCCCAGCACTACATTCAAAACAAAACAAAACAAAAAAAGCCTTGGCAGTGCATGATAGCACACACCTTTTACCCCAGCACTTGGGAGGCTGAGGCACAAGGATGACTATGAGTTCAAGGTCAGCTTGAGCTGCTTCGTGAGCATAGGACCAGTCTGGAAAACAGAGCAGGCCCCTCTCTCCTAAAATCAATCAATCAATCAATCAATAACACAATTCTAGTGGTAACTACCATCACCGTGTTTACTTACATGAAAAATATTGTTATAATATTCTGTTATATTATTATTTGATAAAATGCATTTCAATAAAAATTCACAGATCCTATGATTTGCTTTGTATATTAAGTAGTATTAGTTTTAGTTAAAAGGTTTTATTTAGAATTAAAAGTGAAATTTCTCTGAGTTGCTTGTTCCCATCCACATGTTAAATGAATCAAGAAAGAGAGAATAGTAAATACTCTGCTCTTGCACATGCCTTATATAATCATAAGGAAAAAAATAAAGCACGGGAGAATCTTAAGTTTTGACTCCACTTATTCTGCAAGCATTAAGTCATCTGCAACTTCTCTCCCCATCATGAGCATTTGAAGGTTCTTCAGCTTTTTGTATTTTGAAATTACACTGTTTGCATTCTGCTTTAACACTCTGTGTCTTTTTCAAGGAAGAATTTTTTAATGTTTTAGAAACAAATTCAATCTTCATGCCAATATTCATTTTTTATCCTTTGCCTATTCAAGAGCACTTTGCATTACTGCTTAAAGAACCCCCATCACGTGGCTCCTTCCCTGGTTTGTTGATGCATAGACCTGCAATCTTCATATATGTGTCAACATAGATTTTCACATGCTATTTCAAAAAATAAATAATCAGTTACTTTTCCCATAATGTTCATCCAACTCAAATTGTAAATTGAATTTTACTCAGAAAGAACTTATTAAAAGTAATGTGTGTGTCTGTGTATGTGCGACATAGGTATGTAATTTTATTTTATATTGCACAACCTATGTTTATATGACAGCAAAAGATCTTGGTGAAAAGCAACCAAAGGTGTTTGGGACTTATTCTACTTTTCAAAACTATATTTTGATGTCTTCTGTCTTTTCTAGAAATATCATCTGGATAATGTTCCAACTTCTCGGGATTTTCTTTTTTGGAAAAATTTAACTATCTTCATAATCAGTTTACAAAAGGATCCTTTTTACTTTCAGTGTTTCACCAAAGGTAAATTTATTGTAAACTTTAAATCTGTGGAAAATGAATTGATCGCTCATAATGCAAGAGACCATGTGTCCAAGTATGTATGTCTGGGTTCATGGTTGTTCTAGGATAATCCTCTTTCTAACATCATCTTTACTTTTTGGGCACAAATCAACTGACAATATTTATTTGAGTCTGGTTGTGGGCTCTCTGTCCTCTCCCACTGTGCTCATTTGTCTGTTCTTTCACTGATTGCACATTTTTTTTTTTGTTGGTTTATTTTAAACTTGAAATCAAGTAGTGTCAGTCCTCTAACTTTGTTCCCCATCAGGACTCGGTTAGCTGTCTGAGACCTTGAAGTCAGTGAATATCACAAAATAACTTCCTGAGATTGGATAGGCTGATTTTCAGGCTACAGACTGAATTGAAAAGAAGTGACAACTTGACATGGAGTCATCCAGTTGATAAGTGGAATATAACTACATTTATGTTATTCTTGCTTGATTTCTTTCATTAGAATATTATAGGTTATCCTATATAGGTCTTATAGTACACACTTTTTTCTGGGTTGGTATCTTTCATTTTGGGGAATATTAATATAAATAGCATCATTTTCTTAAAGCCATGTTCCACTTGTTTATCACTAGCATATAGGAAAGTGATTGATTTCTGTATTTTAGTCTTATATTTTGGCAAATTTGTCATAAATCACATATTAGTTTCGAGTGTTTGTGTAGATGAACTTTGTTTCTACATATATGATTTTCTATGAACAAAGGTAGTTTTATTTTTCCAATTTCATTCTACATCTATCTCCACGAAAATTAGCCTGTGCTTTTCTTCTACTTTCTTTACCTAGCTTTGATACCAGGATAAAGCAGTCATGATAAAATGAGTCAAGAAGAAGATGCCTACTTCTACTTTCTGAAAAAATTTATAGATTATTATATGAATCATTTCTTCCTTAAACATTACACAAAATGCATCACAAAAACCATGCAGGTATGATTTTTTTCTCTTTTGGAATATTATTAATTTATGATTCAATGTCTATAATATTGACCTATTCAGATTTTTCTCTTTTCCAGTTTAAGATTTTACATATTCTATCTTTTAGAAATTAAATTTTATCTGGGATATTGAATTTGTGGGTATAACATTATTTATAGCATTATTTTATTACTCTTTTCATGTCTGCTGGAGTCTGTTCATCTGATATTAATAATTTGTGTTCTAGTCAGTCCTGATGGCCCAGGCCCTAGCTCCTTGCATTCTGGGAGAGTGAGGCAACAAAACAGTAATGTCTAGCTTAGCTCGAGCAACACAGCAACGTAGGGAAACTCTGTCTTGAAATAAAAAAAAAAATGAAAAAAAAAGTGATGTCAATGTGAAGGCCCTGAGCTTGATAGTCAACGTCACCAAAAAAAAAAAAAAAAAAAAAAAAGAATTCTTTTGGAACCTTTTGTGCCCTTGTTAGCTGGGCTACAAACTTGTCAATCTTATTAACTTTTCCAAAGTACAAGCTTTTGGTTTTATTGCTATAACTTACTGATTTCTTGTTTTAGGAGACTTTCCCCTCAGTTTTATTCTAATTATTTTTTACCTCTACTGACTTTGGATTTCAGGTAATTTTTTTTTTTTCATTTTCTAACATGTAAGCTTAAATTGATAATAACTTATTTTCAATATTTACTTTAAGAGTATCAATTAAAATTGATTCAGGGTAGACTTGATTGCATTATATAAATATGGGTTCATATGTGTTTTGTTATTTTCTCCAATTTGTCTCCATCGTGAAGCGCAGACAGGAGATGCCACGCACTTGGGGTGAGTGCATTTTGCCCATTCTACTCTACTAACATTACAGTCTATACAATACACCCTCCCTGTTCTCACATCATATTATCTGTCATTAAATATTTTTTATTTTTAGACGTAAAATTTTCAATTGTATTGTCTATATTCAATGAAAAATTAACAAGAAATTGCCATTTTGAGCCAGATCCACATCTTTTAAAAATGACTGAATATTTTAATTATAGCAAATAACTATTATGAGGTTGTTATTGTTCAATATTCATAAGCATTTCAAGGAAATAAATTAATGAAATGATTCTTATGTTAGGTATAACAATTTAATAGATGAAGACATATACAATTGGAAAACAAATACCCAATTTAACTTTGTATTTTGGAAAAACAGAGAAAAAGAAGATATCAGTAAAAAATTGTATCAAACAACTGTAGTTGGCAATTGTAGTGGATGTAAAATCTAGGGAAAATATTAATAGGCAATGATTAAAATGGTGACTGAAGCTTCCATTCCAACAATGGCCAAGGGAATATGATTAATATGAGAAGTGGTCTAATTAGTGTAATAAAAATTGGAACAAATAGCAAATGTAAATTTTCCAAAGTCTTTTCTGAGACTTGGCATTTATATATAGTTTTAAAAGAATTTTAGTGCTGATAAATTTAATAAAAATTCAGATGTCAAAAATAGCACAATAGCCATTTAATTCAGCTTTATTTTGGCACCATTTTTGTTTTTAATATATCAAATGTAAGTGGACAATCAATTAACTGTGACAAATGTATGTTTATATAGCATCACTAACCCAATCAAGGTACAGACGTTTAAATTCTATAACTTTCCTTACACACCCTTATCATCCATTTCAATCTCTTTTATCCCAAAGTCCATACAACCTTAAAATTGTCTGTCTTTTCTAATATTTCATATGAATTTCATCAGATGTATAATTTTTATAGTTAATTTCTATTTGACTAGTGCGTTTGAAATCCATTTATATTCTATTGTGTCTGAAACCACCATTTTTCTCCTACTTTGTCATGAAGACTGTTGGATTGGAGATATTTATAGCCCACAATACAGACATTTTATAGAACCAAATGGTGATACAGGGAGTTGAGGGGATGCGGGAGGGTGCAGGATAGCCAACAGGGTGGGGGGGTGGGGATTGTCATGATGTCACAATATATATTCACAAAATTCTCAAGCTTAATATAATTATTGCATATCACACACACACACACACACACACACACACACACACACACACCAATAAAATAGGTAAAAAGCAGTCCATTTATATTGTATACATCATTAGATATTTTTAAATTACTAGTAATTGCATATATCAGCATTTAGTTTACCCATTTAGCATTTGATTAGAGGAACTGAGTCTCATTTGTTTTTAATTAAATTTAGTTTAAACTAATACAAAAGTACACACAAACGTTATTTATTAACAGAGCACCATGTGATATACGTCTGTACACATTGTGTAATATGTGAAATATATCTATTCCTCAAACATTTGCAGCTTAATGGAAATGATATTTGAAATCATTTTGCCTACCTTCTTGAGTAATAGAGCAGACAATTGTTTTACTTTGTTTAGGATAGCAATTATAGATAATTTAGATTTGGTAGGTTAAATTAATCTTCTGTAAACGTTTCATTATACTATTTTTTCTTTGCCAAAAGTTGTCTTGTTTCTTGGAAAAATATTGATGTATTAACTGGTTTATTTCTTGAGTTCCATGTTAAGTGGATATTCAGCTTTAGGAATGACAATAAAAAACTGCTTTTAAATATATTGTACCAGTTTTCATTCTTATCAATAATGCATGTGTTCTGTTCAGTTTTACGTTGTCACCACACTTATCATTGTTTGTCAATATTGAGTACTTAGTGGTTAATCCATCAATATTAATTACTTGGTGACTAGTCTGTCAATCTTAATTACTTAGTGGTTAATCTGTCAATATTAAAGACTGTGTAGTTGGTATTGTATTATGGATTTAACTTGTATTTCATTAATATTTATTGATGTGTGCATATTTATACATTCCTAACTGTTATTGTGATTAGTATATTTTCTCTGTTGAAGTGTTCATTAAAAGCTACGTCCATCTGTATTGAATTATTTGCATTCATAATGAGTTTCAGATGTTCTCTATCCTGAGTTTGTCATATTATATGCATATTGTTCAGATATTTTCTTATAGTCTGATACTTGATTCTTATTTTTGTGAACATTTCTTACATGTTTTCTTTTAGAAGTCTTACAGTTGTAACAATTGCATTTTAATTTAATTTTCGTATAAATTCAGTGATCTACTTCAATATAGAGCTATTCTGTTGCTTCATCTCCTGTGTTGAAAGAATGCTCCATTCTCTCTTGAGCTGTCTAGGCATTTTTGTTAAAAAGGAACAAATATTCTTATTTGTGATTTCTCTCTTTTCCATTCTGTTGATCTTCATGCCTCTTGCTCACCTTCTCCTCCTCCTCTTTCTTCACCTTTTCTAGTGGTACTGGAGACTCAGCCCAGGACCTTTGCACTGAGCTACATCCCTCACGAATTTTTTTTTCTAAATTATTCTATTTATTAACATAGATTTGTGATTCATAACAAGTATATTAAGCTTGAATAGACAGTACATAACTATCTATCTGTCTCACATATAATCATTTCTATCTCTTGGCTCCACCCCCGCATCCCTCATTCCCTTCCCCACAGGATCTTTCTGTTTTCTTTTAGCACTCTTCTGCTCTGCCCTTTTACTCCTTTATGCTTTGGTTTTCACAAGCAACTCTTTAGGACAGCCTTATACTGTATCTTTTAGTGCAGATTCTAGACGTTGTGGAATAATGCAACATCACCTCTCCAACTTTGGTGGTTTTGCCCAATGTCTTTTGCCTAGTTGGTTTGAATTTATATACATAAATGCTAGCAATAACTTATCAGTTTCAACTAAATATCTTGTCTAATCTTGAATAGGTTGGATTGAAGCTATAAATTCATTTGGATAAAAGTAACTTCTTACAAACTTTGAGTTTTTAGAATGATAAATGTCATGCCTATTATACAGGTATTCTATCATACCTTTCATTATTTTTGTACTTTACATAACATGTTTTCCATATTTCACGAACATTTTTCTAATTGTGTTATACTTTTATTGCTACTATAATTTTTATTTTTAAATTTTCTTTTTTGGCGCATTGCTGATGTATATTTTTTATAATATTGACCCTCAGATAGTGTGATCTTCCTCAGTATGTGTTTTCCAGTAATTTTTTTTCTTTTTTCCTTTTTTTTTTTGCTGGACTCAGTTGGGACATACATATGATTTGAAAATAAGAGCCTTATCTGCCTTATGACATTAATTTGCATCTCAACATAATGGTATAGATAAATAATTTAGAAGAAATAGTCTTCTTTTTCACCATCTTACAGGGGCAAAATGCTACAATCCACCATTCAGCATGGTAATGAGCATAGCTATGTGTGCAGGGTAAATGAGAAAGCTTTCTTGCCCCTTTAATTTTCTGATGGAGTTTCTGGGAATTGTTTCATTTTTTTCCTTAAGCAATTGTAGTAAGTCAACAGTGATGCTTCTGATCCACGTTGGAATGCTAGCTCTGTAATTATTATTTTTGGGGGGAGACGTATAAACACATTTAATTTATATACTGGATTAAAGAACATTCAGCTAGTCTGTTTCTTTTGTGTATTTTTTCAATTTATTTTAGGGAATTTATACATTTTATCCGTATTGGCAAGGTTTGTGTCAAGATGCCCACATTTTTCTCTTCTACTGATTGAATGATCTGTACTGACATCCAACTTTTATTCTCAATATAGGTGAACTATTTTCTTTGTTTCCTGCTAACGCCAGCAGAAAATTTATCACGATACAGTATCAACTCTCATGTTAATTTTTTCTTTTTGTTTCATATGCCATTGATTCCAACTTTTTCATATTATTTTCTTTTTATTTGGTACCTTAAATTTGTAGATTTGCTTGAATAACATGAACTCATATTTATAATTTTCAAGATTACATTAATAATTCCAGGATTAAAAAATGTAAATGTATCTTAAACACAAATGTAGGAATAAATTTGTGCACAGATATTATTTCATTGTTGTTGGTCATTTCACATTTCTGGTCACTTCCTCTAGGGGACAGCACTTGACTTTACCTCCCGTGCCACCTCCTGTCTTTGAATACGTGAATGATTGTTGCCGCTATTTTGTAAGACCTTTTAAGTAATTGGCACGCAGGGAGAACGTGATAAGCTGCTTCTTAGGGGTCACTTACGCCTGTGCCCTGTACAAAGCAGGAATGTATGTCTGCTCTAACGGTCGCCAGTATCACATGCTATTGAGTGGGGCAATTTTCTATCAATTAAAGGTAAGATTTTTTTTATCATTTGTGATTTTCTTACAGAGGATGTCCTATGTAAGGCTTTATTTTGTTTCCTATGCCATGTTTTGCCAGTTCCTTGTCTTGTGCTTCAAGTTGATTTACTGTTAGTTCAGATTTACTTTTTACTTTGAGTTTGAGTTCTTACACTCAACATGGTAAGTTACAAATGGAAATGTTCCTGCGTGGTGATTTGAGTTCATTAATATCTGACTGTAACATATTAATTTATGTTCTCAGTTTTTCATGTGTGACTGATATATTAAGGATCATTTTAATCTTAATGTTTAATGTATTACTATTTTGATTTAGTAATAAATAATGTATAATCACACATATTATTAATTGCCTGCATTGTTTAATTTATGTATTCTGAGAAATTGAAAAGTAGTGTAAAATGCAATTTCATTATTTAGAATATTAAATAAAAATGAAGCTCATTAATAATATTCTATATATCCATTTTTTTCACAATAGATACTACTTGAAGTGAATAGTCCACAAGTCTGTTAACATGTAGTTTGAGGGTGAGCTGGGTCACTAGGCAACTCAAGCACTTGCCAGCAAGTGTAAGGCCCTGGGTTGGATTCCTCAACACCACATAAGCCGGGTATGGTGGGGCAACCCTATAATCCCAGCACAGGAGGCGAAGGCTGAAGGAATGCCATCTATTCAAAGCAAGCCTTGGGCTATTTAGTAAATTCCGGACTAGCCTGGGCTACATAGCAAGACTGTCTCAAAAAATATAGTTTGCTATAAATTTTAATTGCCACTATTTCATCACTGAGTATATTCTGTTTTTATTTACAAGACTAACACACTCTCTTGATCATAATTTTTCAATGAACTTATTGAATTTATTCCTACACATGAGCAAATGTTTTACAAAAAATTTATCCAAGAATCCCTTCAACAGTCATTCTGATAAATTTCAGTCGAAGCTATAGCAATATGTAGTATGTATGGAGATAGAGGTGTCTTGTGTAATAACAACTATAATATCTAGAGAGTGTTCACACATATAAGTAAGATGAACAGAAGATTCTCTCAATTTTAAATTCTAAATAGTTGGGAAAAACCTTCAACGTCTAAAAGAGAAACAGAGACATCAAGGGCTAGGGAAACAAAGTCAATGAGGAAACCAAAACCAGGTTTCTAAGACCAGAAGTGGTTGGTAATTACTTTACTGCAGATTAAGCATAAAAATTTAGTTAAAGATATAGTTTAATAACACGTGTTTTGTCATAGTTCTGTCCCAAGGATTTTGTTAATATTCATTTTTTTCACTTCAAAATAATTCTATATTGAATCTATTCCCTCAAATTCTCTTGAATTACTTCATCCTGTGTAAATTCTTTCTAGAAATTATTCATTACTTTTGTTTTCTTTAAAAATAATACAATGATTTGATTTTTAAACGTCGTTTATATTTTTATCTTCTGAACTAGACTTGAACAACTTTGACTGGCTGACCTGTAAATTGCATACATTTATATATTTCACTGATCTTTCATAAAGTAAACACTATAATACTATTAATCATAATAACTAGATTTTATTAAACTATTATATGCCAGGAAATAATGAAAAATAGATACTTATTAAAATAAGTAATGTAAAAGAGCACTTGCTTCATAAAACTAACAGTACATATTAAACACTTGGATATCTCCCAAGAGGTGTTAGTTAGACTTACATGGATACATCATGTATGTGTATGCATAATAACAGACAGAGTAGATTTAGCAGGATATACTATTCTTATACCTATGTCGCTATTATGTATGATATGGTGGGCATGCATAGTTAGTTATCACTATTCATATTTACCAGGTATCTGTCATCACTCTGACTTTGTGTCTGAGAAATTGAACTGCAGACATTGCAGGTCAAAAATCTGTAATTTCATTAAAATGGGATTGCTGGTATTTTCAATTTGAATTTCGTCAAATCCTTTTCTGTTTTATGCTTTAGTCCCTTTGTTTTGTTTTGTTTGAAAAACTTCTCCCTCTTCTGACACAGACATGCTGACAAACTTAGCTAGTGATAAATCTGTAAAGACCTTTTGTGTGCAAGAGGCCATGGTGGTCCTGATCTTTAGCTATGCATGCACATGGAAGAAACTTTAAATTCATATTTTATTGCCCACAAAATTTGTGTTTTTCTTCTTGGATCTGACTGCCATGATAATGTATTCAAATCTAGAGAGAGCCATAACTAAAGACTTCAAGAAGACAATTTGAATGTAAACTTAGGCTAATATTCTTCTAGGACTGAGGTAAAATGCATTGTAACCAATGGTACTGTAGATGAGGGACAGATGTCATAAATGAGTGCGTAGGAGCTTTTGACACTTGGTGAAACTCAGCTCACTAACATCAACTTGTACCAGTCAAATGATCAGAATAAGGGGCAATCAATTAGACTTATTCTTCATTAGTTAACAAATCTGTGTTCTATTGTCAATAAATATTGTATATTCCCTCTTATACAGTGTTGTCCTTTCATCATATAAAATAAAATTATTGTTTTCCTGTTAAAAAATAATATTGAAATCCTCCATTCTCTCTCTTGGGAAAGACTGTTCTAGTGTCGTAGTTTTGTCTAAACTATTTGTGTTCAAACTAGTTCCAAAAACATGTTGTATACTGAAGGAACAGTAAAGAAAGCATTCTGTAAAAAATTATCTTTTTAATAACTTATAAATAAATATATAATTTTAATATAGTAAGTATTGTACAATAGTATAGCTAAATATAAATTAGTCTTCTATATTTGTTTATTTGCCTTGTTTTATGATGTTTTGTGTACGAGGGCTTGTATTATGTGTATTGGAATGAAAGATTGATTTAACATATGCAAATCAATTAATGTAATACAATATATTAATAAAAGCAAGAACAAAAAACCATATGATCATCTCAATTGATGCAGAAAATGGCTTTGACAAAATTCAATGTCTATTCATGATAAAAAAAATCCTGTAGAAAATAGGAATAGAAGGATTTTAGCTCATACAGATGGGTGACATATATGCCAAACCTACTGCAAAATTCAGAGTAAATGGGGAGAAATTGAAAACATTTCTTCTTGAATTACGAACATGAAAAGGCTTTCACCACTCCTATTCAACATGTTCTTGGAATCCTAGCCAGAGAAATCAGGCAAGAGAGTGAAATAAAGGGAGTATGTACTGCAAAGGCAGATGACATGATTATCTGCATAAAAGATGCAAAAAACTCACCCCCAACATTTTGGAATTAATTAACAAATTCAGGCAAATTGCAGTATATAGAACTAACACAAAAACCAATAGTATTCCTCTACACTAATTATGTACTCTCTGAAAAAGCTGAGAAGAATAATCCTCTTCTCATTACCTCCTCAAAAAAATTAAATGCCCAGGGGTACATCTAACTAAGAAAGTTAGGGACCTACCAAAAAAGTATACTATGCTGGAAAAAGAAATTAAAGAGAATACTAAAAATGGAAAGACTTCCCTTGTTCCTGGATAGGTTGATTTAATATACTCTAAATGGCAATATTGCCAGAACTAATACACAGATTAATAAAAGTTGCACCAAAATAACAGCAATTTTTTTTTCACAGAACTTGACCAACAATCCTTAAATTCATCTGGAACCAAGAGACCCAGAATAGCTAAAGAAATACTGAACATCAAAACCAGAGCAGGTGGCATTACATTTCTGATATCAAGTTGTATTATAGAACAACAGTAATAAAAACTACATTGCACTGGTACAAAAGCAGAGACGTTGACCAATCAGGCCGGACTGAGGAATCACAGGTAAGTTCAGGAACCCTCAGCTACATGATCTTTGACAAAAAGGCTGGAAACATTCATTGTAAAAAAGATAGCTTCTTCAATAAATGGTGTTGAGGGAACTTATTAAACACACACAGACAAATGAGTCTACATGCACACTTATCAAAATCAAATCAAAGTGGATAAATTTCTAGATATTAAAATGTAAGCACTGAATCTAATGGAGGACAAACTATTCAAACATCTGGGAGGCATACATGTGGGTATGGACTTTCTTTACAAGATACCGCCACAATCAACAAATGAGATTATTAAAATGAAAAAGTTTCTTATGGCAAGGGAAACTGTCAAAAGAGTAGAGGGAAAACTGAAAGAATGCAAAAAAAGGTTCACTTCAGTTCAGACAGGATGCTAGAAACTACAGCATACAAGGAACTGTAGAAAAATCGACCAAAGGCTCAATTTTAAAAAAATGTGCAACTGAAATGAATAGGCAGTTCTCAGATGAAGTTCAAATGGCCAATAAATGAATGAAAAGATGTTCAACATCCTTAGCCGTTAGAGAAACACAAGTTGAAACATCGCTAAGATATCATCCTACCTCCTACCCCGTGAAAGAGGGATATATATATCAAGAAGCCAAGTCGAACAGCAATTGGTGCTAGCAAGGTTGCAAGGAAACATAATGTCTTTCGAACTACTGGTGGAGCTGAAAACCGGTACACTCACGCTGGAGGGCAGTATGGGGATGTCTCAAAAGACTCAAAATAAAAATTCCATTTCTTCTAGTGATAACTCTTCTGAGTATCTTTGCAAAAGAGTTAAAAAGAATATATGGCAGAGATATATGTACATCCAAGTTCATAGAAGCACAACTAACAGTAGCTAAAATGCCAAAATACTCATCAACCAAACAGTGGATGCAAAAATTTTAGTACATGCATATAATGGAGATTTGCGGCCTTTGTAGGTGAATGGATATAACTTGAGACCATGGTGGCTAGTGAAATGAGTCAAATGCAGATGTTTGAATCGCATGGTTTTTCTAATATGAGAAATCTAGAGTACAGGCATTCTATAGAACCAAATAGGTGTGATAGTGGAGTTATAGAGGATGGAGAACGGGTGGGAGGGACAGAAACAGAGTGAGTGAAGGGATTGTAATGATGATGTGATATATATATGTGTACATAACATTCAAGCTCAGTGCAACCACTGTTGTCACATATATGTATATTAATAAAATGTTCAATGTCCTTCTGTCTTTTTGAGATGAATATTTCAGCAGCGCACATGTGTGACAATGCAGAAGGTTTTGTTCCCTCAGAGGGTTTAGGGTGTGCCCAGCCCCAGCTAATATGTAGGTAGAGTTTTTGGTGTAAAAGATTGACTAGTTGGCCAGAAAATGGCTGCAGAAACCCAACCTAGATGTGGGTTGCCCATCCAATAGACTGGCAGATGACCGAAATAAGAAAAATAGGAAAGTAGGAAGAAGTCGATTGTTACTGCTTTTTCTGGGAGAGTCCCAGCCTTCCCCAACACCTAGAGACTGGCTTTCCACGTCGTGTCAGTGCTGCCCTGCATCTCAAATTTTCTCTAATTTTCAGGTTTTCGCATTGCTTTTGGGACACTGATCCTTGGCATAGACTTGTACTAGCTGCCCTAGCCCATCTCATCTCTGCATAGCTCCTGGACTCTCCAGCTCTCTGAGGGGGCCACTCTGAACTTTTGGTTTTAGATTTGTAAGCTATCCTAACAGATACCCTCATAGTTGAGAAAATCAAAAAGGAAATTAAAAATAGTTTTGAAATACATGAAAATAACAACATAATGTATGAACATTTATGAGCAACAGCAAAAGCAAAAGGAGAAACGTTTATAACAGCTACATAAAATGACAAAGATTTCTAATAACCCTGTGTGGTAATATACAAAAAATTTGTAGCTAGACTGTACTATATAAAAAGGTGACATTGAGAGGGGGTGGGATTTCACGTGAATAACTCAACAATACCCTCAAGGCCATAGAAAAAAATGAGAAAAAGGCAAAACCAAAATTAGCAGAAAGAAATAACACAGACTACCACCAAAATAAATGAATAGCAGTTAAATAAACAATACAAAAGGTGAATGAAATACGTAGTTTCCTTTGCTTTTTTGTTTTTGAAGAGGAGTATTTCACTTAAGTAACGGAAGTGATCTTTAGCAGAGAATTAACTGTTTAGACAGAGCCAGCCATGGGAGGACCTAATAGATTAGCATTTTATAGAGAGAAAAGACCAAAGAAAAAACTCCTTTGGGCAGAATTGAACTTAGAAATTTTATGGAGCAGAGTTAACCCCCATTTCTCAATTTTTCAGGTTAGACAATGAAGAAACGTGTGAAGCCACATTTTAATATGTGCCTGGTTCGTCCTGTGCATTGCCTGTAAGTGGAGACTTAAAGCAAATACAGTGCTTTAATGATCTACTTTTAAAAATATTCATGCAATCAAAGGGGAAAAATAATCCAACATGCAGAGCACTTCACATTAACATAAAAACAAAATTCTATCAGTGCGTTAAGCATATAATAAAAATTAACAAAAAGAAAGCATGTAAAATCTATCTCCATTACTCTTGTGTATTAATTCTTCAGTTCGATTATATAAACAAAGGCAATTTTCAAAGCCAAGCAGATTAATGGTTGTGAAAATTTACGCTCTTTTATCTTAAACTGTGGAATGGCTGTGTACTCGGCCTCCATCTGGTTTATGGCTTTGTATCTTATTTATGTGCCATTACGTATTCAGCATTCAATTATTTAAGTGGGAAGCAGAAGCCAGGAAGAAGAAGTTCCTATCGCTAGCACAAGGAAGGGACTCGCACACTAGCATCTTTCAGGTTGTTGGACCATTTGTATATGGAGATTTGAAAGTACAGTCTCAGCTCTTCCTCAGATAACTTAGTTATGACCTTTGTCTCTACATGATCTTGTTTATTTGACAAATATTTTGTGTTTTTGATTTTTAACTCAAGGGAGTTTCACATTTATAATCTTCGTGCTGATCAATTCTATAAATGCAACATGCTATATTTTATTTCCTTACTAATATTTTTGGACATAATTATTGAATTTTGTAGAGGTTATGGTATTTACATTTATTGAAAAAATATTAATGGAGGGTTGGAGCAATAGCAGAGTGGTTAAAGCACTTGTCTAGCAATTGCATGGGCCTGAGTTTGAGTCCTGTGCACCACATAAGCCAGGCATGGTGGTGCATGCCTATAATAATTGGGAAGCTGAGGCAGAAGGATTATCATGAGTTCAAGGCCAGTGTCAGCTACATAGTGAGTTCAGAATCAACCTGAACTACCAACACTATATCAAAATTAATTAATTAATTTAATGGAACCTATTGGCCTCTTTATTTTTAGTAAGCTCAAAATCAGTGATAAGGTTCAAAGAACTAATGGAAGAAGTGAATACTTATAATGAAAACAGAGATGAAAATTTAATTTTATGAAAGAGGCACATGTTCCCATGATGAGTCTATTCTGATGCTGTTATCTTCTATAGTTCTTTTGGCAAATATTTCTTACAACAGATGTTTACAGATAATAATTCTTATCATATCACTTCAACTTGCTAACAAATAGGGCCAAGTAAATCCTGTTCTAGACTCAGATGCAAGAGCTCCTGCAGTATCCTGTATTTTAGGAATTACTTTAAACGTTCACTACTGACATGGTGGTGCATGAGTTAGGTCTTCAATCATTACATGCCCTCGCTAGCTTTTCACTCAATAATTATCGTTTGAAAATCTACGCAACACTGTGGTTTTAGCAATAAAGATATGAGCAAGATAGATTTCCTCAATGATTTTCAGGGCTAGGGCATACGCAAGTAGGTTTTTTAAAAATGAAGTGCTTAAAGATACAGTTTGAGCTGGTACTTTGCCCCTATGCAAGATAGATACTTAATCCAGTTTGGGGATAAATGATAATTTAAAATAAACTTATTGAAAAAGTCATAGGTAGAGAGAACAGCCAATTTCTAGACCTTACAACTTTGTTTTTATTGAGATTCAGACATTGTTAAATCAGACTAAGGCCTATTATGAATGTAGAAACTAAAACTCCAACCCCTGTTTTTACAATCAAAGCAGAGAACCTCACTGTTAGCTCTGGGTGGCCCAGAGTAAAAGAGTTCACAGATCAGAAAGATAATAAAGGTTGCCAAAGGAAGTCTCATAAAGCAGGAAGTGAGAGTTTGAGCTCAGGATTTAGACCAAAGTTAGGAGTCTGTGAGTTTGCATTTATTTGACATTAATGTGCAAAGGAACCTGTCAAGGTATCCTGATTTGGTCACCCTCACGCAGATCCCGTCTTGACCAAAAGTTGATGACCATGTGACTATGACTGGAGCTGTTGTACTCCCCGATGCCTTTCAAAAATTTAAAGCAGGGGTGCAATCCTGCACCATATGTCCATCACCCTCTGACACTGTTTTAAAGTAATATCACAGTGATGGCTACTTAGTGCTAATGACCAACGTGCTGAACATTTTGTAAATCCACAGGTGAAATTTACAACTGTCATTTTTTTCTTTTAGAGATTAATGCTTATGTAATATGACTTCAAGAGTGACTCACATTCCTCATGTTTTAAAATTATTCTGTAGGGAGAGATCTCAAAGTAGAGTTACTAGATCACTAAAAACGTATTACCTAATGACAGGAGTAATCAATTAGTACTTAATTATACATGAGAACCCATATGTGTACCACAGAATATCCTAAATGTATCTCTTTGTGTATACCTACTAAATATTTTAAATCTTTTGTGGAAGATTCTTCATAAGTATACATTTTTACACTATTCACTTCTCTCCCCTGAGAAACAGAACCCTTTGGATATATCTTTTAAGTTACTTCTTGTTCTTGTACAGAATTCAATACTATACTTAGGTCTGAACAGATTTTTTACATTAGTCAGCTATACTTTTTACTGGATGATTTTTCTATTTCATTATAATGATCCTTGAATGAAATTACAGAAATGATTGGCTTTTAAAACAGCTTTGAAAGTATAAACTAGAGACATTTGAAAATGTTCCTTCAGTTTTTTACTGCAAATATTCCAAACAAGAAAACTGCTTTTTGTTACTTTATCAGAGATCAGGTAGCTGAGAGTGTTTGAATTTTTTCTGTGCGTTCTCAATTCTGTTCCATTGGTCAGTCTGTCTGGTTTTATGCCAGTACCATATAGTTTTTATAACTGTTGTTTCATAATATAATGTCTGGAATTCTAATGCTTCCTGACTCTGTCTTGTTACTCAGGGTTACTTTGGCTATTCTAGGTCTCCTTTGGTTCTATATGAATTTAAGGATTGTTTCTTCAAGCTCTCTGAGAAAAGATGTTGGTGTTTTGGTGGGAACTGCATCAAATCTGTTTATTATTTTGGGCAGTATAGTCATTTCGACTATATTAATTCTGCCTATACAAGAACAAGAAATGTGTCTCCATTTTCTGATATCTTCTTCATTTTTTTCATAAGTATAATGCAGGTTTTATTTTATTTTATTTTATTTTATTTTATTTATTTATTTATTTATTTTTCCAGAGGTCCTTCACTTCTTTGGTTAGGTTTGCTCCTAGGTATTTAAGTTTTTGATGGGATATTGTTCTGAGTTTTCTCAATGGGTTCATTTTGAATATAGAAGAATACTATTGATTTTTTTACTATTGATTTTGTATCCAACAACTTGGATGAATTTGTTTATTATTTCTAAGAGTTAGTGGTAGAGTTTTTGGGGTATTCTATATAGATAATAATATCACCTACAAATAAGGATAGTTTGATTTCTCTCTTTCCAATACATATTCTTTTATTTCACACTTTCGCCTGATTGCTCTGGCAAGAGTTTTGAGGACTAGGTTGAACAGGAGTGGTGAAAGTGGAAGCCTTGTGCTCCTGATATAAGGGGAAATGCTTTCAGTTTCTCCCTATTTACTATGATATTTGCAGTAGGTTTGGCATACATGGATTACGTTAGTTTAAGATATGGCCATTCTATACCTACTTTCCTCAGGGCTCTTCTCATGAATAGAGGGCGAATTTTGTCAAAGGCCTTTTCTGCATCAATTGAGATGATCATGTAGTTTTGGTTCTTGCTTTTGTTGATATGATGCATTACATTTATTGAATTACATAGGTTGAACCAACGTTGCATCCCAGAAATAAAGCCCACTTGATCATGTTGTATGATCTTTTGGTTTACTTGCTGGATTCTATTTTCTAGAATTTTTTTTGAGATTTTTGCATGTATATTCTTTAAGGAGATTAGTCTATAATTTTCTTTCCTGATTAAATCTTTGTCTCCATATGATACTAGAGTGAGGCTAGCCCCCGAAATGAGTTTGACAATGTTTCTTTTTTTCAATTTTGTGGTATAGTTTGAGAAGCATTGGAGTTAGCTCTTCTCTGAGGTACTGAAAAGTTTTTGATATGAACCCATCTGGTCCTGTACTTCTATTTTAGGTAGAGACTTTATTGCTGCCTCAATTTCCATGTGTGTAATGGGTCTATTTAAAGGTTTTTTCATGTGTTCTTGGTTCAATTTTGGAATTATGTATGTGTTTAAAAAGTCATCTGTTTCTTCCAGCTCTGCAATTTATTGAACTATAAGTTTATGAGACCACTTTTATTATTGTAGAAAACTCTTAAATGCAAGAATAGAAATTGAAGATTCACTAAGAGACTTTGCAAGGGTGAGGAAGATATACCCTTTATAGATATACAACTATCGAATGAACATTTTATTAAATTACACACACACACACACACACACACACACACACACACACACACACACACATATATATATATATATATATTTATATGGCACATAAACTATATTATCTTCAACATCATTCACCATTAGGAAAAGGTGAATTTAATCACAATGGGATTTAATTAGTCCTTTAGTGTAGCAGCTAAAGTAAAATATACTGACCATGCTATATGCTTTCAAGGATGCATGGGAACTGTAAATCCCATACATTTCTTGTGAAAATGCAGCACGCTTAAGCTTCTCTAGAAATAGGCTATGCACTCTTTTTAAGTTGGAGATTTAAACCTTCCATATGAGTCAGCAACGCAGTTTTGAGCTATTAACCTTAGAGACAGAAGATCTTGCTTTTCAACATAAGCTTATACATGAATATTTATACCCCTGTTTATAGTGGTGAAAGAGAGAAATCAACTGTGATGTTTCAGCAGGTGAAGGATCAGCTGTGGTACACAAATACAGTGGGATGCTGCTTAAAGGTTCAACTAGATGATCATCACAGGTAGGCACTGAAATGAGGAAATAACACAATAAAAGTTAGCATATAGTGCAATCTATCCATATAATATTTTTGAAAAGACACATGTATAGTAATGTAGAACACCAATTCCCAAGGGTGAGGGGTGAAAGGGAATGTGGGATTGCAGAATGTTATTGTGTAGTCGGTATTCACAGTGATGAGACATTTATCTCAATATTTGTTTACACTTACTGTTTTGATGTTTTCAAATTCATCAGAACATTCCTTCAGTTCAAAATGCTGCAATTAAAAAATTAAAATTACTAAATTAAATTTAAAAGTGAAATGCAATTAACTAAAATTAAAACTAATTTATATTAATTAAAAACTAAAAAATACTACATTTAAAAGTAAAATAAATGAAAGAAAAATAGATTGACTTGAATTGCTATTTGTAATCAATCTGCTTTATGTTGTCAGTTTTTTCTTTCTGTATTTCTTTCCTGTTCTATTTGGATTGAATATTTTTTATGTTTCAATATTTTATATGTGCAAGGAATACATTGTAGAGATCTATCATATAGTGTTAATGTGATATTGTGTATTTCCAGACTGCTACAAGAGTGGATTTTAAATATATTGCCATTTAAGTTTTTCTCTTCAGCTTATTAACTGTAATATTTATTTTGTTATCTCTGATAGTTTTATGAGGTTTAACGTATGCCTATTAATTTATCCTAATCTACCTTTAAGATTTATATATATAACCTCTTAATGATACATCTTCTGCCTCCTTGTGTTTGTGCTATTGTTATTGTAAACGTTTTTTTATATATGTCAGAAACATCTGACGCTTTGACATTTATTTTTAATAAGCAACCACTTGCCTTCTAAAGAGATATTAAGACTTTAAATTTTCAATTTGTTATATTCTAATCTTTTCTACACCATTCATCTTGGTGTAGGTCCCACTGGCTTCTGCCTGCCTTTAAATTTGTTTTTTTTTTTAATACTCCAGCTACACTGAAAGAGTGAACTCAGATGTTCTAAATTTGCTTATGTTGTCTACACCATAAAATGTATTTTCAGTGATCTCAGAATTCTTGGTTAAATGTCGTATTTCTTTGACCGCTACACAGTTCTTGCTGAGAGGTTGGCCTCAGTGTTTTCTCTACTTTCTGTCCTATCAGCACTCAGCTGCAGGCAGTCCAGATCTCCAGAGGCAACTCCAGTCCTCATAAACTCTTGATTTCCTGATGATTTGTGCTTATGCATTTATTTTTTCAACTCATTGAGACCTTTAGTTTCATCTGTCTGGAAAGTGGCCTAGAGATTACTTCCTGGTAGTAAGCTAGTGTAATCCCGTTCTCAGGGATATCCATCTTATGGAAGCAGTTACCCAATATCCAAAACTTGGATTTCTATGTGCTTGTGTTCTCATTGCTTGCTGAGAAGGGTAGTTTATGGAGCAGTCATTCATTCATGAGTGGAAATGGGTGGCTTATTTTAAGCTACAAAATATTGGACTGTGAGCTCTTTCAGAAAGAAACTGTCAACTCTTTGGGCAATCGGTATTTAAAGTGCTTCAAAATTTATTATCATTGTGATGGAACAGTAAGAAACTTATATGTAAGGACAAGTGTCTATGTAGAAACATATGACTAGGTATATAAATGAGAATATGGATATAACTGTAAGAATGAAATATTTGCGCACACTCTCTCAATGGAACTGGTTTTGTCCCATTAGAGAATATTTAAGCTTTGTTTCCTCTTCCTCCTCCTCCTCCTCCTCCTCCTCCTCTTCTTCTTCTTCTTCTTCCTCTTCTTCTTCTTTTTTACATTATCATTGCCAACTATGCACTTATTTTGAATCTGCTCGTGAACGTTGATCTGAATCTGGAGGAGTAGCTGGAGGTGTGAATGCAGAGCCGGGCTTATTACATGTAGGACTGCTTTGGGTCCATCTCTGTGCTCTTTCCTTATAGTGTTGACAGATGCTTTGAAGCAGAATTTGTGAAATATGGGGCAACCAAATGTAAAACAACAAAACACTCAACATATAAACCGAACACTCTTCTTTGTTTATTTTTTTTCAGTCTACCAGGATAATGGATGGAGAGGTATGTGAAAAAGGTTGGCTACATTGTGAATGCCCTAACTAAAAACAGTAGCTGTACTGCTGTGAAATTTGGATACAAAAGAAAAGAGAAAAAAAGGCTGGAGGTATGATTTTTCAATTAACTTTGGAGAAATAGAAGAAAAAGGAAGTGATTCCAAAAAGGATTGCCAGAGTTGTTTCAGTAAAGAAGATTTTACCCAGTGGTATTTTGTGATGAATTTTATAGTCTCTCTCCTAACTATACTACACTTCACTAAGGAACTGAATGCTTTTCAATATTCTTGGTGATTTTTTTTTCCTATTACTTCGTGCTGAGTTGAAATTTAAATTAAAATTAATCTTAAAAAAAGCTCGGCTTCTTTTGGGTTATGCAACATTAAACAATAAGATTGAATGTACTATAGCATGAAGCCTGTTGAAATTTATCCAATTACAACACCTCTTTTTTGGTAGAATACTGGGGAACATTTCCCAAAGAATCAATTTGAGCAGCAATGACTTTAAAATTTAAATTTATTTAGTTAAAATTCTAAACTAAACAAAACCTCAAAGGATTGTATTCATCAATTCACGCTGCCATAACAAATACGAAATGACCTAGTGATTATGCAAAAAAGAAAATTCTCTGATATGAAACCTGGAAGTCCAGAATGAGTGTGCCATCACTGCCATTTTCTGGCAAGATTTTTTCTGGTGGTCAGAAAGCTTCTTTCTCATATGTGTTTACATAGCCTTTCCCCAGTGTGTACATCTTTCTTTCTTTCTTTCTTTCTTTCTTTCTTTCTTTCTTTCTTAGAATAAAGAAGGATAATCTTACTCTTATTTTATAGCCAACAATGCTCTTGAATCAGAATCTGATTTTATATTGTTCCATTTTAATTACTTTCTAAATACTCCATATCCAAATGTAGTCATATTAGTGGTTAGAAATTCAACATGAAATTTGGGAGAACAATTCTCTTCATAGCATTTAACATGAGAAGTACTATTTATGGAAATGTAAGCATTAATTATGGCTTTTACTCTTTTCCTAAAAGTTATTATTTACACGTCTGTTTCATTATATTTTAATTATTAGTTTAGGATTTTCTTTTAGTTCCAATTTTGTTTTCTACAGATATATTTTAAAGTAGACCAATCCAATATTTTTTTGGAAGCAAGGCTGCAATTAAAGAAGGCTTAGAAAACTAAAAGAAAAAAAGTATATTAATGTTTCACAGCCTAGGAAATAATTGCTTTTAATAGTTATTTTAGGAAAAAAATATTCGCCAGTAGCAGACCTTCAGACAAAGGATTAACATCTAGAATATACAAATAATTGAAAAACATAAAATATCCTACAATAAATGATCTCATCAAGAAGTGGGCAACTGAAATGAAAAGAAACTTCTCAGAAGTACAAGTGTCCAAAAAGCACATGAAAAAGTGTTTCTTCATCATTGGCCATCAGAGAAATGAAAATAAAAACAATGTTAAGGTTTCACCTTACTCCAGTGAGAATGGCCTGCATTGAGAACTCAAAAAACCATTGTTGGTGAGCACAGGGGAAAAAAAAAAAGAATTCTACTCCACTGATGGTGGAATGCTATCTAGTACAGCCATTATGGAAAGCAGTCTGGAGCTTCCTTAGAAAGCTAAGCATAGAAATTCCATTTGATCCTGCTATTGATCTACTGAGCATGTTCCCAAAAGAAATAAAGACAGCATACCAAAAAAGACACACGCATATCTGTACTTATGGCAGCACAATTCATAATAGACAAATCCTGGAAACAACCTACCTACCCATCCACAGAAGTATGGTTAAAAGAGAGGTGGTACCTGTACACAATGGAGTACTATGCAGCCATAAATAAAGACAGATATGAAGTATTTGAACAAAAACTAGGCCATGTTGAGACAATATATCTCAGTGGAATGGACCAAGTGCAAAAGACTGACTATAAACGGGTGTCCCTCTTATGAAATGGACAAAAATATTAATGTAAAAAGGCCCCAACATGAATGGCAGAATAGAAAGAGAGGCAAGATAGGTCAGATAGGAAAGGGGTGAACCTTTGAAAAATGGGTGGATATAGCTTCTCACCGATTCCCCAAACTCCATGGTTCTAATGTGTTAAAACTTGTAGAATTCATGTATCTACAAAAAATGTTAAATTTTATGTTATCTGAATTTCTTATCATAATGAAATTATTGTTAAAATAATTATTTTAATAGAATGAAAATCTTAAAAATAATTTTAACAGACATTTTTCTAAAAATGGTAGTAAAAGTGAAGAGAATTTTATTAATCTTATTTAATTAGTATATTTTTCCATGTTGCGAATGATTTTAAGATGTTTTCTTTCTTATTTGTATTCTCACATGTGTAGTAATTTACTCTAATTAGATCTGGCAAAATATAAAGTAGATAATTGTGTCAAGAGTTACTGAAGAAAATGATAAGAAATTTCATAATCAAAAGAAGTGGTTTCCAATTGTTTTCGATGGCACAATAATTTCCCTATTGATAACTTAGATATTTACAAAATTAAAAGGAAAGCTGGTGGCATATGAGTAATTTATTTAGATCCAGTAAAATAACTACAAAACACATAATCTAATTGTCACAATATTCAGACTGTGAACTGTTAAGTCTGGTTATTATTGAGCATGTTATTAAATGTTTTATGGACTTACTTATATGTAGAAGCAATAATTTTGAAGGACTATTTCAATGAGGTAAGTAATGATTGTTTAAAATTTTAAACTTTATATTCCATTTAATAATTTTTAAAATTGAAAAGTTTTATTTAAGCTTCAAGCAAAATAAGGTTCTTAAAGATGTACAAATGCAAACATTGTGGAGACCTATGATAAGAAACAACCATTTGGGGAAAGAAAAAAAAAATCCTGAATCTGAGAAAAGAAAATTACTTATAAGGAACAACAACAACAACAACAACAAAAGAGTATTTTCAAGCTAAATTGCATGTGAGGGGATTTAACTTACTTATGTGTTATTATTCCCCAATAATTTTGCAATAGACTGTAAAGCTACTTTTGCTACTGGAGTTTCATTCACTTATTTGACAAATTACCAGAAGGTTTCTGTAGTTTTAAATTCTGACATTAAAAAGCAGTAATTTAGAAAAGTAGATATCAAAGAACACTATAAATGCTGTTTCATTCATCAGTTAAATTTTTTCTCTGATACTTTATTTGCAAAGAAGACTGAAAAATTTCCCATTCTGTTTGTGCTCATTGTTTTTATGTGAATTTTATGCCTTTTCTTTCGAAGGTAGAATCTGTGAGTAAAACTTTTAAGACTTTGCAGGGCTTATAATGGGAAATAATACTTGAAATTCAACAGCTAATTTTGTAATTTTTGTGTTCAAACCTTTCCTATGTTGCTTTCTTATATGTAAAAACTCAGATTCCTTGACGATGAAAGACCGTATGGAAAGAACAGCTAGTGTGCAGAAGCAGGTGCCGGCGGGTCGGGCCACTTGGGAAGATGCAGACAAATGTAAGAGGCAGATGGCTGTATCCTTCTGAGTTAAGCCCGGAGGAAATGACTGACTCATTAGACCGAGAGAGAATAAAATAATTGCTGTTTTACTACACGGCTACAGTAAGGAGCAGGCTGTTATTCATCAATAGTAAATAACTCAGAAAACGGTAGTTAACAGCATTTGAAAACATTAAAATGAGAGACGTTGGATTTGGAGGCAGGGAGTTGGGAAAGGAGGGAAAGCAGCAGGAGCTGAGAAGCCGGAGTGGACAGCTGGCAAATAGTCACGGAGACGTACGTTAGAAAGAAAATTGTTGGTATCTTTTAAAAGGCTTTAAAGCTCAGCTACGTAATGACAGAACTCCCACCCCCCCCCCCCAAAAAAAAAAAAAGAAAGACTAGAGAAATATGGGAAGTTAGAAAATTTAGCCATTGCACTTGCTGATCTGACCTGAAGATACCTAAAACAGCAAAAGTGCGATGTGGACCCTCCCGCTGAGTGTGGTAAGACAGTACATGAGAGAAGTGGGAAATTTGTGTAGAGTTACAAGCAGAATTTCAGCAAAATTGAGAGCTCTTAGGTGTGAAGATTTAGAAGAATTTCCATTTCCATTCTGTTCCACCTTCAAAAATTTCTCAAAGAAATACCTTAGGCATTAATGGCATTAAAGAAAAATTCATATCATCCTGTGAGGAGCCATCAAGGGAAGATTTTTAAGTTTGTGCTTGCACAATAGGCTACGTGGCTCCCTTTCTTCATCATTAGTATTCATACTTCAACTTATCTAATGGAAAAGCAGACAGATTTTTAAAACATGAACTCGAAGCAACTCACTACACTTTCTTAGTTAGGACTCAATGGAGTCTGCTTTCCATAGCATATTTCTATGGCCAACTGATGACCTCTTTGTAGAGTACATTATACATTCTTCAAAAAATAAAATGAAATAAAATCTCAACTCCTAAAAATAGAAAAACACCTTTTAATATGTATAGTATTGTTCTAACTATGGTTATAGTTTCCTCAAATTGCTTAATTATAAGACTTTTATTCACTCTAAAAAGAAAGCAAATTAAAAGAATCAAACAACTTGACTATTCCCAATATTTTTTTTTGTATTAGCTTTCCATTGACTCCAGTAACATTTATAGAAATTCCTCTTCCTCTCCATTCCATAACTTTAACCCCACGTAGCAGCTGTTTTGTTTTGTTTTGGGGGGGGCACATAGCAGCTTATTTTGAATTTGTGTTCTGTTTTATCAAGCCATATGTCTAATTTTATCCCACTACAGCAGTTGGTCAGGTTAGTATTAGGGTAAGTCTTTGAATCTGCTATGAGGAATTATGGAATCCATTCTTATTTTTTCATAACTGTTTTGTCTATCTTTTCTTGAAAAATTTTCAAGTTACTTTGTTTTAGTTTGAGAACATGTGAAATATATAGTTAAATTTATGGAGAATTGAATCATCTTATTACAGAATATCTTCTTAGTTTCATTCATTAGTGTTTTATGTGATTCAGTATATAAATCTTATAACATGTTTAACTCTTACTTAATGTCTTTTAGGTTATTATAACACAAGTTTACATAATTTCACTTTTCAATTCTTTATTGTTTTCATAGGCATATAATATAGTATCACTATTTGAACCTGTAAAGTATTATTTTTGGTGGGTCTGGATTGTCCCCAAAAAGCTTCATATTTTGAAGTCGACTCCATCCTGGGGATTAAACCTGTGATTTCCTGTGTTGCTGTTAGGCAGTCCTTGCCTAGAAGGGACAGATCATGGGACATGACCAGGAGGGGTGAATCACTAGACTGATTAGAAAGGATAATCAGACTGTCTTGATTCACCGATCTCCCTCCTGTCATCTCAATTTTAGACAGTCTCAGGACATCAGGACAGGGGCAAATGTTGACGTACTTTTTTAATTTTTCCCAGAGAAGAGCACAGATAGGTTTTAGATCAATTGCCAAAGGAGTCCTCCTTCCCATCTGAAACCTCCTGCAGTTGGCCTATGCCATCCTCACTTCTATCAGCATGCTGGGTTTCTGAGCTCTGACCAGAATCTCCCTACGAGCTCCATTGATAGCACTGCAAAGCGCTCTAGCTGGCATCCTCAAACCTTCCAAACTCCTCCCACAGGCTAGTGCTTCTTCATCTTGTTCATCTTCTCAATACTAAGGATTAAAATCAGATGCTTTGCACTGAGCTACATCCACAGGCCCCCCAGCCAACTAGCCCCTTTTAGTTTAGTTTATATATTTTTAAAGACAGGGTCTTGCTCTATAGTCCAGGCTGGTTCTGAGCTCATTTTGTAGCCCCGGCTAGTCTCAAACTCCTAGCACTTCTTCCTCAGTCTCTCAAATGCTGGGGTTATAGACATGTGCCACCATGCCCAGAGTATTTTAATACAAGGTATCCCAATGTTGCTGAATTGCTCAGGCTGGACTTGAACCTGGGATTCTCCTGGCTCAACTTGCCAGAATTATAGTATGCACCACCACACTGTCTTGTTTCATATATTGTTGTGGTTAGGAACTGGAGTGCCACCAAAAGTCTCATGTATTTTTTTGTTATGGATTGTGTATGGAACCATGTGCTGTTGGTCGATTGGGGTCTAGTCTGGAGGGGCAGATTACAGTTAAGACTAAAGGAGTGAGTTAGGATTAATGGTGTATAGTGGCCACACCTGGAAGCAGGAGGGACTAATTACTGGGTGGAGACCTGAAAGGATATATAAGCTGCACCTGCCTTCCTGGAGAACTCAGACGAGTCTTAACTGGTCTCAGCTTGCCTTCCTGTTTGCGATGTCCGGAGAAGCTGCCTCCACCTCTGCCTCTGTCCTGTACTCTGCTGCCGGCCGCCCCTGAATGGATTGTGACCTTCTGAAACTGTGAGCTAAAATAAGCCTTTCCTAAATTTGTGGGTGTTGGGTATTGAGTCACAGCAATGAAAAAGTAACTAAGACATATCTATATCTATATATATATATAGATAGATAGATAGATAGATAGATAGATATGGTGTTTCTTTGCCTTATATTGTTTGTGTCTTTTAATTAGATGCTGAAAAAGTACTATAGGTGTGGAAATTTAGCTTTTTTCTGTTTTTGGTGGTTTGTGGTGTGGAAACACATTTGATATCTCACAATTAGTAAATATCCTAGAGTGGGCTGAGAAATATATTTCACCTACCTATTCTTAGTTCGGATTGTTTTACAGTGAGTTAATATAAAATTTTGCCCAGTGTTCTATGTATATTATTATTGTGTGAGCATGTAATTTCTTTTTATAGTCCTTTAATAAGGTATATTTATTGGATGATTTTCAAGTTTTGACTCAAAGACTGTTTTTCTAGAACAGACTCTGTTTAGTCTTGATATACTGTCCATTTCATTTAGTTTTGGATTTCACTGCTGGAATATCAGTAAAGATTTTCCATTTCTACGTTCATGCAGTGCATCTGTGTGCACCTTGTTTGGTGTAAAGTAATACTGCCCTTATAAAAGGAGTCCAGAAGTGTTTCCTCATTACTTTCTTCTAACTCAACATACCCTGTAGGATATAATAGAATTATACAGAAGATACAGTTCTTCCCAAATAAATTTTCAGACTTATTCTGAGGAAAGTTTTTATCTAAGTTATAAAAATTTCACCATGAAAGTTTTCCTAATATTCAATTATTTTATTATCTGTAAAATATAACTATCTTTCATGCAATCTATTCTTTTTTAAGTAAAGAAAAATTAGCTTATTATCACTTTGCTAAGCTTTCAAAATAATTAGCTTCAGCTTTTAATTTTTCTCTGTGTGTGTCTTATTTCATGTTTTTTTCAGTTAATTTTCATTATTGCCTCCCTTATTAGTTTGGGTTACATTTGATTTTCTTTAAAAGTTTAAAGAGAAAACTTGAGGTATAAATATTTTAATAGAATATTTTAATGCTATGACTTTCTCTATTTGCCTTTAGCTGAAATGTGTGTTCCATTTTATTCAGGATAAAAATACTCATTACAATATGTTGTGGTTTTATTAGCCATGAGGAATTTAAAGTGTTTTGCTTAATTTTAAATTCGGACAATTTTTACATACTTTTCTTTCTAAATGTTTAGTTTAATTTTGTGGTATGGAGTCAATGTATTTCCACCACTTTCAGTTCAATGCAATCTTAGTCAGTGTTCATGGTCTCTCCTGTTGCTAGCTCACCTTCTACAAGTCAAGCAGGTAGAAGCATTTGGTTTTGATATCATTGATTGTTATTATAATAATTGTCTAACTGTTCCATTCACTACAGAAAGAGAAGTATTAAAGTCTTCAACTCTGTTTCTAATGTTACTTTCATCACTTTCAGTTATTACTTTCTCTATTTTGATGTCTAATTGAGTCTATACATATTTAGGACTATTGACTTAACAACATAGGCCTGTACAACTCTTGCACCTGATTTATTTTTACTTGTTTTAGCTTTCTAAATTTCTTTTAGTATTTTTAAAACCATGGATCACTTCTCTTTCCACATTGTTGCTCCCTCCTTTCCCACCTCAGCAGTACATTTTGTTCAATTTTATCTCTGTGCAGGGGGGAGGAGAGTGTTCTTCGTTCTAGAGGGAGCACAGGTTGTGGATGTTTAGGCAGCTTGTGTACATTTGGGGCAGGAAGTGACAAGGGGTGTGGCTCTTCTCAGCTTCTTTATCTGTTGTAAATTTGGCAGGAGTAAGTTTCTACCTCTGCCAATAACTGTAACAAACATTTTCTTTGTAATGATACAAGAAACATGACTTGTTTTTGTTTGTTGTTTGTTTTCTATTATTCCTTTGCCCTCCAAATGAGAGACTCCTGCTTCTAGCATTTCTTTAGAAGAATCAGGTCTTTGCTTCATTTCTGGTATCTAGTAGGAAGAAATCCTACCGCTTACCTCTCTGAAGGGTCCAGGAGCTATTCATTTTCTTTCCTAGGAAGTTAGGGTTTCTTTTTCATATAACCGAAGACTCAGAGAAGTGTGTGGCATTTTATACCTCTCCTTCGATAGCATCAGATCACCTCACACTTTTTTCTCCAAACAGGCGGACTTTCTTTGTCCTTTTGCCCTTAGCCACCTTTTCTTGCAAATAAAGGAAATATAGCTGGGGAGAAAACCATACATGTCTATAAATTGTGCCTGTATCAGAAATTCTTATTCTAACCTGATATTGCAGTCACAACAAGTTAGAACTTTGTTGAAACTGTAGCTACTATTATTTACTGGCTCCTCTAGCAACTATTTTTTTTTTCTTTCATGAATTGTCAAAGGAGAAATGCCTCCTGTGTGTTCTCTTAAAGAAACATCTAATTCTTTGGAATTCTGTTACTTTGATAGTGTTATAACTCTAGCTCCTCTATATATTTAATAAAACCCCTTTTTATCTGAGCTAATCACTGAGATTTTATTTATTTCTAAATGTGACTGGGATTTTTTTCAAGCATTCTAAATTGTAGACAAAGGACAAACTCTTGTCTTGCTATCTTGAATTTGAAAAAAGGAACACAACACTGCCAAATTTAAAAATTCATTTTAGCGACACAGTAGGTAGGAGATTGTGACTGTTGCACAAAATTAAAAAGGCAAGAAAACTCAGGTACAGAATAAAAATTGAGAATAAGTAGAGATATTGGCATTGATTAAAAAACAGACTAAATCTAAAATGCAATTATATTGGACTAATTCCTCAAATAAATATGTACAGTGTATAAAAATAAGCTGCTGATGGGTGCTATTGTTGTCCATACAATAGGTTTTTTAAGTGAAAGCTTTTTAGCTACATAGGTGAGTGTCATGCATATGGGATTCAATTCCACCAGAGACACAATTTTCGTTTTATTTTCACATATGATCTATCGCCTCAGCTGGTCATAGACTTAAGGTTTTCCTACCTCAGATTCTGCGTAGTCAGAATCACAGTTATATACTACCTCATCCAAACATAAAATTTCTACATTGCATAGAAACAAAATATACAAATGAAAACAATATCACAAATTTATAAATATAGACAAATCAACAGTAAAAGTAGGCATTTGATTAAAATACCTCTCATGGGAAATTATGAACCAAGAAGATAAATTCACTGAGGATATAGAAATATTGACGATAAACAAAACAAATATCCCAACAGGTGTGGATGGAATATTGTGCCCTACAATACACCTATTCAGCCACACTGACCATATCCTCTCGCTTTATTGGCTAATAAATGAAGCCTTAACAAATTTTAAATATTGAACTCATATTGGAATTTTATATGACTAGTGTGCAATTAAGCAATTACTAGAAACCTTTGTTCCTTTGAAAATTAAGAAATATTTTTATAAATAACCTTTAGGCAAAAGAATATTTTACAATGAAAATAACACAGTACTTAGAATTTTATTATAACAATATGATATAAAATTGTGGAAAGCATTAAAACAATATCTTGAGGGCAAAATTTAAACTTTCATATCCCCATCAAACTCATAAAAATTAGAACTGATCATCCAGTTTAAGGACATTGAAAAAGAAAGATAAATATGGACAATAATAAGAAGAAAATAGTTAAATAAGACAGTAATGCAGCTTGCCATACTTTATATTAATAAGACAGAAAATTATGTTGAAAAATTTGGTAAAATTTTTGAAAATTAAAATATGGTAAAAATTTTAAAAATAAGCTTTTCAACTTTCTGTAAAACTATGGAAAATAATAACCTAATGGGTTCTGCAAATATTACAGATAATAAAATAGTAGTGACAATTATGGTCAACTCATGCCAATATACTGGTAATTTAAGCAAAATGAACAAATGCATTAATATGAGAAAAGTTGATTGAGGAATATAACTTATAGGCAATGGTTTTATGATATTTTAAAAAATTGAATAAATAGAGAAGTCTTTCAAGCATGAATAGAGCCCAAATTTTGAATGTAAATATTTAATTGACTCATCTTTATGAATATTTATTGATGGATTATCCTATTTCAAGTAGTACATACTTATCTGACAGTAAAATTCAAGATTTTTTTCTGTCCAACTGAAATTGTACTACAACTGAGATATAGATTGAAACAGTAAATTTGTGAACACATTTGCAAGTCATTTACTTTTCTGGAAAATGATAAGTGCTATAATAAAATATAAAGACTTGGACAATCAGAGAAAGGAGGAGTTGTAGATGAGTAAAGCTAAGACAAGATATTTAGAGTAGATTTTATTGAAAACGTACAATTTGAGTAACACGAAGGAGCTGAGGAAGTCTGTAGATACTTGGGAGAAGAGCCTTCTGGGAAAAGGAAAGTTTAAGTGAAGCCTCTACAAGATTTTGAGCAAAAATATAACATGATCTGTCTTACATTTTAAATTAGCACTTTAAATGTTATGTTTAGAATGGATTATGGTAAGTGGTGTTAACATGAAAGCAGGATAATTTGGGTTTGTATGGGCATTAATCTGAGTGATTTTATGTGGATCCAGCTCAAATAAAGGCTGTGATGTCAGCTTTCTGACTTTGAACATATTTTGGAACGAAAAGTCAGTGCGATTTACAGACAAATTGCATATGAAATGTGAAAGGCAGGCAATTATTGAGAAGAAATCCCGGGGTTTGAGTTTGGCCAATGGAAGTAATGCTATTTTTGTTATTTGTAACTAGGAAGATTGTGGAAGAGAGAAACTTAGAAGCAGTATCAGAAATTCTTTCGTTTGGAAATGTCTACTAAGAATCTATGATCAGGTATTGAAGAGGCACATGAATATATATATATATATATATATATATATATATATATATATATATATAATATTTATGAGTGTGTTCTAGTAAAGAGATTATTTAACAATATTTAACATATACATGGTTATGGAGTTGTGGAAATGATTAAAATCACTAGCTATATATACATATCTGTGTTTTATATATAGATAGATAGATAGATAGATAGATAGATAAAATGTTGGCATATATGAATATATATGAGGGAAATTACATTTGAGGAATGCTACTCAGAAATAATGGATGTATAAATACTACTAAATTTTAAGAACTACAATATTACCAGTTATTTGAAATTTTCAATATGCCTTTCTTCAATTTAGTTATAATTTAGTTTGAAATGATGAAGAAAAGCACAGCCACCTTGAAGGTTTTAGGTAGAATCATCATTCCAGACAGGAGAAGCGTTCACGCACCTGAAAAAGCCTCTGTTCACAGGACCTTGTTGTTGCTCCTTGCAGTTGGAAAGCCTGAATAACCATGCAAGTAAGGCTGAGCTAAATTCCTGGGAAATTGAATAAAATAAATACACAGATAAGATATCAGCTAATCAAGTTCCAGCTTCCTTAGCAAGGTTATCTTAGATCTTGAAATTGAGTAGGTCACATGTTAGTTACCTACAAACGGAAAACTAGTCAAACAGACACCGGGCAAGCTGGCATGTGCATTACAAAGCACCTGCCAATAATTTTAAGTAACAAAGTTGTGAAGTCACTATGTTCTGATATAGTTTGCTGAACATAAGAAAGTTATTTTATATAACAGAAGACAAAATGCAAGAGGTGATTTGAGAAACTAAAAAAAAAAAAAAAGAACTTTAAATCTGAGTCAAGTGTCAAGCTCCAGCCATCTATGAATGAGGAAGAAAGCTTTTAATAAACCAGCAACCTCCAGAGAACAAATGTTTTTGTTGTTGCTGTAAAGAGGAAACCAATTTCTTCTTTAATAAAGATAAACAATAAGTGTTAAATAAGGTTGTTTCAAATAACTGAGGAGGTTCAGCACGTTTGTGAAGGTATTTGCTTATGAGAAGAGAACGCTGTTCTTGCTTCTGCAGTACCCAGTACAGTACAGTGGGGACTGATATAAGAGGGAGCACCTTAATTGTGGTCAGCCCTGTGACACCAGAGCCCAAACACCAGGCTGTATTTAAGGTAAGAGAAAGAAAGAAAGAAAGAAAGAAAGAAAGAAAGAGAGGCAGGGATTATTTTATGTCAATTATGCAATGAAATAATTTTTAATGTTGCCTCCATCATCAGAAGGATGAATGTTTAATCCTGGAAAAATAAGATTATCAACCAGAAGGGCCCTAGAAGAATAGTGTATATATAAAGGAACCTCCTCTATTTGAGTGTTAAAATATCTTTCAGTGTTCCATATTTCATAGTCATTAAGCAAGAGTTCACCAATACTAATCAACTTAATGAAATCAAAGTTTTGAAGTTATCGTCGATTAGAAAAGTGAGAATTTGGCTAATATTATGTTACAACACAGATTTTGTATAAGATAGTTTTGAACTGCATGTGGTTTGCTTACAACTTTTGGGATAATTTTTAACCTACAGTCTCAAGTGAATAAGAAGTTCTGTTACAAATGAAACTTATTTAAATAAACTGTAGAGTGCCGTTGCTTTGTTCTCATTTTCAGTCTCTGATCTCTTTGTCCCTACTCAAAGATTTCCTAAACGTAATGAAAGAACATAAGAAAAGAATCTCTCAAGGTAGATGTGTGGATACAAAATTAAGTTGTTCTTGTTAAACCAGGGGATAATCCTGGGTTGTGTTTTGTTTTGTTCTTCATGACTTTATCAGCAGGCAAGTAGAAGAGATAGGTGTAAATATTTTAAAGTGCTTTCTAAATCTTAAAATTGAAGAAATTGAGTGACTCCATTTGTATGCCTCAGCTGATGCCGAAGACAAACGATATCTTTCTCCTGAGCAAATTTAAAGGTAGTGGATTCATTCAGCATTCAACAAACTGAACCATAATATGAAATTATATACCTAAATATATCCATTTAAAACATATTAACCATTAACTGATTGATTTACTCACGAAAATATATTGGTAGAAACTTGCTATGTACTATACCCCAAGAACATAAGAGTAAGGCAAATACACATGGGTTTGTTGTGTGGATTGTTACCTAGTGATATAAATATATCCCTACGAAAATTTAAAACTGTCATAAAGTACGTGGATCTGAAAGGTCAAGAATGCATGGGAGGTAAAACAAGATAACATAGAACTGAAGCAAGGGAGGATAAAGTGTGAGCAACAGAGACTAACCTGACGTGCAAAACCTGCAATTGTGTGGAAACATATATATATATATATATATATATATATATATATATATATATATATATGTTTTTGAAAATTGCATGAATGGAGTACTATGAATAATAAGAGAGGTAGATATTTTGTGAATGTGATGGAATTGTTGCAAGCAATCTGTTCCTTCTGCTTTCCAATTATTAGAAATATTAATTACATACTGTAGTAATGGAAGCAAAATTCTCAAAGAGCTTGGATTGTAGTCCAGTTGTAAAGCACGTATCTGGCACAAGCAAAGTCCTTGGTTCAATCTCAAGCGCTGCAAAAACAACAAAGTTAACAAAAAAGTTAACTGAGGAACGTTAAAATTGAAATGGGATTATCATTTAGTTCATAAAAATGAGTATCTTATGTAACTATTAGCTTAATGTATTCACAATAAAATAGATTTCTTTTGTCATCTAAGACTACAGTACTTATAGCTTCCTCATAATATTCTGCAGTAATGTAACCACATGACATTTTTGATTCAATTACCATTCCTTTCACTATACTCTTGAAAATAACATTTTAGACCAAGTTAAAAGTTTTCCTTTCAAGTTATTTTAACACTAGACACTATCAAGTATTTTGGTCTTCCCGGGAGATCAGAAATATGGCATATGATAGTTAAGGCAGAGCAATGATTGCCTAACGTTGGCAAAAATATTTACACTGCTCCACTTAAATTGTGTTCTGGCAGAGATTTCTTCTCTGACTACATTACCACCAGATTGTAGACAGGCTGAAACCAATCTTAATTCTCCCTCGTCTAACCAATTAAGGCATCTTCTTTCTTGGTTTGCTTGAGCTTGCCAGGAAGCATAAAAATTCCTGGAAATGTTTGTGAAGAAATATCTCACTGGAATTTAGACGGGGCAGCACACAATCCTATTAAGTTCCATCTCATTAGCAAGAAAACGTATTTTTTTTCAAAGATATTTATGCTTAAATATTGTAGATCTGGCTAACACTTAAGGTTGTCACAGGAACTATGGCAGGGAAAGTGGTTCAGAGATTAATAATATGGACTCAAAAACTTTGCTGCTAAGGTCCAGTCTTGACCTTGCTCATTCATTGAATTTAAATGGGTTACCTAGGTCTGTTCCTATCTTTCTATATGTGAAGCAGGGTTAATGGTGTAGTAGATGGAGATTTCAAAAAGGGAAACAATTTTAGGATTCATAGAGCAGTGATTATCACATAATAAACACCATGTAAACTGTATTTATTTCTCATTTTTGAAACAATATTAACACATAGTGACTTAAAATAGCAATCATTTATAATTGTATCGGTTCTGAAAATCAAAATGTGTCCAGGGTACGGCAGGCATATTTCTAGGGCTATACTCAAGGTTTCTTTCCCACTTGCACTTTCATCCCAAGGGTTAATTGGTTATCTCCCAATTGCACATACTGGCTGGCAGGATTGACTTCCCTGTGGCTGGCTGGGATCAAGTTTGCTTTCTCATTGCCTGTCAGTTCAAGGTTACCTTCAGTTTATTGCTGTGTGGGCATACCTAAGATGGTGATTTGCTTTAACTAAGCCTACAGAAGAGGAGTCCTCTCGAGAAATGAATATTACAGTCTGATGTAACACAATCATGAAGTGTCATCTGGTCATTTTTCCTTTATTCTGTTGGTTTTAAGTAAATCATAGGTTCTGACATATTCAAGGGGAGAGGATTATACCAGAGGGCAAAGAGTAGGAGGCTAAGATAATGGGGATCGTTTTAGAGGCTGAAGTCCACATAAATGTTAATTTTTAAAAAAAATTTCTAATTATTTTATTTTTTCCCATTTTATTGATATGTATAAGTGCAAAATTTAAGGTTTACAATGGAGTTGAACATTTTGTGCACACACGTATTTTGTCAAGGTGACAAGGACTTCCCACTCTCCTTTTGTCCCTCCCCCTTCCCACCCCTCCATCCCTCCCCACCCTACCCCCCGGTTCACTTTGTTTTTCACTTTAAGTTCCATAATAGTTGTGATCTGAGGTTCTCATATCAGAGAGACCATTCGATGTTTCACCTTCTGCTTCTGACTCACTTCACTAAGCATGATGTTCTCAAGTTTCTTCCATTTGCCTGCAAAAGCCTCCACGCGGTTGGACTTTATAGATGCATAGTATTCCATTGTGTATAAATACCACAGTTTGTGTATCCACTGGTCTGTTGATGGATATCTTGGTGCCTTCCATATTTTAGCTATTGTTAGTTGTGCTGCTATGAACCTGGGTATACATGTACCTCTGTTATGTATTGTTTTGACCTCTTTTGGAAAATGGTTTCTAATAGAGTGATTTTTCAAGAAGTAGACATACAAAAGAATTAATATTTTTGACATACATGAAGTTAAGTCTTCTATCAGTGGTGTGGCATTGCCAACTTATGCCTATTTGAAGAGCTAATTCTGTGTCTTTCTGTACATCTTCATGTTCAGTGTCTTCATATTGGTGGGCTGACATCAGCCATTGTGGGTGCATTTATATTACTCCAATTGGTGAGTGCTGCAAATGAGCGTGTTTTCATTAGAGGGCCAGTTGTTAAGCAGTTACCCATACACACCTTTCATACTTTGCAGTCCCTTCTCAAACAAAATCATTGACATTGCTTACGCATATTTACATGAAATACCTTAATAAAAAGTTTCAAACAGGACTCCAGAAAAAAACTATGGATATTATCCTAGACGTAAGCATCATATTTGCCAAATAATTTACCTTAAATAATACTTTGGTTGACACAAGATAAATTCAAAATATAATTTTTTGTATGTTACAAAAAAAGTGGATACTGATGACTTCTAAGCCACAGATATCTTTATGCTCCACGTAACTTAAATATTCAAAGCCAATGCTTCTCTCAACAGTTGTTATGTTTCTGTAAATTATATTCCTCAAAATAATACTTATCAAATAATAGCTTATAGAAAAGTATGCATGCTTTAAGTCTAATGATTCTACTATTGATGGGTTTGAATTCCTAGTGGAAAACTATTCATAATAAATATTTTACACCAGTAATCCTCATTGATGCTCTTAATTCTAAGATGATCTCATTATTGAACATAGCCTAATAATAATGATGATTGATTAATATTGATATCTTAATACTATTAGCTTTCTTATTATTCATTTCTAGTTATATTCTGAGATGCTGCATATTATCACTTAAGTCAGTTCTTTTTGAAAATGAAAGTAGAATGTGAATTCATCACAGGTAATTGCTCTCTAGTGTCTTCTTTCTGTAACTGGTACTTTTGTTATTGAGATAACATCTTGCTATTACTTTTTAACTTTGTTAATCAAAGAAAGATTTTACCCTCTTCTTGTCACTTTTCTATAAAATAACAGTTAAACATTTCCAAATACTAGACTGTATAAATTTTTTCCCAAAAGGAAAAATAGCAACCATGGTCAGTGACTATTGGAACTTTCATATGCTACCTCCACATGCAGTTAGTGTTCACATCTGAACATGGACTTAGGAAAAGCTCTTACATTGTCACAACCAATTGAAAAGACCTTCCCTGTTACATCTGGCATCTAACATATGAAGAACTATCTTTAATAACTGCCACAGACAACAACTGTGAAGGAATTTGAAATAAATTGGCTGTACTCTGGCACTTTTTGAAAGTTCAGTTGATACCTGTGATGTTAGAGACAGAGAAACAGAACCTAATGCAGTGTTTCCAACATGGCTGTGATTCAGAGATTACTAGGGAGCCTATTAAAAAAAGAGTAGACTAGACACATAACTCAGAATTTTCACAAGAGACCAAAGCTATCTGAAAAGCCTTAGAAAATTGATTTGGAAAAGATGTAGACCTGAATACACTTTATATATTGAGGCAAATATAAAAATTGTAAAATTTATATAGCGGAATAAAAAGAAAGCAAAACACATGATTCACTTATTTTTATCCCAGTATTTAACCTCTATATTAGAAGTTAAAAGTATGCCTTTGACAATTTATAAAATGTTCACTTAATGAATGTTTTTGCATATTTTTACAAAACCATAGTCACATATACTGTAATTACATTATCTAGTAAATGTCTCTTGATAAATTTCTTTTACAGGTTTAACAAAAAAATTTATTCTTCCAAATGAAATTGCATGACTTATTTTGCAATTCTATTAAATGATATTTTCCAAGAAATATTAATATAAAATCATTACCTGACTATGATCTCCAGTAATCCCTAGTGTCTGTGTAATTCTTTTCCTCCTATTTTATTTCTTTTGAGTTTTATTCCTATAGTTATTTACTATATATTATAAATGTCTTCATATATGGGCTCTGTATTCTCATATTTAAGAGTAGGCAAATGTAATTAATGCGGAAATGATAATATATGTACTAACTGATCATTTGCAGGGCCCCCATTATCAAAATATCTTTTTTGCTAGTGACATGGATACATCTGAGAAACAACAGAACATGCTGGACAAGCAGTTTAAAAGAAATTAATTTACTGAAACCTGGTTCTTTATTAAGTATGCCCACTCTTCAAAAGTTCCAGACACAGTCAAGCAATACTCCAGAATGCACAGTAAAATGTTAATAGTATTTTAGGACCTACTCAAGAGAGTCCTTATATCAGTATTATTGATTTTGGTATTATGGGCAAATTATTAATTTATTTCCCCCCGGTATGGAGCTTGAATCCCGTACACATGAACTTTTCATTTTGAGGCTGCAATGTAGTTAAATTTTTCAGGCTGGGCTCAAAAATACTTGCTTTCTCTCTTAGCATCCCAGACTTCTGGGATTACAGGTGTGCACCACCACAGCTGGGTCCTGGATTTTTGTAAATTTTTGGGATACCTCAACTTTATGAGGAAGCCACTGGTTTTCATCCTCTGCACTTGTGTGTACTCACTATTGTTGGTTCCATTGGAGGCTTCGTTAAGTTCTGTTGTACACATATTTTCTTATTTCACTTGTTGATGTTATTATTTCTATTTTTAAATCTCTTTTTGAGACAGGGTCTCACTCTGTAGCCCAGGCTGGTCTTGAACTCACTATGGAGATGAGGCTAGCCGTGGAGTCATGGTATTCCTCTTGCCTCAGCCTCCAAAATGTGTGCCACCACACCCAGCCTATGTGGTGCCAGGGAATTGAACTCAGGTCCTCATGCTTGCAAGTCAAGCACTTTAACCTCTGTGCCATTCCTCCAGCCCAGATGTTATTATTTCTAAACACTAAGTAATAAACTCTTGAAAGTGCTATCCAGTGGAAAGGATTCAAAATATGACAGAGATATTTATTTTTACTATGTAAGAGAATTGTGGCAGTAAGAAGTATAATTGAAAGAAGCAGACAGAGCTTAAGGAATAGTAGTTTCTCAATATGTTCTTACATTTTTTTATTCTTATACTGTCAGCCTAGTTGAAAAAAAAATGAGTCCACTGGCCAATCCGCTTTTGGATTTCTTAGTTGTTACAGGATGCAAAGAATCAGTGAAAACACTTTTTGGTTGGTGGTCTCGTAGCATTCATGCTGCTAAGATGTACCCTGGGAAAATGCCCTTCCTTGCTAAGGAAATCACGGGGCTCCCCAATGCTTGCCATTGACCTGAGCCCAACTTGGAGGCAGTTTGCTTCAGGTCTTTTAAAATCTCCACTTTTCTCATTATTCCTTCAGAATATGGCTTGCTATTTTATCATAAATCATAAAATTCGTGAACCCAAAGCCTAAAAGAAGGTGGAATATTCTCTAATCCTTATGGGCTAATAGTGCTTTAACATTGGATATAAAAATGCCCTCTGATTGATGTAATTCTTTTAATATTCCACTGTAATGTATGTATATGCAATTGCCTAACTGCTTGTAAAAACATTACTAAACAATAATTTTCTATTTGTATATATAGGTGTTTTGTACAAAATGCACAGAGTGAGGGATATTCCTGCTGTGATAATTTAATACATAGGGTGTGCATAAATTGTGCCCCAGACTTGTGTTTTATCTTCTTGGTCTTGAGTCATAACTAAAAATGCTCACTGAGATCATGAATTCAATAAACAGCAGAAACATATAGCAAATATATGCAAATTACCTGTATGTTACACATAAATAAGGAAAATCCTATCTAGAAGTAAATAAATGGGAGGATCCAAAATTTTAATCATAGTTGAGAAGAGAGCAGAAAGGCAGACTATTTGAAGATTGATTATTTTGCATAAATTTAAAAATATAACTACAGTGCTCTAACATCCTTGAATTACAAATATCTAGAACTGAAATGTGCTCCCAGAAGGTGAATATGAAAAAAATTAAATTGTTTTCACTTAACATAACGTAGTTATATACAGTACACTGAGATGCAGCTAGAGAAATAACCTATATAAAGATATTTTCTACTTAGCACCAGTGATTTCACTGAGAGAAAGTGGTTAAATGGCTAATGGCTTTTGAAATCAAGTTGTATTTATACATATAATGAGCATGCAACCTTTAGAAAACAGATCAGGGCTGATTTTTCCACACAGAGAGCCCTGTGATATGTAGAGCACACTGTCAAAATTTAAGGTTAACAGTTTGACCAATTCTAATAGTTTTATACTGTGCATGTAGAAATTTTTACATAACAGATTTTTGCCCAAAGAAGACTTTCCTTCTCAAGGAAGACAAAATTTTTTAAATGATTTCCAAGGGCATTTATGCATTTCCCCCCAGCCATGTTTCCCCATCTTTTTAAGGTGAACTATATGCAGAGAAAACTTGCTAATATTAGTTTTCATAGAAAAGTCACAGGCTTTCCACGAGTTAATATCATAACTAGCTTTTCCTGGAGTCATTCACATTGTCATCTTTTAATGAACCTGAGACTTCTTGGTGTATACAGAATTCTCTATTGGGATAAGCTAATCAATGATATCTTAGTTTTATGTCATTACTGGTAACCAAGTCTTAGGGTTATGTGATTTTATACCTTCTTCGACATAATTCATTTGATTAAAAATAACATAGGGCAACATCAAAGTCAGGCTGTTTCTACTTTATAAAAGAAGATTGTCTGGAGAACTGTATTATTCAGTATGAAGATGCTTAAATGTCTCTTAAAGCAACTGAGCTTTGTTCCAAGATCTTGTTTTCCAAATCAGGTGTCATCTTCTCCTGTTTCTTTTTCTTTTGGTTCCTTTTTGATCGTCATAACTGTCTAAATTGAAGCCTTGAAAATTTACAGGAAATGTTTCAGTCAGCCTAACTATTCTTGCTCCACCTTAATTATACCGTGGTTGGACCTCACTCTGCTTTCAACTATGTGCTATCCAAACTTTATACTAAGCCAGACCGGGAATGGACACCCAGAGACTTTCAATGTCCCCAGGAGGGCTAAACCCCTTGTGAGCTACATTGTATTGCAGGCAGAATATTTTCTCTTCTGCGCAATAGATTTTATTGTTCAAGTTCATGACAACTGAGTATGTTATTTAATGTTGTGAAAGTTATTATAATTAAATTAAGGACCTAGAGTTGACGAGATTTTCTTGGATTATCCAGGGGCGACCTAGTGTAATCACACTTTATGAAAGAAAGACTTAGTCATGTCAGAAATATTTGAAGATAGAGAAAGGTTGCATCAAAAAGAGGAATATAGGATAGTCTTAGAAGCTGCAAAAAGCAAGGAAAAGAGTATCTTCTACAGATTAAATGAGCAGTATCAAGCCAATTATAAATATTTTACTTTTTTGATAATTTAAAGATATTTTAGTTGAACTCAAGAATTAGAAACAAATGCTTTTTCAGTTCCAGTTGTGGATTAATTTGGCAAAATATTCTGAATAATCTAGTCAATCTTATCAGTTTCCTCAGTCAACGTGTGTATTTATGTCTGCCACTACCAATAAGACAAAGACACTATGGAGTAGCTGTCCTTAAAATCGTTACCTCACGGATATTCGTCATACTGCAATGTATCCTTAAGGAAAAGGTTTTACATCGCTTTATAGAACAATGAATTGCAGACTTACCTAGAATATTCTTCTTCTAAATCACAATGTTTGAACTATATTCCAAACCAAACTAATGCTTTCTTTTCTGATAGCCAGTCAATGAGCAAATGAACCTATAATTTAATATATGGTATGTTTTACTACTTACTTTAAGAAAATTAGAAATAATTTTCTTGTAAATGTTTCATCTTCAATATGATTAAAGAGCACAGAATTTCAATTAGATGACTTAATTTTATTATGCAATATCAATTTTCTTAACACTAAATGTGAAGGAAATATAATTAAATTAAGGAGAGAGAAAAGAATATAGTATTAATTAATGAAAGATACTTTTGCTAATTACATTCATGCAAATATACAACATAAACAGAATGGAACAGATTCTATATTGAACTATCCTTGTCATTAATGATGTTGAGCATTTTTTTACATGTATTGGTCATATGAACATTTTCTTTTTTTCCATTTTATTTATATGCATAAGTGAAAAATTTAAAGTTTACATTGATCTTGAGCATTTTGTGCACATACATATTGTAGCAAGGTTACAAGACCTTCCGCGCTCTCCTTTTGGCCCTCCCTTACACAGTTCCCATTATTTTCCACATTAAGTTCCATGAAGTAATTGTAATCTGGGTCTCTCATATCAGAGAACCCATTCAATATTTCAGCTACAGCTTCTGACTCACTTCACTAAACATAATAGTCTCAAGCTGCCTCCATTTGCCTACAAATGCCTCAAACCTGTTTGTCTTTATAGATGCGTAGTATTCCATTTTGTCTAGTGCCTATTTTATGAGTTTTCTTCCCCCCTATTTTATTGATATGTATAAGTGAAAAATTTAAGGTTTACAATGGAGTCGAGCATTTTGTGCACCTACATATCTTGTCAAGGTGACAAAGACTTTGCCACTCTGCTTTTGTCCCTCCTCTAATCACCCCTCGATCAATCCCCACACTAACCCCCTGGTTCACTTTGGTTTTCATTTTAAGCTCCATGAGATAGCTGTGATCTGGGTTTCTCATAACAGAGAGACCATTCGATGTTTCACCTTCTGCTTCTGACTCTCACTGAGCTTGATGTTCTCAAGTTTCTTCCACTTGCCTGTAAAAGCCTCCACGCTGTTGGACTTTATAGATGCATAGTATTTCATTGTGTGTAAATACCACAGTTTGCGTATCCACTGGTCTGTTGATGGGTATGTTGGTGTCTTCCATATTTTAGCTATTGTTAGTTGTGCTGCTATGAACATGGGTATACATGTATCTCTGTTCTTTTCTTTTTTTATATTTCACATTATTTGCTAGTGGCATACAAGGGACAAGACTAGTTTTGTACTTAGCTTTGATTTTGCAGCCTCCTCATTGGCTGAATTTGTTCCTGAGTTCTAAAAGTTATCTTAAAAATCTGTGAGGTTTGCTAAATTTAGGATCATGTCCTCCGAAAACAGTGTGTCTACTTTTCTAGTTTGGATGCCCTTTATTTTTTTCTGTTGATGCCTAATGAAAGACATCTGATGTCAGATCATCTAACAGTTTTTTGCAGTCAACCAATTAAAAATGAAGAAATTTGTGATTGATGCCGGAGACCTCGAGTCTGGGTTTTTGTTCTGCCGACTGGAAGAATGAACAACGCAAGCAAGGAGATAGTTGGGAAGCAGAAAGTAGTTTTTTTGGGAGAAGTATAACGGAAAGATAGAGAGAACAGTGGGAGCTCCACCGACAAGCAGAGGAGGGGCTAGAGTGCCCACTAGGTAGCAGGTACGTTCATCTTTCATAGTTTTTCTATAGATCATGTGTATTTATTTTTCTATACCTGTTTGGCCTTTACTGATTGGTACACATTAGCATATAAACTCTTGGGTTTAGATGAAACCCGAGGGCCTAAGATATGACTGCAACACTGCGGTGCCACTAAGTCTGGTAGAAGTGGTTTGTAACCACGATTACAGCCCCCACCCAAGCTTGTCTAACATTTGCCCTACATTCCAAGGCATCCTGTCCTCTGACTTTTGCTCTTTATTTCTTTAGCTTTCTTTGCTATTCTCCGCCTTCAGGAACATCTCAGGCCCTGCCCTGCTACCAACTCTGACTACCTACTAGAATCTACCTTAGGGTTATCTTCAAAAAATAAAGTTTATAGTCTCGAGGGGAATGTTTATACATATTTTTAAAAAATTTCCACCTAGTGGCAAATGCAGAAGTAGAAAAGTACATAGAGCTAACTGTCCTTTTTAGGAAAAATACTAAATAATATGTTACATCTATGTAAAAATATGAATTGACTAAATTTAAAAACTAAGGAAATAAATATTAATGTCACAAAATGGGAATTTATAGTATGTAATTGTAAATATCCAATTCAACTTATAATTTTGCTAGTTTAAATAATGCTTTTATTAAAAATGTTATGTCTTAACCTGATTTGGCAGGACCAAAATAACTAAGGGGTTTATGAAACTAGCATAAATATAGTTATAATGTGTAACTAAATCTTAGCCTACAAATGTTTGCCCTTCTTATAATTTGTATAGGTTTTTTCAGTTTAGCTTATTGGACAGATTATTTGGAGTTGTTGGCAACATAAATATGAAGAATAGTTAAGCACAATATTTACTTTTTAATAATGAAATTTAAAGAAGTAGTGAGTGTGTGTATTTATGTAGCTTTTTAATTCAGTAATAGAACATTATCATTGAGCACATTATATCAGTGATGCAGAGTTGTACCTTTAACACTTTTGGAGTAAATTTTTACTCTTGATTTTATTGAAATATGAGAGAAAATGTTTATGGAAGGTGTACTACATGATATTTTCATATACATAGTGAAGTTATAAACACAATCAAGGTAGGAGAACCACTCACTGCCTTGTGTAGTTACAATATATGTTTGTATTATGAAACATCGCAATATCTATTAGCAAATTTTAATGATGCAGTGCATTAGTAACTGTCATCTTGAAAATTCAGTCTCCAAAACATATTTGTCTTATAGATAAAAGCTTATACCTTTTAATCAAAATCAATATTTTTACCACCCATGAACCCAGGCAATCACCTTCCTTACTTGTTTCTACAAGTTTGATATATTTGGTTCTGTGTATAAGAAAAAGCATATACCAATTATCTTCTGAGTCTGACTCCTTATGTTTACCATGATATTTGCTGGGTTCATGAATGCAAAGGTTTTGGCCTATGGTAGCAAGGAGCAATTTGGAGAGCATGTGATACTTATGTTTACCTAAATTGCTTTAGAACTAAGAAATGCTGCATATGCCATCCATCTGCCACAATATTACAGAGGACTTCTGACTCCAAGTACATTTCCTTCTGCTTGTTTATTGCACTTGACAAAATATTTGAGACCTTGTTTTTTCTACTTTCTCTCCTTTTATATTTTTTGAAAACTTTATTTAAAAAGGTAGATTTATAAAGAATGTTAAATTAGTATTTCTATAGAATTGTCCTTTCACGTGTTCAGATATTCCATCTGAGAATGGTTGGTGGTCGTATTGAATACACCCTTGAAGCAAAACTAAACTGTGGGATGGAATGGCAGTGGAACAATGTGATAATGGTTTGCCGCTCATTCCAATCTTACATTTGAGTGATATTTAAAAGCAAAGACAACTCATTGTCTTGAGAAGATTTTTTTTATTATTTGTGTTTTTCATTTATAGTTTAATTAAGCACTACAAACAGATGATGTTTTGACTTTACTTCAATAAATTAGAAAAAAAAATTGTTTTTTTAAATGCTTTTGAAGCCTAAACGTTGTTTCAAGTGCTGTATTATCTACACAGATGGTACACAAAATATTTTATGTGTTTTCAAGGAAAATGTTTTATAACCTTTTACATTATTGAGAGAAATTTCAATTATTCAAACATTTGTATTGCCCCCTACTAGAATCCTGTTAGTCTGGTCCCTTGGCATAAATATAATGACAATATCTTATTTAGAGTTAACGACAATCCACTCTCCAGGCTCTTCATAAGGACAGAATGAATTTTAAATGTAATTTTATGTGACTGATTAAAACTGCACAAACACCGTGCAATATATAATTTATTTTAGTAGAAATGCATATATAAAAATGAAATTAATATGGACACATGAGATTTGAATAGGTAACTAAGAAACACCGAAACTAATTTAGGAGCCATTTAGTTGCAAAGAGTTGTTTGAAAAACCATGATCTGACTATCACCGAGATATTAACAAATGAGGCTTTTTTTCAAAGATAAGCCTATTTTCTATACTTCTTCATGCTGAGGCCATCAGCTGCCACCCTCATCCCCTTTTCAGCTCAGATAAATGCATAGCTGGTAACAAGTCTTTTAGAAGAGTAGTGCCTCTGTTTGAATCGGATGTGAAGTCACGATCTTTATGATTTACTCAAGTTTCCTTTTCACAAGGGTGGGAAGGGGCCAAGAATCTCCTAAGATTGAAACAAGGTGATTATTTTCTTATATATTGCCTTACTGTGTTTTTCTGTCTCTGTTTGTCTCTCTATGTTTGTGTGCCTTGTATATGTTTGTGTGGCGGTACATGCATGAGACTAGGGTAACACATTGTTGTGGTTTAGATTAGGACTGCCCACACTGTGGCCTGAAGATTACATAAGGCTCAGAATAACTTTGAATACAAATTTGTGACCTTTCTATTTGAAAATTTGGTTTGGAAGCCTTTGGAACTGGTTTGTAGGAGTTTGGAAAGATTGGAGGAAGCAGGATGGCAAAATCTCGAGTTCTCTGAGCCAAGCTTACTGGGAGAATCTTGTTGGAGATCAGAAGACCAGAATTCTGATAGGAGTGTGGATTAGAAAGGCCAGGTTTAAGTAGTTTTAGATAGGAAGGAGAACGATGCTGGCAAGTGGTCTAGACACTAACCATGCTATTCTCTGGCAGAAAGATTGTCAGTATTTTGCCCTTGTCCAGAGGCTTGCCCAAAACTGAAAGGCCTCTTGTATTTACAGAAAGTGAAATAACTATTGAACTTTGTACTGTTGGGTTTGGGTGGAAGAAGGAGATATTTGAATTTTGACCTGGGTAGGTTGTGTCAACTTGTAGAGATTGAGGAGCACCCAGAGCAGAGCTTTCAGGTTTGTGTTGCTGCACTGTGGACCAGGAAGTGAGGGAAGGACACTTACCCTGGGTGTGGAGGGTCAAGTTGGCAGTTTGAAGTGAGTAAAGGAAGGAAGAAGAAACATTGCTATGTCTCTTTCCTGGAAGCTGTACACTTGCCTGAGTCTCCAGACATCAACTTACTCCTTCCTCACTTGGTTTTCTGTCTGCAATGTCATGAGCAGCTCTCTGGTCTTTGCCATGTCTTTCTATTGATGCTGGCTACCATAATGGAGCGTGTAAGACCTTCTGAAAATGTGAGTTAAGTAAATCTTTCCTCCATTAGGTTATGGTTCTCAGGTAGTTTGTTCCAACAATGAATAAGTAACTAACACAGTCATGAAGGAACTGAAAACAGTATGTTAGCCACTCCTGCAAGAGAGAAAGAAACTACTGTATCTTAATTTTATATATTAAATATGTATTGCATTTTCCCTTTATATATTGCAAATATAGATTGATAGATGAATGGCTAGATACATACATAAAATGATGAACAGAAAGATATCATTTAAAACTTTAGATTATAAAATGTTCTTCACTCACAAATTACTGAAAAGTTAAATATCAGAAGATAAATAGAAAACAAAACATCAGCATCCTAATTTTAAATGATCAAACAAAAGCTGAAAAAATTTGTGCCAGGTCTTTAGTTTTCTGATTCTTTCACAGGCAATCTGACACAATAACACACACACACACACACACACACACACACACACACACACACACACACACACATGTTGGCTTAGTAAATGGGTTTAAGTCTTGTTAATTTAATTTTCATATCTTCTTTGGTAGCCTAATATTAACTATCATAAAATTTGAAGACACAGTCCCTTAAACAATGGTATAGAGTCCACCATGAAAAAAACAGAAAATATAATGGTTTGATTATTTTTTAGTCTTCATGATACATCCTCTTCATGAATTGTGTAAATATAAATAAGGAATGCATTTTTTAAAAGGTTTTGCTGACAGTAAATTGACAGTGAATAGGAATATATATGAACATAAGAAAATGAAGAAACGATTATTTTTATAAAATTAAAAACATAAATATTGAAGAGTTCATATAAAAAGCAGGTTTCATATAAAAACAAGGAAATAGAATCTGAAAACTTTGAAGCTATAGTTTAGAATTTATAGACAAATAAATTAAAAGTTAATATTTCACTATAAGCTAAGAAACTTTAGACACAATTGATAAAATTTAGTGAAGCAGAATTTACACGTGTTCTTAGTTAAGAGATCAAGAAAGGAAACGGAATTTAGAGTTGAAATTTTCCAGAGGAGAAAAAAAAAAAGAAAAGAAACAGTGAAGTATCTTCAGGATCACAGAAAAATGGAAAACACAATCTTACTTAACAGGAAAAGAAAAGAGAAAACTTATCCTAAGCAACCAAATGTTTATCTTTCTTACTTGGCAAACAATCCTATGTCACTACTTTACATGGGGAGTGAAATAAAAGAATGTATTTTAGTTCTTATGAACCGAAGAAAAAAAGTGAATTTTTGACTCTCAAATTTCCTGGTCCCAAAAAGTCATTTTATTACCTTCTTTGAATTTTGATATCTGTATAATTTTGACATAGTCCAACACAAATATTATCCTAGCTTTAAAACGATGAAGCCTTTTGAATGCACTATCCAATTTCACATACAGTCAACTCTACTAATCACCACACTATTACAATGATTTGTATTTTTTTACTTTGATTTAAAATAGAATTACCTCTTAATGAATTCAAACCCTCTCTCTTTGTTTTTCTTATGCTAATTTAAAGAGTTAAACCTTGTTTATTTTAGCCCCATTTTTCTTTTCTGTTTTAGCCCAGACTCATTGAATTCTTATTACCACACATATTCCTTTCATAAGATTATGGGTTCTTGTTTTTAGAGCCTGGAGTTGGCTCCCTGTCGCTGTTTTCCCATCGATGTCCAACTCACTTTTAAGGCATTTAGTGCATTCACTTGGGCAGGATGTAGTTAGTTGAGTTGGGATGATATACAAATAAGATGAAGGTAAAAGTAAAAATCCGTTTTAGGGATCCCGGAGATTTCATCTGACCATGAAGTAATTATCTTTTGTGATGTTCATAGGGAAAATTCTCCCTTTAACTTTCTGATGCCTTCAGTAAGCCTTACTTCAATACCATAATGAGCATAAATTTACCCATTTACTTTTTTTTCTCTTTCTCACCTCAAAATAAAACAATAGAAGTTTGGTTGCCTCAAATGGTGCTTGTGTTCATCCAGGTTATGGTGTTTGTACACCCCTGTAAATACTTTTTGGTTATGTACTTGATTCTTCTATAAGCTTACCAGTAGATATGGGCATTGTTTCTTTCTATTTTAATGTGATACCATTTAAGTTCATTTAAACGATTTGGTAAAGTTCATGTAGCTCAGATCAGTTGACGAGAATTCCAATTACTCTGTTTTCACAATCCCAAGCATCTTTCTCTATGTAGATTCCTGTGGATTTTTAAAAATCTTCCCTCTTCTGTTTTTCTTTTATTTCTTTCTTCTAAATTCATCATGAAGAGCTGAAATTAAGAGGAATAATTATTCAACTTGTGGCAATTTGAACAAAGACTGGAATCTTCTGTCTCCAATCAGGGTGAGACCAGAAGCATAAAATCATTTCTGGAAAGGCAACACAGAAAAAGTACCTATGATAGAGACATCACTAAATTCAATATAAATTATGGTTTATTATGTAGTCACTACAAATTAATATTTTATTTCTTAATTTTCTCTATTTCCAGTATTGTTCTGCTCCATTTTTCCACAAATTAGGTATGACACTAATAAGAAAGACTGGGGTAGTCTGCATTTCTTCAAAATTATTATTAAACTGTGCTGGTAGTCTTTCACGAATAGCTTTATTTAAAATCAACATATAACCAAATATTTTTAACTCTATTATTTGTAGCACATTTTTGTCAAGTAAAAGATAAAGTTTAGAGAAGTAATGAAAGTAAAAAGCTATTAAATTAGATGCTCAAAATATTGAACGAAAATAATTGCTCATGTAGAATTGTAAGATTTCACTACCAGCACTCCAATATTAAAAGGAAACCTAAAAGGAGATTTTAGTGCAGAAAAAATATTTATAACACTAATGTAGTTTTTCTGAAAATAAAGAATTCAAATTTTATATTGTCTTTTGGAAATAATAAACTGCTAAAATGTTCAGGTTCATTATATTGAGAGTGGAAGTAAGTGATACTACTATAAAACACAGGACAGAAGCACGTGGAGTGACTTGTTATCATATCGTGGCACATAAAAATGTAAATATGGAAAAATATTTTAGCTAAATTTATATATGGGGCAAATGTATGTGCAGTAATATAGGCTGTATTTCTGCATTCAGAGAAAGGCTAAATATCAATTCTGCAGTTGCTCATTTTAAGAAGCTAGATATTCAATAGAAAATTGAAGAGTAGAGAAAGAAAGCAGACTGTGAGCATGAGTCAGTGAGTTAGAAAAGAAATTTAGAATAGAGAAAATCAATAAGACCAAAGATTAGTTCAAGAAGACCTTGATGAATTAAATGAGGCAAGAACAAATTTAACCCAGAAAAAAAATGAAACTACACATTTGAAGTAGTGCTGCAAATTCTACACCTTGAGCAATTGCTCTTTCTCTCTCCCTTACCATCATACTATTCATTATTTCATTTATTTTTAGCGAAGGGGTTGAACCTGGGGCCTTTCCCACCCTATACATGCAGTGCCTTGTGGAATTACATCTTAGGTCCAGATATAAACAATTCCTTATGGCAACTTCACTTGAAATATTTGAAAACGTTAAGTATGAAAAATCAAATAAAAACCAAATCTTACTAACTCTTATTCAAGAAAGAACAACAAATATGTATAGTTTTAGGTATAGTAAGAAAAGTCAATCTATAATTTAAATATTCCCCAAAAAGTGTTACAGATATTTTCTATTGTGTGCACCAATTAACATAAATCTTTCAAAAAAATCTCTTTTAAGTTATATAGTGAAACTATTAGGTAATTTAAGCTATTCTTTTTTAGCATAAGCTTAATGCCAAAATTTAAAATGGGTATAACAACAATAGTTGTATGTCAATAACAAAACATACACTTGGAAATCTTACAAAATCTTATATGAAATTTTCTAGCAAGGTCAGAGGTTGTGTTTTAGTAGTTGGATGTCTTTCCCAGCAAGCACAAGGCCTTCGATTCAATTTCCCAGCGTGCACACACAGGGCGTGGTGATGAATGCCTGCAATCCTAGCAGTAGGGAGGCTGAGGGAGGAGGAGTGCGGTGTGTTTGAGACCAGTTTGGACTATATGGCGAGTACAAGACCAGCCTGGACTACATTTCCTCTAAATATGTTTAATGAAAAGTTTTAACATTATAATACTTACGCATTATTTTTGAAAAAAATATTAGCAAATTTCAAAGAAAATAAAATGTCCTTCATTAAGTACACAATACTGTATAGACAGTATAGTCTAAAGTAGATCTCTGGGAATTCTTCAGCTTAAATAAATGAAGTTTTGTGGCCTTTAACTAACATTATCTATTTCTCCCTTCTCTTGTCAACCTGGCAACCAAAATTACATTCTTTGCTTTTGTGAATTTGACGCTAATCTTTGGTTTCTCATACAAATGTTATGATGTGCTATTTATCCTTCAGTATGTACTTCATTTCACTTAGCAGGACACTCTCCACGTGTATCCAATTTGCAATAGGAAATGATTTAACTTTATAGAAATAAGAAAAACTTACAAAAATAGTTCAGATAACATTGAAAATGAATTACAAAGAAGTTGTATGATTACGTGCTATACAAATATAGTGTAAATTTTCAGTAAAGAAACTCCATGAATTCTTTCAGTAGAGAAAAAAGGCAAATGGATTTAAGAGAAATTTTAAATACATTTCATACTGTGACATCATTTTCTGTTATGCAACTGTATAACTATAGCATATAGGATGAAGAAAAACAAAATTTTATCATTCATTCATTTAATTTATAAAAATTCCTAAGTATCTTATGAATGCTAAGCTTTACTCTGCCCTGGAGACTGGAAAATATATTCATAAGCCATACAAAATCTTAGCCATATTGCACTTTCAGTCTTTAAGTAAAAGGACAGAAATCAAAGAAACATGTATTTGATATGTATTTGATTGGAACCCACAGTTGAGAACAATAAATGTATTTGATTGGAACCCACAGTTGAGAACAATAAATCTTACAAAGAGACCACCACATAGCTGTGCTGGTGAAAATGGCTACAGCGGGGCTGGACAGGTTGGGACTGGAGTGGTAGTGATGACATTGCAGGTGAAAGTGACAGCGGTGCTTCTGGTCACTCACAGGTAGAGCTGGTGTTCCATGGTGTATATGGCTTAATATTTTGTTAGTTATTATTGTGGACCTCAGTGACAGGTGCCTGAGTCAAAACTAAATAAAATGAGGACCCAGGAAAGCCAGGTACAGCCATCCAGAGTTGCATAACACATGTTAGAGACAGGAAGAAAGTCAACGTTAACCACACCGGACAGGAAATTACATGCATGCACGCTCATACGCACACGAAATACTTGTCTTCTGACAAGTCATTTCTCTTTGTTTTCAATATTTAGTGAGATTCTAATGTTTTGATTTTACAGTGGCATAATTGCTCAAGTTAGTGCTATTCTACTTTGTATCAAATCTTTGGAAAACTTTTAAGGGAGTCTTTCACCCGTCTTGGTCTTCTATTTATAATTCCTATTATTAAGAAAACATTATAGAATATACCCTTGTATAAATATGTTCATTTGTAATTCTTAACTTCTCAATTTCTATCTTGGCCAAATTAATAGTATTACATTATACAAAGTAGTAGGAATCCTTCAAGGGAAAGGATACATTTCTTGGAATCTTCATTAAATATTCATTTAATTTCTAATAAGTCAGAAGAAGGCTGACAAAAATTGATGGTCAATAACAGGCTTAAGTCACATGTGTTTTTTAAGAGAAATAAGCTGGATTTACATACATAATAAAAGTCCAATTTTTCAGCTTAGTATATTGTATTAAATGGAACACTGTGTATTGAAACGAACATTTTTTTAATTGGCAAATATTTGAAAACTGTCAATATTAGGGTGTACTATATTGGCCTTTTGCACAGCTAAATTAGTTTTATTTTGACTTTTTAAGTTATCATTTTTATTTTCCAAACACGTTAACTGTATAAATTAATGATTCGATTGTGGTGTTTCCACACGTGCACGTCTTGTTTGGGTCAGGGCTTACCTTCCTTGCCGGGCCTGTCTCCGCGGTTGTCTCGTCTCCTCCGTTTCCTTTACCCTAATACATTTGCGACTTTCAGGTCATCTTCTTATGTTTATGAAGTTTCCTAGTATTGTCTTTTTGTATATGCCTGTGTCTTAGTTACTTTTTTGTCACTGTGACTCAATACCTGACATCCTCAGGTGGCTGGCAGGGAAATGGTGAAAGGACATGGCAGGGGTGGTGCAGAGGCCAGGCCAGAGCCAGAGCTCCAGTGACAGAGATTCTCACAGCATCACAGAACAGACAGACTGGGAGGAAGGACAGAACCAGCATCACCCCTCCAAGTCAAACCCCAGCTTCTGTCCCTCCAGCCAGGTTCCACCTCCCAGCCCTACTAACATCAGGGTTAGGGGGGAAACTCCAGACCAAACCACCACAACGTGCTTCACCTAATACGATGGCCTTTAGTTCCCTCCATGTTTCTGCAAATGACAAGATTTCATTCTTTTATATGGCTGAATAATTCATTATCAATCCAGTAACGTAGAAAACTATGATTAGGGACGATTTCAATGTTTTGCATCTGAAAATTACATTTAAAAATGCTATATCATTTGTCATTCATTTGTCCGATGTTAGATTATTTGTAAAGTAGGAGGCAAGTTCATCAGTTCACATTCCTGTCAGGTGAGCTTTGGTTAACCTGTGGTTCTCTGGTGTGGAGTCCTCAGCAACAGGAACAAGAGAGGACCTTTGTGACACACAGACGGTCCTTTCCTGCACTCTCATTCCAAACATTAAAACATGAGAAAAATTAGAAATACTACTTCAGTTTTACTAATTTCTCAAGTCTTTTGCCAATCCCAACCAGTGTTTTCAAGTTATGTACCTCCAGGATTTATGTTACATATTCACATCGAATATGAACCTAGCACATAATTAGTTGACATGGTAATGTGTGTCAATCTAATATAAGTATATGCTGGTAATTATCACAAATTTCTTTTAGTATTAAGGCTACTTTAATTATGATGTTTCCTTTTTACATTTATACAGTCATTAGAGAATACCTTGCAAAATAATCATGAATTTATTTTTTAAAAACCTAGAATATGATTCAGTTTTAATAATTTATATAAGTCAAAAATTAAAGACAGACTGATTTTATAACATAGTTCTAATATCAATGTGAAATATATTTCTTAGTGGATATTTGTGCTGGATGGGATCAAATATCCATTCTGTTCATCAGTGTGTATGTAACAGTTTATTGACGGGGATATTTGTATAATTTTTAAATGGTTCTACATGTAATTGAATACAATGATAAAAAATGATTGTGATACCAGAATCTAGCCCTCTCCATATATACATATTATATTTGTTTCACATACTGAGAATTGAATCTAAGGCTCCTTTGAAAGATATTAAGACCAGTCATTTTTAGGGCCTTAGTTCCTCCTTTTATATCTAATTTCCATTCACTTTTGAAAAATATCTGAAGATATATCTGGAAAAAAACAAAAGCTTCCAAAAGAACAGTTAATATGTTATTCTTCTACAAATAACAATAGCACTAATTGAATCAATCTGCATCTGAAAAGCAATCAGTGTATTGTCTAATATATTAGCATACTTTTTGAGTATGACACTTATTCTCACACACTTCACACTGCAAAATTAAATTATATAGGCATTTAATCACAACGCACTGAACCTTGAAAATGCAGCCGCTTTAAGCTTCCATCTTGATTTGATCATACTTATAAGCAACTATCCTATAATCATTTTTTTATTTGTGTGTGTGCTGCCCTGACAATCAATCACTGCTGACATCTTCACCCCAGAATGGCCACACCAGTGTGCTCTTCTCTCCAATCTGCAAGGTGCTTGGCTGTAATTCATTCAAGGCTCCTTTTGGGCTCTACACAGCTTTCAATCTGCCGTCAGTATGTTCAAGTTTAATACGTTGTTTTCATCAACTCCTATGGGCCAAGTGTGAGAGAAC